>OY992880.1:90936195-91141730 GCA_963921405.1 Cepaea hortensis | reverse complement strand
AGAAGGAGGGAGAAGGAGGAGGAGGTAGAAGGAGGGAGGGGGTTAACACAGGAGGAGGAGGGGGAGGAGAAGGAGGGAGAGGGAGGAGGAAAGAGAGGAGGAGGGATGAGGTGGAGGGAGAAGGAGGAGGAGAAGGAGGGGGAGGAGGAGGAATGATGAGGAGGGAGGAGGAGGAAGAGGGAGGAGGAGGGATGTGGAGGAAGGAAGAGGAGAGAGGAGGAGGAGGGAGGAAAAGGGAGGAGGGAGGAGGAGAGAGGAGGGAGGAGGTAGGAGGAGGAGGAAGAGGGAGGAGGAGGAGGGAGGAATAGATAGACGGAGAGAGGAGGAGGAAGAGGGAGGAGGAGGAGTAGGGAGGAATAGGAGGGAGGAGGAGGGATTAGGAGGAGGAGGGGGAAAGAGAAGAAGGAGGAGGAGGGAGGAGGATGGAGGAGAAGGAAGAGGAGGAGGAGGGAGGAAGAGGAGAGAGGAGGAGGTATTAGGAGGAGGGAGAAGGAGGATGGAGGAGGGAGGAGGAGGGAGAGGGGGAGGAGGAGGGAGGAGGGAGGGGGAGGGAGGAGGAGAATGCAGGAGGAGGAGGGGGAGGAGGAGGGAGAGAGAGGAGGAGGAGAGAGGAGGAGGGAAGAGGTGGAGGGAGAAGGAGGAGGGAGGAAGAGGTAGAAGGAGGAGGAGGGGGAGGAGGAGGAATGATGAGGAGGGAGGAGGAGGAGGGAGGAGGAGGGATGTTGAGGAAGGAGGACGAGGGAGGAGGTAGAGGGAGGAGGAGGAGGGAGGAAAGGGAGGAGGAGGAGGGAGGAGGTAGGAGGAGGACGAAGAGGGAGGAGGATGGAGGAGGAGGAAGAGGGAGGAGGAAGAGGGAGGAGGAGGAAGAGGAGGGAGAGGGAGGAGGGAGAGGGGAAGAGGAAGAGGGTAGGAGGAGGAGGGATGTGGAGGAAGGAGGAGGAGGGAGGAGGTAGAGGGAGGAAAAGGGAGGAGGAGAGAGTAGGAGGAAGAGGGAGGAGGAGGAAGGAGGAGGAAGAGGGAGGAGGAGGATGGAGGAGGAAGAGGAGGGAGAGGGAGGATGGGGAGCGGAAGAGGAAGAGGGTAAAAGGAGGAGGAGGGAGGGGGAGAAGGGAGGAGGATAGAGGAAGGGAAGGAGGGAAGAGGAGGGGAGAGGAGGAGGAAGTTGAGGGAAAAGGAGGGGGAGGAGGGAGAGGGAGGAGGAGGGAGAATGAGGAGGGGAGAAAGGAAAGGGAGGTGGAAGAGGAGGAGGAGGGAGGAGGAGGAGGGAGAGGAAGGAGAATGAGGAGGGGAGGAAGGAAAGGGAGGTGGAAGGGGAGGAGGAAGAGGAGGTAGAGGGAGGAGGAGGAGGTAGAGGGAAGAGGAGAAGGGAGGAGAGGGAGTAGGATGGAGGAGGAAGAGGGAGAAGGAGGAGGAGTGAGAAGAAGGTAGGAGGGAGGAGGATGGAGGAGGAGGGGAGAGGAAGAGGGAGAAGGAGGAGGGAGAGGGAGGAGGAGGAGGGGGAGGAGGTAGAGCGAGGAGGAGGGTGGAGGGAGGAGGTAGAGGGAGGAGGTAGAGGGAGGAGGAGAAGAGAGGAGGATGGAGTTCGCCATTCCGAATTCATACTCGTCTAGGTTCTTTGATTTCGGTCCTTCCATTAATTGTTCTTCCCTTCTACATGACTGTAGATAACTTCCTTACACATAAAAAGATGAATTGTTATTGATATTGCCGTGGCATGGAGGCATATATATCAGCAGCAGAGTTGATCCAGAAAACCAAAGACTGAGATCTATGGAGAGCCATGAACGCCTACGCCAGCCGGCACGGCACTTGATGATGATTGCCGTGTGACGATTCTGTGTAGTCACGTCATTTTCTTCACTTGTCCTAGCGTTTTGGTTCGGGGATTCTTTCATCATCATCATCATATATTTACGTACGTATTTAGGGAGGGGGAGGAGGGAGGAGGAGGAAGAAGAAACAAAAATATGACAGTTGGCAGCGCTGGAATGAGAGGAAGGCGTGTAGAAAATTTCATCTCAATCGGATGGGCCGTTCGCGAACGCATAAAGGACATACATACAGACATATCCACACACATTGCCTTTTATATATAAGATATATATATATATATATATATATATATATATATATATATATATATATATATATATATATATATATATATATATATCATCTCATCTCATCTGTTCCTCTTGTATCTTATATATATATATTTATTTTTCTTTGTTCACATATCCTTTACAGGACATCGCTGTCAACATCAACATCTTTCAGCTGATTGTTAATTTCTTGGCAAGATTACGCTCAGTAGTTTGCCATTGCTTTCTGAGCGACTGGCTCACATACCCCGTTAGGTACCGATGCGGAGAGAACCGCTACCGATTCTGGCGCAATGTCATGTTACTTATGAGAGTATACTGGATTACAGAGAAAGTAATGTAACACTTAGACCAGCATATATATATATATATGCTGGTCTAGGTGTTACATTACTTTCTCTGTAATCCAGTATACTCTCATAAGTAACGTGACATTGCGCCAGAATCGGTAGCGGTTCTCTCCGCATCGGTACCTAACGGGGTATGTGATCCAGTCGCTCAGAAAGCAATGGCAAACTACTGAGCGTAATCTTGCCAAGAAATTAACAATCAGCTGAAAGATGTTGATGTTGACAGCGATGTCCTGTAAAGGATATGTGAACAAAGAAAAATATATATATATATATATAAGATACAAGAGGAACAGATGAGATGAGATTATATATATATATATATATATATATATATATATATATATATATATATATATATATATATATATATATATATATATATATATATATATATATATATATATATATATATATCATTGGCACCTTGCCGTCTTGACAGACGATAGTTTGTGCTTTAAAAAGACATAATAACTTTTAACTATGGCGGTAGCGAGTGTGACTGATAAGGCCAATTTGTGCTGTAAATGTCCGTTCACAGTGGGTGCATGTGAACACGTGGTCATTTCCACCATCATGCACCATCTTACGTCTCAAACGCTTGGTGTGTGACTTTTCTGCAATAATTTTCTCCTTTGACTTTATTCCATTTCAGATATTTGCCCTCCATGCAACACGTTCAGCGGCGACTTGCTCCCAATGTGCATTATCAATGCCTGTATCAATCATGTCCCGCTTACACACATCTTTGTAACGTAGTAGAGGCCGACCCTGGGATCTCTTACCCATCTGTAATTCACCAAAAAAGATATCCTTTGGTATTCTACCATCATCCATCCTCCTAAGATGTCCTATCCATCTAAGTCTACGAAGACTGAGCATGGAATAAACTGTCACACAACCTGATCTTTCCAATACTTCAGTATTTGTGATTTTGTCTTGCCACTTAATACCAAGAATTCTTCGCAGACACCGCATATGAAAGCTGTTTAAATTGTTCTCTTGGTGTGAGTAAGTTGTCCAGGTTTCACTGCCATAGAGAAGAGTACTAAGGACACAGGCTTGATAGACAAGGACTTTTGTTTTGGCAGTAAGCTTCCTGTTCTCCCATACTCTTTTTCTTAACCTGTTCATTGTTGTTGCTGCCTTACCAATCCTGATGTTGATTTCCTGATCTAGGGATAATTTGCTATTTACCACTGATCCTAGATATGTAAAATGGTCTACTATCTCTAATTCAGCGTCGTCAATAAAGATTGATGGTACCCCATGTGCACCTTGTGACATAATCTGTGTCTTCTTTTTGCTAATTGTTAAACCAAATTCAGAACAAGCATTGGAGAATGCAGATAGTAGACATTGCAATTCTTCCTCAGAGTGGGTCGTAACTGCAGCATCATCTGCAAAAAGCAACTCTCTGATCAGTACCCTCCTAATTTTGGTCTTAGCCTTCAATCTCTGAGCATTGTAGAGGCCGCCATCTGAGCGTGAGTATATATATATATATATATATATATATATATATATATATATATATATATATATATATATATATATATATATATATGAGTAATATAATCAAAGATATGGAAACTAATCACCAGAAAAACAAATCCAGAAAGTTTTTAAAGAACTGAAGTCAATGAATCGAGGGCACCAACACAACACATATGGTTTAAAAGACAAAAATGGGAATATGATAAATACCAATGAGGAAATGTGCAACACATGGAAAGAATACTTTGTTGAATTACTAAATTGTGAAGCTCTAAGTAACACTTTCCCACAGGAAGAGGTTCTAACGTGTGAACCACAAATTGAAGAACCTGCATTTGAAGAAATCCTGTATGTAATCACATGACTTAAAAACAATAATGCAACTGGGGCTGATGGAATTGCTGCTGAATTTATAAAGGCGCATGGCCATGCATTACATCTAAAGCTATACGAACTAATAATAAAAATCTGGAGGACAGAAGAATTACCCCATGACTGGAAAGAGTCATTATTGATACCTATCTTTAAGAAAGGAGACAAGTTCCAGTGTGAAAATTATAGAGGAATATCACTACTGTATATATGCTATAAGATACTATCCGCAGTACTAATAAATAGACTAAAACCATATTCAGAATACATATTAGGTGACTACCAGGGGGGTTTTAAACAAAACAGATCAACAATAGATCAGATATTTATCTTACGACAAATAGCCGAGAAAAATTGGGAATATAAAAGAGATCTCCATAACATTTTTGTGGATTTTAAAAAGGCTTATGATAGTGTCCATAGGAATAGTCTATGGAATAGTCTGTGGAATGCTATGCGGGAATTTGGAATACCAAGGAAGTTAATCAACATGACCAGACTATGCATGGAAGATACTTATAATATAGTAACATATAAAGGCAGGAAATCAGACCCTTTCCAAATAACATCTGGCTTGATACAGAGTGATGCACTATCACCGCTACTCTTCAATCTGGCTCTAGAGAAAGTTGTTAGGAGGGTAAAGGAGGAATGTGATATTGGAGGAACATCTAAGCTGCTTGGTTATGCAGATGATATAGATATTATAGGGGAAAATGAAAAAAGACATTGGAAATATTGACTCACTTAAAGGAAAAAGGCCAACAGATGGGGCTGGTTATCAACCAAGATAAGACAGAATATATGGTAATTTCAAGAGAGGGAATGGCTAAAAACTCTGGCCTCATACAAATAGATAATATGACCATTAAAAGAACAGAAACATACAAATACCTGGGTACAATCTTCAACTGCTCCAACATCATAAGGGAAGAAATACAAACTAGAATCAATTCTGGAAATAAGATATACTATGCACTACAACATCTACTAAAATCAAAGGCGCTATCTCATAACACCAAGATCACAATATACAAAACACTGATCAGACCAGTTGTGCTGTATGGCTCTGAAACCTAGAGTACAACGAAAGGAGACAAAGCCTTGCTACAAACCTTTGAGAACAAAGTTTTAAGATGCATCTTTGGACCCATTAGGGATACACAACGTGGAGAGTGGAAAAGAAGAAGTAACAAAGACATTTATGATCTGTTTAAGTCCTCGCTAATCACTGGTATCATGAAGGCTAATAGACTACAATGGCTGGGGCATATAGAAAGAATGGAAGATAATAGGGAAACAAAACTCGCTTACACTCAGGAAATAAATGACCGTAGACCCCGAGGTAGACCAAGAAGACGGTGGAGAGATAATACATGTACAGACCTACAAGCACTTGGAATGAACGACTGGCAAGAGAAGGTCAACCAGAGAGACGAATGGAGACGGATTGTATCTGCAGCAAAGAACCTCAATGACTCAGAACACTGAAGAAGAAGAAGATGATATATATACTAGCTGATGACCCAGCCCAGCGTCGCCTAGCCCCTGGTGGGGAGCGTCTCATCTACTTTTCCACTCATGCAGCACATTCAACAGATGGATGGTTTCCAGTCTTGCTTGCCATTGCTCATCTGTTTCTGAAGCTCGTAATGCCTTTTTCTTTTGTGCTTGAGGAAAAATTTTTGATTTTAAACTAACTAACTATTTCAGTTGGATCCGCGGGAGTGAGAACAACATCTGTACAAAATTTCATCTCAATCAGACCATTTGGGAACGCATAAAGGACACACAAACAAATAAACAATCTCTTTATATATATATATATATATATATATATATATATATATATATATATATATATATATATATATATATATATTCCCATATACAACAACATTACATTAATATTCCTATACCTGATTACAACCTAACAACATCACATAAATATTATATTTCCATATACAGTCTCACAAAATCACACGGATATTCTCATATATAGTCTAACCAAATCAAAGAAGTACTTCTCTATACAACCTAACAACATCATGGAAATATTCTCGTACACAGCCTAACAAATAACTACTCCTATGAAGAGGTTTGTTCTTTGCATCACAAAAGCACACTAAAGCAATGAAAACAAGCAAAGTTTAATTATTTTGTTTGTCAACTTACTGTATCTGGTAAATTTTCCCTTTCTGTAACATTTGGACTGTTGCATATCAAATACATTGTCCTCAATGCAGCATTGATAGTTCTGTCTTTATCAACTGTCTGAATGGACGTCTCCACCACTGTGCCAACTCTAGCATCCTATAGTGACACAATTGTACCAGTCTACATACAAGTCAATGAACAAGTCTACAATGGGCTTGGTGTGAGCTGATAGAGGGCAAGTACCATTAAGAGATGAAAGGCACAAGAAGAGTCTGGTTTTCCTCCATCTGTCACATCCACGTCTGAGATTTACATCAGCTAGGTCATTAATTGTGGGGAGATGACTCAGTTTTAAAACTGTGCAAGGGCAGTGATCAATTACAGCCAAGTCTTAATGATTTTTTTTTTGGTGCTCACTCTCTTTGAACACAAGTGTAGTTCATACACACTACTTCTACAGGGTGTTTGTAAAGTCACTTTGTTTGTAGGGCAAATTTGAAAAAATGAAATGCCTGACATCATCAAAAAATGTGCTAAACAATTGACTAAATTAGTTACAATAGTCACTGCTATGGTCTAACGCTGTTTTGGGGAAGCTGGAAAGTACCAATGAAGTATTCATTATTTAAGGTGTTGGAAATGTCCACCACGAGCTTCAAGATATGACTGTACACGTCTCATCTCAACTCATCATGTACCTCTTGCGAGCTTCATGTATTGATATTCTCATGTCTCTTCATACTGTCAAATATCTTCTGCAATGTGTCTGTTGTTATTTCCGTGTGTATCGACCACCATTTCAAAACACTTGTTCAACTAAAAAAATTCTTTCTTCCATTGATAACATCATTCTGTTTGTAGTGCAAAGAAATACTCCAGCAGACAACAGCCATTCGCTGCATATTGCTTCACGATGAACTGTGGAGCACATTTTTCGATGATGTTGTGTACTTCATATTTCAGACTCGTTCTACATACAAAGAGTAGTGAGACTTTACGAACACCCTGTAGTAGCACTGGACCAAACTTAACGTGTGGATTAGCTTTCCCTATTACCAGTGTTCCTTGCCATCTGGCAAACCCACACCAACTTCAGAGGTACTTGTAATTTACACCCCTAAATCAAGGACAAGAAGTCAACATTTAAGTCCAACAGTCCGGTGTAGGGGTTGAACCCCTTACTTTGGCATCAGCACACCGGATGTTTAAGAATGAGCGCTCTTATCCATTCGGCCATGCTGACGTCCATCTTAATGATTTCAAAACTGCTGAGTTAAAAGTTAGCTGCATATCCTTTAAAGGTCATCACAATCAACCCCAGTATTGTAGAGCATTTGTGATTTCTTGGCAAGTTTACGTTCAGTAGTTTTCCATTGCTGTCTGAACGGCTGGCACTCATACCACTGTATAAAAACCAAGGCGGTCTGCTGTCAAATCCCCCACAGCTGTGTCTTGAGCGCGATATGTGGGATTACGAATTGCAAACGTAAATGGATGAAATTTTATGGGAAGTAAAGGGGGTCTTATGATATTAACCACATCACCCATCGAGTCTATACAAATATGAGGTTACCCCTGAGGTGCATAACAATGTGCGGCGCACTACCCTCAAAAGGATGAGGAAGGAGAAGAATAAGTATAACAATGAAAACATTGAAGGTCATTAGTGTGGGGTGCATCTGTTCAAAGTCCCTCGGCAGTTGCCAGCTCTGTGGCATATTAGGATGTAATCAGGTCATGATTCAGCACAGCACATGTAGACAGGCTGGGATTAGGCCTGGGTTGGTCATCTTTCCTTCACAGGTTTTAGGTATTTTCTTGTCAACAGACTCATCGCAAGGTCCAGAGGGAAGCAGACAACATAAAATAAACATATGAGACTCCATTACCATGCCATAATGGCATATTTGAGATATGGAGCTAGGTCTATATTTTCTGGACCAAACAGTATTTGATGGAATGTCAGTATCACATTGGTCGCATTATCTCTCAGAACAGTTTCTGGTCCCATTTTGTGAAGCTGGGCAAAGCTGAAACTATGAGGCCACCAAAACAAAATTCTATCCTGAAGATTGTAACCTAAAATCATGGGCAAGCAAGAAATTACACTAGCTGATATACCACCTTGACTCTAACAGACAATATAATGCATGTTAAATATTCAATAGACATACAGACACAATTTAAATGAACTTGTCTCCTTTCACCGATGCATCAAAACAAGTTACTGCTCTGCTAATTTTGATTCTATTTCTCTGCATTAAGTGCCATACCAACTAGCATCAGTGATTTTTATCATACCCATGCAGATTGGTATCTATTTTCATGCTGATTTCTTTTCCATGTTATGATGCAAAAATATCTGATCACACTGACTCAATTACAACACATTAAAACTGTATTTTAACATTACCTCACGAACAGAAAAGGCATATCCTTGTAGATTATCTACTTGAAACAATGGTGCATTGTCATTAGCATCATTCACACTGATCTGTACATTGACCCCAACCTGTTGAAAAATACAAGATTCAGCTGACAGTTATATAGGCACTATACATTCATACTGCTCTGTTTGAGGACAAATTCTATGGGGGTGTCAATAAGCTTAAGTTGTCTGTTGCTTTCTACGCATTTATTCATAATAACATCTGACGATGATTGAAGAAGAATAATAATACTGCTAAATGTCCATGGAACAATGAACATAATTTAATATAAAAATGAAATATGCATATTGTCAGCCATCTTCTCTAGCCTTAAGTATTTTTACAAGCTCATGTTTGTATAGGCTGTACTACCATAGGAAAAGAATCATAAAATAAATCAGAAAGCCAACAACAGCAGCACAAGATAATTACTATTTTATGGACAGACCAGAAGAAAAATCACTAATCTGTACTTCAGAACAGGACACAATTGATTATGCAACCACATGTATATACAATTTAAGATTGGCTATTCAACCAAGCGCATATATGGATTGGCGCTGTATACAGCAGATCGCATATTCCAAGACTGTCCTAAATATAACATATCTAGACAAACCTTCTGGTCTAGAGAAACAACAGTGGAAGATAAACGTATGACCAATGAGAGAATTAAAAAAGACAGCAACGTTTACACAAGAGATAATATTATATTTTAGATAAAGACAATCAATTTCAAGTGAACAAAAGAAGAAGTAAAAGCTGCATCATTATTTTTATTGAATGTATTAAAGGGTTATCTTAATTAACCCTAATGCTCCAACCTTCCTCTTATAATCACTATAGGAGGCTCTCAGTCAAGTGTACGCACACAGTTTATATCAGAGTCCACACACACAATAAATATTCTGTTGCAATGTTTCTAATTGATACATTCTGCCAGGGCATCAACAAATTATGGCCACTCCTTATAATACCCACCTTATGAGGGATCTTTAAGCAACTCCACTTTTTATTGGTCTTTATCTCAGAAGTTAGTAGCATATCCTTTACAAGACAGCACAGTCACACCCAACAGTTTTTGGCTGTTTGTGATTTCTTAGCAAGTTTACATTCAGTAGTTTGCCATTGCTTTATGATTGACCAGCAATCATGTCATTGTATGGAAACCAGAGCAAGGTGGTTTGCTTCCATATTGCCAGCATTTGTTTTTTGAACGCAGTATGTGGTATTGCGAATTGTGCTCGTAACCACTTTGCCACAGCAGAAAATTTGGTATTTGATCCACTACCCCAGGTACAAGGAAGAATAGAACATCCTATGGTTTCTCATTTTGTACAAATAATCATACCCAACTTTATTCAGGCTCAGCATTTTGTGACATAGAGACAGAAGTTGTAACTCATCTCTGCCTATCTACACCCTGAAACTAACTAGACTGAAATCCTCCCTATCCACATCCTGAAATTAACCAGACTGAAATCCCCCCTATCTTTTTTGTTTGTTTTTTAATTTGCATATCCTTTTTACAGGACATCGCTGTCAACAGCAGCATCTTTCAGCTGTCTGTTGATTTCTTGGCAAGATTACACTCAGTAGTTTGCCATTGCTTTCTGAGCGGCCGGCTCAGTTATCCCGCAAGTCACCAGCGGAGGACAAACCGCTCCCAGTACTCGCCCGCTACGAGACTCTGCGTGATAAACAGGATTATGGAGAAAGTAGTGTAACCCCTCGGCCAGAGAGACCGCCCCCCCCCCCTATCTACACCCTGAAAATAACTAGACTGAAATCTTCCCTGTCTACATTCTGATACTAACTAGACTTTCATCCTCCCTATCTGCACCCTGCTACTAACTAGACAAAATTCTTCCTATGTACATTCTGATACTAACCATACTGAAACCCTCCCTATCTAAACCCAGAAACCAACTAGACTGAAATACTATCATCTACATTCTGATACTGACTAAACTGAAACCCTCTCTATTTATATTATAATAACAAGTCAAATTCTCACTATCTACACCCTGAAACTAATTAGTCAAAACAAAAACCATGTGTCAAATAACCAGACAAAATACTTACAGTCTGATGTCGAGGGTAGCCTGTATCAGGGTAGATATCAACGCATGTAAATGTCAAATCAGAGCCCACTGCATCTTTTTGCTAGAAAAGGGAACATTTGAAAACAAATGAACATGATGCATAAGCAGTCTACACATGATTTATTGGTTGAGAATCTGTCGAGGGCCCGAGTTTTAACTCTCAAGTCCAGTACAATGACATTCTAACGAGGCCTGAGTTTTAACTCTCAAGTCCAGTACAATGACATTCTAACGAGGCCTGAGTTTTAACTCTCAAGTCCAGTACAATGACATTCTAACGAGGCCTGAGTTTTAACTCTCAAGTCCAGTACAATGACATTCTAACGAGGCCTGAGTTTTAACTCTCAAGTCCAGTACAATGACATTCTAACGAGGCCTGAGTTTTAACTCTCAAGTCCAGTACAATGACATTCTAACGAGGCCTGAGTTTTAACTCTCAAGTCCAGTACAATGACATTCTAGTGGTCTAGGCCCAGCCGTCTAGCAGCTGTTTAGAGTGAGATTGATGTAAAGATGTTTCTACAGACTCGCTACCAAAGTAACATCTCCACAGGGTCTGTGCTACATACCGCACCTTCACATCTCAAAGCCAAGAAACCTGTGGGGTGCAAAACTGGTGCAGGAAGTTCACATCTGCTGGGAGGCATATCAGGACGTCACCAGGTCATCATTCAGCACGGCACATACAGAGTGGCTGGGGTTGGGTCTGGGTTAGTTATGTGTCCTCCACAGGTACTTCCTTGTTAACAGGCTTCAACCTAATGCCCAGTGCCAGTAGTATACACATAAAGCATATAAAGTGTTCATTTATTCTCACATTCTGAGCAGTTTAAAAGATACAAGGTAAAGAACCCCGTTTCCACATCATTGTGGCAGATTCTGACTAACTACACTGAAATAACAAACCAGCTGCATATACTTTCCAGAACAGTTCCTGGCAGCCATTTTGGACTGGGTCCTCCCAGTTTTTCAAATTCCATGCCTTGCCAATGATTCAAACACATAACCGCCATACCACCAGTCAAGCACACTAGCCGTGTACTGTCGCTGCTCACTGCTGGACTCTGGCCAACAATAAATTAGTTTTACTAGAGAACTCAGCATGTGTTCATTGGGTACTCAATATATTGACTATGAGTAAATAAACGAAAACGAGATGTGGATCATGTCATTAGCAACGACCTACACTTTGAATTTGTACATCTTTACTACAGTTCCACTAATTTAATTTTCAAAACATAGACTACAATCATATACCTTTTTCAATTCCTTATGGCTTGGTCAGATGTTACAATTAACCAGCATCTCATCTCATCTCATCTCATCTCATCATGTTCCTCTTGTACCTTGCGGTGTCGAGGTGAAGTATAAACTTCGTGAGAGTGCCCGGTTATGGGCTTCGTATATCGACATTCCCATGGATTCTGTTATTCCCTCCGTCCAGCGTTTACGTGGTCGGCCTCTTCCTCTGTTTCCATCTGGTCTGTACGTCATTGCCTGTTGTGGCATGCTGTTGACTGGTAGCCTACTTGCATGGCCAAACCATTTGACTTGCTGCTTTCTAATAAAATCTAGAGCAGCTTTAACCCCCACTTTAGTCCTGATTTCTTCATTTCTGATCTTATCTCTTCTTGATACGTTGAGTATTCTTCTCAGGAACCTCATTTCTGTTGTTGTGATTTTTCTTTTCTCTTTTTCTAATGAATCTAATGATTTAAACTTCTAGCCCTAAACAGTTAATTTAAGCCTCTGTATTCCAATTACTGCAATGACTATTTTGTTTCATACATGTTATGCTTGTACATACAAAACTACTTAGGCCCATTTAAGCACTGCACACTGATTATATTTCTGTGGACCAATGGACATGTTTGAAATGCACTGATAATAATCTGATTTTAATAAAACTACTTAGGACAACAAAGAGTTAATGAATTTTATATACCTCTTTGTACAAGAAATCCTACTCCATTGATTTATTTGCTTCTCCGTGGTAGTACAAAGTGTTACCTTCTTCCATTTTCTGTCATTATCTTTTGTTTCGTTTAGCAGACAACTCCTATAAGCCAGTAGTAATTTCCCATCTCTACAGTGAGGTCTACCAACTGTCCAAATTGTGCATGTGTTTTGGCATTCCATGCAGCAATTACAATATTATTTTACCATGCAATCTGATTGACATAGGTGCACCAATAGCAAAAATGTCACTGTCATTCCATCGGGGGCAAAAAGAAAACCCTAACCTCACAGTTCGTGGTGACTACACTAGCCAGGTGGCCTAACACCCCCTATCCAACACCACAAAGTACTACAGGCAGTAGATGACAGTGTCAAATTCTAACACATTCTGCAGTTCATCATGGAAATAACATGTGTCCTGTACCAAAATAGTACAGCAAGTGGAGCACTTACCTCAAAATCTAGCTTTACAAACAAGTTAACAGTACCATCACTGAGGACTCGCACAACTTGGCCCGATAGAAGACTGTACACTACTGGGTCACCTTCAGGATCAATGCACTGCAGTTTAGCCAGTGAGGTTCCTGTAGATTATAAATGTGGCATGCTAGGTGTGTGTCTGTCCCCAGAAATGTCAGTTCATCATTATAAAGTGAAGAAATTGTTGGCTTCTTATTCAAAGGATGTAAAATAAAATCGTAATCCCGTATATTCTCGTGAGTAACGTAACCTGCGTGAGAATCGGTAGCGGTTCTCGCCTCGTTGATAACTTATGGGATATGTGAGCAGGTCGCTCAGAAAGCAATGGTAAACTACTGAGCGTAATTTTGCCTAGTACATCAACAGCAGCCGAAAAAATGCTGATGTTGACTGCAGCGTCCTGTAAGGGATATGCAAAAAAACAAAACAAAAGTAAAACATTAAAAATATCCAAATGCTAAGAATCTGAGCCACACAGGAATGACTCTTTTGAAAAAGTTAAAAATGTCTAAAGATGAAAGTGAAGCTGAATCTTAGGCAACTGAAAGGAAGTGCATGGAGACTGTTATTGTATCTAAGGAACAAGAACACAACCTTAGCCTCAGAGACATGATGGTTCATTAACAGTGATTATTAAGAACCAGTTCACTTACCTACAGGAGTGGCCTCACTAATACCTTGTGTGAGAGTATTGTATGAAGAAGCTACCCATGTTGGTGGCTGGTTTCCAGCTGTTAGATATATATTGGTAAATATGTCAATTTACATTAGTGTCAATCTGTTGTAAGAAAAGTATAAAAAGTATACACATAGGAAAAGTATGTCATGTCAGTACACATACACACCTACACACCTTTTACGGACCAATTACCAGTCTATATATTTTAAATGGTGAACACTGAATAAGTTAAAAATTAATACAATGTGTGATAACTTTCAACACAGCAATCGTAAAAGTTCCAAATTGTTTATACAATAGCCAGGGTGTAGAGTTGAAGGTGAATACCCAACTTTTTAAAAACCCCAACTGCTTGTGCATTGATCACCTCTGGCAGCAAAAGTCCAACTCCTGGCCTTCAAATGGCTGAACTATTTTAACTAAAAGGAGAAGGGAGACGGCAAGTCACAGGCGCTGTAAAACTAGACTGCTCTAGATATATACATGCATGTACATACATGTGCAGACACATGTGTACATGCATACATATTCAAACTCAAGTAAGACCACAGTGTACCCTAGCAAAAGAAAGATGCTGAAGACAGAGGAAATCAGCCAGAGGGTGCACCACAGCAATCAGGATGCCATGCAAACTGAAATGAAATACGTTGATTACTGTAGAATGGTATGGTGCTTGCCCTGCTATGGACTCCCAGCAGGTGCAGTACCTGACCCTATGCCTCAAAAGGGTCCGATCAAAATGACTGGAGGTCCTTCTCAGATGTCCTATGGATTCAGGGAACATGAGAATAGAACGTCTGGCCATACCAAACAAAGAATGAAAATAATACACTGGAATAGAGAGGGAGTCAGCAACAACAAAAATAGAGCTAGAAAGCATCTTGAATGAAGAACAAGTAAATGTATGTTGTTTTCAAGAAACACACCTCAATGAAAATACAGCCCTGCAAAACAATGGAACGCATCATCAATCACAGACTGCAGTGGTATATTTAAATTGTGGTGTTTGTACATGTAGAGAAATTACTGAATGCCAGTCATGACAAACAGCTTGTGGTTCTATTGACAGATGCAAAATCAGTACTTGGGGTGCTCCTGTCTGGGAAACTGCCAGAACTACAGTTACAACTAGCTGACATAGGCAGCCAGTGTAAGGTCACCATACAGTGGATACCATCTCAATGTGGAGTGCCTAGAAATAAAAGAGCTGGTCAACTAGCTAAGGAAGGAGCAATAGAAGAACAAACTGATGTGCCTGTTGCATACCACCAAAAGAAAAGAATAATCAAATCAACAATAACACCACCAATACCATCTCAAGATGATTACCACTTTGTGGACAAACCAGAACAAATCATTATTCTGCACCTCAGAACAGGACACAATAGATCACGCAAACATATGTATACAAAATTTAAGATTGGCAAATCAGCCATGTGCACATGTGGAGTGGCACCGCAGACAGTAGACCACATATTCTAAGACTGCCCAAAATACAACATATCTGGGCAAACCTTCTGGCCTAGAGAAACAACTCTGGAAGACAAAACTCTTAAGGACTAATGTGTAAACTAAAAAAGACAGTAAAATTCATACAAAAGACAACATTGCAGATATACACAAATTTCAAGTGAACAAAAGAAGAAAAAGAAGCAATCATCAGCTCTTTTAGACATTATGTACACATCCAAGACATCACATTTTCTTCATGTTGGACTCAATGTTTGATCAATACTTTCACTTTATGGCTATTAACTAAATATAAGGAACTGTAGGATGCTCTTTCTCTGGTACTGCTAATTTTGCCAACGGTATAGTATAGCCTTCTTCTTCCTTTGTCCTACTTCTTTTGCCATGAAGCATCACAGCCAACTCTGGTATATTCCCTATTACATTACTACACCTTGTAGTAGGCCTACACAACGTGGACATTAGGCAGTGGACAGAAACACATCTGCTTAGACAGATTCCAGCAAACCAAGAAGTGAGGGAATGGCACAAGCACTAGAAAGGATATACACTGAGAAAAACTGAAAATAGTATAACTAGAAAGCCCCTTCACTGGAACCCACAAGGCAAATGAAATAGAGGGAGACCTAAAATACATAGAGAGGAGAATTATTCAGAGAGATGAATAATATGGAGAGAACATGGGAGAGCAAAAGATAAGTCATCTAGTTGCAGGAAATAGCACAAGATAGGATTACCTGGCATGAGTTGGTTGAGGGATGATGTTCCAATAAGGCATAAAGGGCAGCAGAAGAAGAAGACATTTCTAGTTAGTAGCAAACGTCATGCCTCTAATTTACTTTGACATCAACTTAAATATATTGTGAGCATCATACTTTTATGTAGCTTGTTGAACATGTTCTCAAGCCCTCATATTTTGTATTTCATTCCCCCAATGAAGCAGGATCCTTCAATCATTTCATGCCAGAAGACTAGATCACAGCTGGTTGGATTTTATAGCTAAGGTTTTCAATATATTGCCAACCCTCCTTGGTTGGCTCATACTTTATGTTATGGTATTACCATTCTCTGCTTCTCTTGTCTGACCTTGTAACATGTTGGCGATATGCCACAAGCTGATTTGTTTTAAAGGTATTTCTTCTCAAAAAAATTAATTGTGAGCAAATGGACCCTACAAAGTGATGTTTAGTAACATCAGGGAAGACAATTTCAACATCATTAGGTAGTTTAAAACAGAAAAGGAAACAGAATAATTTAGGCGTAATAATGATGTTTTAAATATTAAAATAAGAAAAATAATAAAGGGGAAAGAATGAACTTTGTGTACTTACGTTGGCCAGTAATGAAGACAAAAAAGCCTGAAACAAATAATTAATTGGTCAATATATCTGAACTTTGTCTACATTTAATAAAACTAACACACGCACGCACGCGTGCGCACACACACACACACACACATACACACACATGCACGCACACACACACACACATTTGTTCTGAAGCGGTTTCATGCAAAATGTTGATGTGATAGCCTCATCTTATTTTGTAGGCCTGAGTGCACGGTGAATTAGGTGGCCAGTCTTTTGCTCACTTTGACAAGTGATGAGTCCATGTGTCAAACCATTGTAGAATTTACATCAGCTAAAATGTGTTATCTCCATTTCCTGTTGAATTATATGATGACACAGTCATGAATAACTTACTCGCTCAAAAAGTTAGTTGCATATCCTTTACAGGATGTGACAGTCAACCTCAACATTTTTTGCTGTTTTTGATTTCTTAGCAAGTTTACGTTCAGTAGTTTGCCACTGATCAACCAGCACTCATACCTTTGCATGGCAACCAAGACAAGGCAGTCTACTTTCAAACTGCATGCAGCTGTGTTTTGAACACGGTATGAGGGATTACGAATTGCATTCATAACCCTTTCGCCACAGAAAAGGCATTGTGTAACAATATTATATTAATGTACAGTATGTAACGGAACCATAGTAGCATAGTGGTTAGTGTACTTGTTTACCAAGTCAGGTGTCCAAGTTCAATCCCAACAGTTGCAGGATTTTTTCCCCTACCACTATGGCTCTGGGGTTGAACCAGCCTCTGGGTACCAGATAAGAAGTTTCTGGATATTGTTCAGGAAAGAAATGCAACACTGAAAGACACTGGTACTCCACGTCATTACGCCATGGCCTAGAATATGTAAAAATCTTCCATTTCACATCCCTACAGTAACATTTGTCATGGGACTACCTTTACTCTTGCAGTATGTAGACAGTTTTGTCACTAAAGAACCACAAATATCACTTTATGTTCTAGGTCCAGAATTAGATGACAATCGCCTCATCATCTGTCATAATGGGACATGAAGTCATAGAAGAAGAATGAAGGACACACAGAATGAAGATCTCTGAAATAATTACCAAACAATGTGAGCTACACATTGAAATAAACTAGTAGTCCAAATCATTACAGAGGAGACGGATGAAAGAAGACAGATAGTGAGAGAAAGAGACATATGCCTAGAGACATAGACTATGATTGAGTGGAGTGGAGATTGTGACAGACAAACAGATAGATGCAGAGGGAGGGGGGAGAGAGAGAGAGAGAGAGAGAGAGAGAGAGAAAGAGAGAGAGAGAGAGAGAGAGAGAGAGAGAGAGAGAGAGAGAGAGAGAGAGAGAGAGAGAAGAGACAGACAAAAAGAGAGAAACACACAGACACAAAGAGAGAGAAATACAAATGGAGAGAGAGAGAGAGAGAGAGAGAGAGAGAGAGAGAGAGAGAGAGAGAGAGAGAGAGAGAGAGAGAGAGAGGGAGGGGGGGGGCAGGTGATGACGAAGTAGAAGACGCTGACAAAATTTAGAAAGTTTCTACAAAAAATAAGTAAACCCATGACTGTATACTGCAACTTATTGCACTCTTTCCTCAAGCCATTGCAGCCATGATTAGTGCGCTGGAAATACTTCACAGAATGGCATGGATCTGGGACCAGTCCATCCTCATCAGATGTGGACCTCAGATATTTCTAGGAAAGCCCAGCCAGCAGGAATATTACTGACCATGTCATCTTATAGGTGCCATTTGTCATCATCATCAACAGCCTTGCCGGCTGGCATGAGCGATCATGCTCTCCACAAATTGCTATCTGCGGCGGCATGGATCAATTTGTGTGTTGACTCGTTTCCAAGCCATGACACTAGACTGTCAAGAATTCTCTCATGCTGTCTTGCTTTATCTCTCTTTCTACAAATCTTTCCAATTGTCACAACATATTCCAGTTTTTGTCTTCTCATAATGTGACCAAAAAATCATGACTGCTTCTTTCTGATAGGAAATGTGCACCTCCTACCACCTCTTCAATATATCTTAATGTCATGTCAAATGGATTATTTCATTTAACTTATTTACTCACACAGCATGCTGAGAAAGGTGGAAACAGGCACACTTTGTGCAGTGGCATGCTTCAATTCGAAAATCAAAAATAAGAGGCATATGTTGGATCTGTCTCCATGACATAATGATGTGCTGGGAAGTGAGCAGATAGACAGATTGGCTGGGTCTGCACTGCTGGGTGGGCTATTGGTGCATGATAAGACAGACATGGTCAGGGCCCTTTGGAATCTTGTGTATAGTGTGGCAAAACAAATAAATTATCATAGTCTAGAGCAGTGGTTCTCAACCTTTTTTGGCCTGTGCCCCCCTTCACCGTATTTTCAGAACGTCATTCCCCCCCTTTCATATTTCCTATCTAAAAATTCCCCCACCCCTACACAGTATACGTAAAAATGGAAGGTAAATTTAATAGCATACACTAAAACAAGTCTAGACATCCACATAAAACATGATTTGTGGGTCTACTTACTTTATAAAATGAATTTTAGAAGGATGAGACGTACATAGCTGTAAAGTATGAAGGGGAAAACAATATCAAGTAATCGGTTCTTGTATTAACTCGATCTTGAAATGGTCTTCAATCCCCCCCCCCCCCTGGAAACCCTAAAATTCCCCCGGGGGGGGGGGGGGGGGGGGGGTTCCCCACCGGTTGTGAACCACTGGTCTAGAGAGATTGGTGCAGCAGGGGGTGATCAGAGGATCTGACTAACACTCAGTACTCCTAGGAATGGCCAGACAGACACATAATCAATCTTAAGCTGGTACTATTAGTATTGGGACTCTTCACTTGCTGTTGAAGATGAGGACAGAGCACGTATGGGAGTGTTCTGAGTACTGTGATCTTGATTATTGTCTCAACTAAACTCAACTCAACATTATTTATTTAATTATTTCATGCTACGTCAAAAAGAAATGCTACAGAAATTATGTATTACAGAGCTGTGTTTACCTGCAAAACTGCTCAGAAGCAAAAGATGACTGCAAGCCATTGTGGCTACTCAGACAGATCTGTGAACAAGAAATTAATCAATAGAGATATGAAAACTTGGGACAGAAAAAAATTAATTCATGAATTTGTAAGCAGTCTGCTTCATTTCTAGTTTGGGGAAGGGGGGGTGTTTTATGATGATAAAAAAAAAATAAGATAAAAATATGTTATACCACAACATTATATATTGATGTCTGATCATAATAATCTTCATCCTGAAGCAACTCAAACAGATCTAAAGAAAAACATGAAATTAGAAAATTTAATAAAATTATAACCTAAACAGAAAAAGTATAGGTATGAAACTGCTAGACCATTACACATACTTCATTACTTGGAAAGCAGTGCAGAAATTCAGTTGTGTCAGATAAGAAAATGTGGAGTCAAAGGTGTGCAACACTTAGATACAGATATACAGAGGGGACATATTTCAAAAATTTACAAATGGATATTCTCTCTAAACAAAAAGGCAACATTTTATTTAAACATCAGCCAATGCATTCAAAGTAAATCATATTAATGCACATATCTGGCAGCCTAGGGAATGATCTAATCTAATAACTATGCACAAATGATCTAATACAATGATTAGCACCCACAGAATACAACATAAAATAATTGAAAAGAGAGTGTATCCCTGGGCTTCTGAATCACACGACCAGACTGTTGTTGGCGTTCAGATTTGTGAGCAGTCTCACACCAAAAATGGTTTAGTGGGGGTCTTCTAAACTATAAATCTTGTGGGGGTTTCTTAAACTATAAATCCAGTAAAATGAGAAAACAAAAAGAACTGCATTAATGTATTGCAAACAATACCAAGATTTAACGACACTGTAAGGCATCAAATTTGCTTTCTGAAATCTTGTCAGAATGTAGTAAAAGCAACCACCAATAGAGAGCTTTACAAGGAGAAAGTTTGGCTACATGATCAGTCAGGATATTTAATACAGAATCAGAGTGAGGTTAAAACTACAACCCCCAGGACGGCTAACCTGGTCTTTAAAAAACCCGCTAAAGTCAGATGTGTTGGCCTAAGAGTTTTGGCCTAATGGTGCATAACGAGACACACCACACTTACGTCTGAAAAAACACTCCGGTTGAACGCAGAAGAAGAAGAAAACTACAACAAACAAGCAAAACAGATTAGAAGGGGAAAAACATAAACTGACATATTAACTAAAAGCAAGGTATGCATACCATACATTTATTTCTCTTGTAAAAGTAATTGGGGTAATTAAAATGTGTGTGCACTTTATTCTTGGAAGTAAAGGTGGTTGGCATGACAATGACCACATCCCCCATTGAGTGCCAATTGGGTTATACAAATATGGGGCTAGCACCATATCCCCAATACACATCTAGGGATGTAAAAATGGAGCTTGATTTATATAGTTAAGACTAGCTAAAGTTAGCTACATATCCTTTATAGGACGTTGCAGTCAACAACAGCATTGTTTTGCTGATGTAATCTCTTGGCAAGTTTACATTTAGTAGTCTGCTATTGCTTTCTGAACGATCGACATCCATACCAATTCGTCAATTCATAAAAAAACCAACGCAACGCGGTCTGCTGCCAAATCGCGCGCAGATGTGTTTCGAACGCGGGTATGCAGGATCAAGAAACAGGTCCGTAACCCCTTCGCCATAAGACTAGCTACTCTACAAAATTATGTGAAGCTAATTAATGTGAACATCTGTGTTTAGAATATACGGCCATACTCAAAGTTATTTATTCTAACAACCCTAATTTAGAGAGCCACGGTTGACAGTGATTAGAACTAATGCCTGCCAGCCAAGCGGTCATTTGATTGAATCCCCATTACATTAAGGTGTGGATTTTTCAAGTCAACCCAGCCTAAACTAGACACATGGAAACATTATGGGGTAAAATACGGGTGACGTGTTAATCAGCCACATTATACATCAAGTAGTGCCAACTAGTCTATAAAATATGGCACTGGCACCACAGACCCAATATGCCTCAAAGCTGAGAACATGGTCATTTACTTACCCTATAACAGGCAAACAATCACAGTAATGTTGGCTTTAATCTTTACTACTGATTGGCTGTAAAATATCAGAAATGACCAGCCAGACTTCAAATACATCTAACTCACAACTGTATTTTCTGTGCTTTATTCAAACAGGCATTACGCATAGAAAATATTTGCTATGTGCAACTAACGCTATATTTAACGCCGTGATGATAATCCATTCATAACAGTTTCAAAACTAACTAAATAATGGATTAATGGTAATGTTAATTAAAATGTATAATAATTTATTAATTAAATTATCTCTTTGCTTCACGAAGAACTGTGACTGTAACTGGATAGTCAGCAATCTAGTAATTTTTGGTGACTTACATGTGTCCAAAAGTGGGAATATTTACTGTTATTCCATTAAACACAAACTCCAGTAGCAGAACCAGCACACCCAATATCCCACACCCGGTTCTACACAACGAGAATAGCTGCATTCCCTATTCTGTTATAACCTGTTTGGCGAGTCCAAAAATAGACATAAACAATTCACACAGCGCCGCCATTACAACTTCCATAGTGTTAAATGTTTCGTTAAAAATGTATACCAGCACAAACAAAGAGATTTAAATATATTTAATAAAGTGTACAAAATACAGTAAATGTAATAAGCAGCACAATAAATTTATTTATTTATTACACATTTTTTTGCAATATTTTTAAAGCGCTTATATGTAATAGTTTACATTCTGTATGTTATGAGTTGAGCCATAGTTGAAGTTATAGTTTTAATACACACATGTGAAAGAAATAATAATGGTTCGTCGAGGTAGATCTCGATTCTGTTGATAAGAGTTGTATTTGTCTTCTCTTTCAAGTATGCAGATAGGCAGTCAATGATATATCCATTGCGTAATTTCCTATTCTTTTTTCTGTCCATATAATGCTATATTCTCCAATCTGTCCAAACAAAACGATACTGACCAGCTTGCTAAAAGTTGCCAGACCGGTTTTCACTGTCCAATGTCATGTATTTATTTATAAAGTCCCCACATGCAGTTTGCTCATAGTATAACAAGTGTGTGCTGTTAGTACAGTGTTAAGGTGGTCCTGTTTGGGGCGTGAAGTGTCAGGTTTTATAGGCCATGGCATATTGAGGTTTGGCGGCCAGTTCCATACCTCGCCACCATTTCGTCTCGAATATTCCCTAAAAATGTGTAGCTTTTTTAAAAGCTGAGTCGATCGCAGAACAGTACTGGTTACACAAAAAAGTATGCCTTTTGTTAGCAATTGAAGCCAGACCGGTGTCTTGAGATACAATGCCACTACGAATCTGCTGTATGTGTATTAACACAAATGATAACTGCGCTACACGTTTTTAAAACGTCAGAATTAAAGAGAAAAACAAATAATAGTTACAACACAATTTGGAAAAGGGGGGGGGGGGGGGGGGCGAAAGCAGCGTTAGCTGTGGACTAAACATAAAATTTTCATGCTGCCCCATAATCGTTACTGCCAAAGGGTGAAAGATGCTAAGAATTTCACAGAAATATGGACTAAACGCGGTTCGTGAGCCGCTTGCCAGGCGTTCGAAACGCAGCCGCGACCGATTTGTGCAGCAGATCATGTCGCGTTGTGTTACAACATGTTGGTATGGGAGCCGGTCGTCCAGAAAGCAATGGCAAACTACTGAACGTAAAATTTGCCTAGTACATCAACAACAGCTGAAAAATGCTGGTGTTGACTGCAATGTCCTGCAAGGGATATGCAACATTAAAAAAAAAAATACATACGGAATCATCTTGAATTCAGTGAAAGGAGACTACTTCAACAAGCAGAGGAGACAAGAGCCTATTTTGTAAGAAACGCTAGTTTATATGGTTGGGGGATGTCTGTTCCTAGGGTGCATCAACCCACAGTTAAATATGACTATTCAGTGTCCGATGATATGAGCAGTTTTCTTGCTAATATTTCATCACAACTATACAGCAGTCACATAAGTATTTTAATAATAATATTTTTTACCGTAGAGGCGAAAATCTCTGTGTTTAACAATGTCGGACACTCATATCTACAGCTTAAAAAAAATAGTTACATATCCTTTACAGGACGTTGCAGTCAACACCAGCATTTTTGTGCTTTTGTGATCTCTTGGCAAGTTTACGTTCAGTAGTTTGCCATTGATTTCTGAACTACCAGCTCCAATACAGTTTCGTAA
This sequence comes from Cepaea hortensis, assembly GCA_963921405.1. Classification (NCBI taxonomy): domain Eukaryota; kingdom Metazoa; phylum Mollusca; class Gastropoda; order Stylommatophora; family Helicidae; genus Cepaea; species Cepaea hortensis. The sequence continues at coordinate 91,117,551 of OY992880.1, read as the reverse complement.
AAAACTAACGTAAGGCGGTCTGCTGCCAAATCGCCCACAGCTGTGTTTCGAACGCAGGTGTACGGGATTACGAACTGCGTCCTTAACTCCTTTGCCGCGGAGCCGGCCATATCTACAGTACTCATAGTAATTCACAGGTTGTGGTGATATCCAAGTTCTTTGATCTGATGAAACTTTAAAATTGGTGGTCCTCCAGCATTCCCCCTCTACCTCTTATTTGGGGATTATGAAGACAGGTTATTTTAGCATTGGTGTTTGTTAATTTTTGTTCGTTCTGTCTCTATGTCTCTCTTTCTCAATGTATATCTCACTGTCTCTCTTTTCCTGTCTGTTTCTGTGTGTGTGTCCCTCTCTATCTCTTTGTCTCTCTACCTCCCAGCCTGTATTATTTATATCTGTCTTACTCTGTATCTTTATTGGTCTATAGTTGTATGTATGCATATCTCAGTCTATCTTTCTGTCTTTAGTCTCTCTTTCCCTCTGCATATGTCTGTCTCTCCGCCTCTGCCTCTCGTTCCCTCTCTGCCTCTCTTTGTCTCTATCTCTGTCTCACTCTGTGTCTTGGATGTTAACATGGCTGAATAGATAAGAGCTCTTGTTCTTAAACTTCTGGTGTGCTGATGGCGAGACGGTGGGTTCAGTCCTTGCACCAATCAGGACTAGAATGTTGACTTGCCGTCCTTGACTTATGGATGTAAATTACAAGGAGCCTTAGAAGCTGGAGTGGGTTCACCTGATAGCGAGAGACTGGAGTATAATAGTGTAAGCCTTGTAATTACTCATAATGCCGTATCCAGATACTTTTTAATGTGAAAGCATCAGTTCCCTGTGATAGAATGAAATAATTATGACCAGTTGCTAGTTCTTGTAGTTTAGTACTTAATTGATTGTTACACAATGTACATGCAAAAAATGCTTTTCTGTTTATCATGAGGTGATAATAAATTGCCTCATTATTTAAAAGCTATGGTGCAAAACTGTCCACAATTAGTTATCACTTATTCAGTACCCTTTTATTTATTAATATTACCAATGATTTGGCAAAAATATTGACTGTCTCCTTCCAATGTCAGTAATAGCCTACGAATTCATTGTGTCTTGGCTTCGTTGAAAACATTTACATTGATCTTTAGTTACATCATAAATCAGCTTATTATAAAAGTAAGTGTAGATAATTTATAGTGTTTGGTCATGTGAGGAGTCCATTTGCATAGTACAGCGAGTAGCTGGGTACCTAATGAAATTTACCAGTGAAACTTTCTGTCTCTTGCCACAGGCTGCTGTTTATCCATATCTTGGTATACCGACTCAGTTTCACAACATAATAGTGTTTAAAACATTTCAAAACAATATATTCTGTTAGTGAATTTAAACACAGAAGCCACAAACAATATGTTGCATTATTTACTGTCTAGCATATTTCACTGCATTTCATCAGGTCCATACTGCAGTGTTGTAAATTATATGAAGTGAATAATAATTTAGCTGAAACAATGAGTGGATAACAGATGATCCACATTCGAACAATACCTGTGACCATGTATTTTAATTTTTCGACTTTTTAAATTAAAATATTGGTCACATGTATTGTTCGAATGTGGAGCATCTGTTATCCACTCGATAATTTCATATTGAACATGAACTCTCCAGTGATGCACCTAATGAAGTTCGGCGAGATATGCCAGACAATAAATCGTGCAACATATTGAAACATGCGTCTATTCCCATTATTAATTTGTTTGTCTTTAGATATGTTCTTTCTCATGCTATTGGATGTATCTTTGGCCATTACTATTCACTTGTTGATCTATGTTTCTCTTTTCCATCATATTGTTTATTAATTTAAAACGATATTATTCTGTGCAGCTCTGCAATGGTAAGGTAAAGGTATTCCCATAAATGATCCTGTCATTGATCTTCTAGGCCAGTGTTTCCCAAGCGTTTCAAGCAGAGGGCCATATCTACTATTTTCGGTAGGTAAGCGGGCCACAACGTTATAAAATTATAAAAGTCGTGCAACATCATTCTTACCTTTCTTAACTTTCGTCAACAAAATCCTAAAACTTTAAAGGCAGTCAGTGTCCGTACTACACTGCGGTCATTTGTTGGTTTAAAATCAAAAGTTCATTTAACAATACATTTTTAATCAGTTTAGAAAATCGCTATTAATGTAATTAATTAACAATTGCAACTGTTCTTCATAACCAGTTACTTAAGTTCAGATGCCAGTTTATCAATGTCTGGGTACAAGTATGTCGTGCCCAAAGGTCATAAGCGCAGCTAGGTTACTGTCGGTGAGTCTGGAACGTTCCTTGGTTTTTATAACGGTCAATGGGGAAATGGCTGCTCGCATCTGTAAGTCGAACCAAAACGACAAATGTACCTTTGGGCGAATGAACGCACGTGTTCAAATTGTTCGACAGACAATAGTCGCCAGAATGAAATCATATGACCAGCTGAAGGTGATGCAGGCAGCTCCAGAAATTTACATCTCACGGGCTGACGGGGTGCTCCGAGTGCATTTTTGAAATTATTAAAATATATTATATTAAATAACGAGGCCTCGCGTGCCACTTTCTGACAGCTGGCGGGCCACAAGTGGCCCGCGGGCCGTGGTTTGGGAACCTCTGTTCTAGGCCATGACATAATGGAGTGGGACAGCCAGTTGCTTTTCTCGCCGCCTTTCCTTCCTAAACAATTCATTGAAATTGTCTGGTGCCCATTTTTATAAGTGGAGTCATCCCTAGAGCTTGCAGAAACAAGAATCCTGATTCTGCCAGTTAGGGGCTGAACCCAGACCACTATTTTCACAGGTAAGCGCACTGACCACAATGTAACCATGGCTTCCCTACACTCGTAGAATATATGTATGTATCATTATTTCATATAATCGATGTTTTAATTTGTTTATTCATATCTTTTAAGACATTTTAGCACTTCCCATAAATTATTTTTCTTGGAATGTATAATGCATTTGTACTTTTATATTTTATATTCTTCTTCTTCTACTGCTGCCTTTTACCTCCCAATGGAGCAGAGACCCTCAGCCAACTCACGCCTAGCCCTCATCGAGAATGGAGGAGCAGCACACGTACAAGATGGAGAAGTAAAGTGACATGGTCTCAAGTCTGAGACAGGAAGGGTACACTGTCAGGCTATTCGCCGTGGAGGGGGCCGTGGGAGGTCTAGTCTCCCACTCCATGTATGACGTGCTAAAGCCGTTAGGCATTAAAGGACAATCAAGAACTCGGGCACACACAAAAACTCGGTGAGGCAGCAGAAAAGGCTTCGTGCTGGCTATGGAAAAACCAGAACATAGAGTGGGACAAGTCTCGCGCAGTAATATGGTTAACGTTTCTGTCTGTAACTGCAGGGCAACTAATGTAGGAACCATCCTCTCAACTAAGAGCTAGAACTTATACTGTCTCGTATCTACTCTATAGCCTTTCCTCCGAGCGAGGGCAGTGCATCTTGGGACGGGACTGTTCAGTTGGGCATATCGCTGCACGTTAACAGTCACCAAATCAGGCAAATGTCGGCCGTTCTCCGCAGCTGAAACCAAGCTAGGGGTCGAGGAACCCAGAGGTAGAGCCGTCTTTCCTGAGTGTGGCACCATGAACGGGGCACGAAGAAGAAACATGGCATCAAAGACGAACGGAGGCGACAGGAGCGATGGCCAAGGAAGAAGCTAGCTTGCCACGGTCACAGGTGCTAGGATGTGTGTGAAGACAGGAAGTAGCGGGTGCTCAAGGCTCTCCTCCCCGCATCCAGAAAGTGTCAAGAAGGTAAAAGGGCCGTAACTTTCGGGGAAGGGGGACTACTTCTGACGATCAGAAACCCCATGTCTTGCTTGCTCCGCAGCAGAGTTTTTATCACTGTCTTCTCTCAGCATTATTCACACGTCTCTGATTCTCTTCTCCACGACGTTTTAGGTCTCTCACTATTTCTTTTGCCCTATGGTTCTCCGAGGAACTGTTTGGTTATACTATTAACAGGATTTATAAGTTTGTGTCCCACCCATCATGCAGCATATTTTCCTCACGTCTTCATGAATTGAGATTTCTTAAGTCGCTACATGAGCTCCACATTGGTGACCCTGTCATACAAGTTTAGTCCTTCTATTTTTTGCTGGCACCAATTAATGAATGAATAAGCAATTGTTTTAGTTCTCCAATCCATATAAAAGTACTGATTTGGCATTAGAGTTAAATATTCTAAGTTTGGTACTAGGTTTAATTTGTTTCCCTGCTTCCACAAATGTTTTAGTGCTATGAAGACACATTTTCCTTTTTTGTATTCTTATTTTAATATATCTATTCGTTCCCCTAACTATGTATGTAATGTTACATAAATATGTGTATGATTCCATCTCTTGAATATAGGTTTTGCAAAGGGAAGTCAGCTTATTAATTGCACAATTTATTCTCATCATCTTTGTTTATTTCCCCTTGAATTTTTAGGTCTAATTATTGTGACATTGTGACCAGGTGTATTTGGTTTATCTTGTCTATGGTTATGTGTGGGACAGGGGGATAGTGTCATCACTGAAGTCTAGATAATCAAGCTGCTCAGTCTGATTCTTGAATTCCATTTCTGGTGGTAGCTCTTGTTATCTTCATAATCCAGTCTATTGTCTGTACAAATAATAAATGCGACAAAAGACACCCCTGCAACATGCCTGTTCTTATTTCATCTGTATCTGTTGGTTTGCATTATTGAAGAACTCTACTTTTTATGTTACCTTGTAAAGGTAATGATCTTCTGTGGGGTCATGTGCCTAATCATTTTCAAAAGAAATTATCTGCTGGTGATATCAAAGACTTTTTCATAATTCACAAATCCAATATAAAATGGCAAATTTATTTTAACGTTGTGCTCTATAATATGTAATGTAACAATCTGGTCTATGTAGGATCTGTTTGGTCAGAAGCCAGTCTGTTCGTCCCTTAGTTGTTTGTCAGTGGCATATCTGAATGTCTCGCAAGTGATTCAGCTTAATATTGCCCTTTTTTTTCGCATATCCTTTTTATAGGACTTAGCTGTCAACACCAGCATATTTCAGCTGTATGTTGATCTCTTGGCAAGATTACGCTCAGTAGTTTGCCATTGCTTTCTGAGCGGCCGGCTCACATACCCCGTAAGTTACCGATGCGATTCGAACCACTGCTGATTTGAACCGTCATCACGTTACCTGACGAGAGTATACGAGATTACGGAGAAAAGTCATAACCTCTAAGCCACGAAGCCGGCTAATATTGCCCTAAGAACTGAAAATAACATTATTCCTGTATACTTTTCACACCCCTGCAGATCTCTGTTGTATACCAACTAACGTCACCAGATATCTCTCCAGTCTGCTGGTATTTCTTCAGTCACACAGAATACTAAATAATTTTGTCTGTAATGTTGGTAAGGCCGTCTCCCTGGCGTAGGCGTTAAGGACGTTGCTCGTAATCCTGTATACTCTCGTACGAAATGCAGATGCGCGAGATTCGGCAGCAGATCGCGTCGCGTTGGTTACTGTCGGAGGTATGTTAGCTGGTTGTTCAGAAAGCATTGGCAAACTACTGAACGTAAAACTGCCAAGACATCAACGGCAGCTGAAAAATTCTGGTGTTGACTGCAATTCCTGTAAAAGGGTATGCTGGGGGAAAAAAGAACTAGTGTCATATACCCATATTGCTGCAGGGCATGAAAAAGGGTCTTTTGCTTTACCTGGTAGATTATATTTTTTGTGGTATTGTATCCGGATTGGTAAGGCAGCAACAACAATGAACATGTTAAGAAAAAGAGTCTGGGAGAACAGGAAGCTTACTGCCAAAACAAAAGTCCTTGTCTATCAAGCCTGTGTCCTTAGTGCTCTTCTTTATGGCAGTGAAACCTGGACAACTTACTCACACCAAGAGACAAGTTTAAACAGTTTTCATATGCGGTGTCTGCGAAGAATTCTTGGTATTAAGTGGTAAGACAAAATCACAAATACTGAAGTATTGGAAAGATCAGGTTGTGTGACGGTTTATTCCATGCTCAGTCTTCGTAGACTTAGATGGATAGGACATCTTAGGAGGATGGATGATGGTAGAATACCAAAGGACATCTTTTTTGGTGAATTACAGATGGGTACGAGATCTCAGGGTCAGCCTCTACTACGATACAAAGATGTGTGTAAACGGTATATGATTGATACAGGCATTGATAATGCACATTGGGAGCAAGTCGCCGCTGAACATGCATGGAGGGCAAACATCAGAAATGGAATAAAGACAAAGGAGAAAATTATTGCAGATAAGTCACACACCGAGGGTGTGAGACGTAAGATGGTGCATGATGGTGGAAATGACCACGTGGTCACATACACCCACTGTGAACGAACATTTACAGCGCGAATTGGCCTTATCAGTCACATTCGCTACCGCCATGGGTAAAAGTTATTATGCCTTTTTGAAGCACAAACTATCGTCTGTCAAGACGGCTAGGTGCCAATGTATGCGTAGTATTGTAAAAGTTTCCTGTCTCTGCTGCTACTTCTGCCTCTCCTGCCAGACCATCTAACTATTGGCTTTTATCCGTGCACACCTGCTTTCAAACCTCTTTATTAGCCTGTGTATGTTTCATGAGTTATTACTTCAGTAACTCTATTTTTCTAAAAGGAGAGAGTGGCTCTGCCACATCCCCTGTGGAGATGCATAATGATACGTGTCGGAAGAAGAGTTTCAACACAAAATCTCATTCTGATACATGTGATGTATGTGAACCTCTTTTAGGGCTTAATTGACATGAACACCAATACATTAAACTTTAACAAGTTAAAACTTAGTCTTCCAGGGGATTCACCGTTTCCCTTATGTACATTTATTAGTATTTTAATGTAATTATGTGATCCTCTATAAAGGGCTGTTTGTTCTTGTGATATATTGTTTAATCCTGCTTTGTAGGTCTGTTGGGTTATGTATACATGTCAGAATTATTAGAAAATTGTTATTTGCTCTAGTGTCCATGTGTTTACATCAATTGAAATAATGAAAAATAATATTTTGAGGTGTCCTGTAAAACTTAGTAAGGGTAAAGACAATCTAGTGGCAGATATTGCCTTAAGGGTATGAAGTGTTTGCTTCCATGTGCATTTGGCCACTGAATAGTCAGATGTGGCAACAAGCTTTTGCTTCTTGCTACCCCACCTTGCCAAAAAATTCTGTATGTTATCAGGATGCACTTTATGATCCTGGAACAATACCAGATTTGTACTGGTTGGGAAAAATATAATCCTGTCACAGCTAAGGATTGACAACAGAATCATGATAGTACTACTGCACAAGAACATGTAGTAAACACATGCAAAATCCACATTGTTACACTGAGACTTTCTGGAGCAAATTTAAGAACACTATAAGATGGCATTGAGCTTTTCTTTAATAGAAAATTAACACAAACAGAAGAAATAAATATCTTACGTTCTTTCTCAAACACCTAATCCAGGTTCATGTATAAACTATTTTGTTAGGCTGAAGGCTGTTTCCATATGGTTTTTCATAGACCTTAATCTCCATATGGCTTTTCATATACCTTATCGTGTGAAAGCCACATTTAGGAAGTATGTACTTAACATGTCCTGGAAATATATGTTTGGTGGTCTTGTTAGACTAAAGACATTTTCATAGCATATTAGTTTCGATTCAGATTGTGTGAAATTAGTGACTTTCACAGCTATACTGGCCAGTTCTCAGTAGAAATAATTTTGTGAGTTCTTGTGACTCCAAGCATTGCCAACCATTGTTTGTAATGGATTATAGATATTATTCCCCCCCCCCCCTTCCCCATTTTACAAGATGTTAAAAAGTAACGTTTAAATGTATCACACACTAAAAATTAACATGTAGCCAAATTCACATTTACTTCAGCATAAAATGGGACAGCTCCTACAGTTGGAAGTAGTGGTAGAGATTGTGTGCTTCTGACAGGTTCAACAACAATTAGAAAGGTCACACACACAATTATTACAACACGTGAATGAATCTTCCATTTTATTTAATGATGACTGGGTTAATGCTAACAATTTGTGTTTCTTAATTATTTCTATATGAGACGGTTGATATATTTACCCAATCATTTCTAGTTATGAATTCAATTCCTTTTCTACAAAGCTTGTGTTACTTAACCTCTCTGTCTCCTAGATCTCTTTTTCTCTCTGTGTATCTGTCTTCTTCTTCTCCCCCTCCACTCTTTCTTTAACCCTTCCCCCTCTATCTTTATATATATATATATATATATATATATATATATATATATATATATGTGTGTGTGTGTGTGTGTGTGTGTGTGTGTGTGTGCGCGTGCGTGCGTGCGTACGAGCACGCATACATCTTTCTTATTGTTTGCTAAAATAAGAGACTAATAGTAATATTTCCCGTAACACTCTAACATCTAATAGTTGCAATAAAGACATAATAACGTGTCAATAGTAAATGTAAAGGGGACATATATTTAGCAATTATTTTATGCTCTGTACACCATATGCACAGAATTGTCCTAAAACATGTGTATTCACAATGGTGGACTTTCTGTTCTGTGTCTGCAGTAAGAGTCAAACTCCACCACCCCTATAAGAGAATGGATGTATATGAATAGACATGACATATACAGTTTGATCTTAATAGAAAAGATGTAATTTTTTTTTCCATATAGGATTCTGTCTAGTCATAGCAGATAAATCCATCTCAAGTCTTCGTTTTGATTTCTTTGCTTGAGCTACCATTACTGCACATCATCATCATCATGTACCAAGCGGTCATGTTTCGCCATCTCACTCGATCGTGGAGTCGTGGATCAGCTCTGTTCTTGTCTCGACCATACAACGTAGACAAGCCATCCAAGTATTTACTTCTCCCGCCTATCCTCTTCCCCGTGATCTTGCCAGTTGTCACCAAGTTCTCCAATTAATTTCTTCTCATAACATGACTAAAAACATTTGTCTACGTCTAATTTCTCTAACCAGTTTACAGTTTTCATTTGTTTCTTGTTAGACTTGGTCATTGGTTTTTCTGTCTGTCCATGGTATTCTTTGCATATTTCTCAGAAACCACATTTCCACAGCCATCATATGTTTTTCAGCTAGTCTGCTCATTGTCCACGATTCACATCCATACAAAAGCACAGGTTCTACGTAGCACCTCAACACTCTTTTTCACGTGTCACGCTTAATAGCGCCTGGCAAGACGACCCATGTTCCCACCCATTCTCTAGCTGATTGCTTAGCCCGATAGGTCGTTGGCCGTTATAAGTCCAAATCTAGAAAGGACAGTCTTATAAAATTTATGTGATAGCACATCGTGGTTAAATTAACACACGCACGCACGCACGCACACACATACACACACAAAACTAGTTTAATTTCTATGAGACTAATATCACACGTTTTATTCTTCAATCGGCACGAAGTTACATTCTGACAAAAAGATAGATACAATTAATATAGAGACTCGGCGAAACAATGAGTGTTCATGTAGAGAAATATAATCAATAAACTGTAACAATAAATCGTATGAAGTTATTGGGTAAAGCTATACAAGAAAAATCAGATAAAACATGTATACTTCCATCAATATGTGTGTGTGTGTGTGTGTGCGCGTGTGCGTGTGCATGCGCGCGCCTGCCTTTTTGACAATTTAATTTGTGAGAAAAAGTGTGTTAAACATAAGTTAATTATGTTAGTTAGTTTCCTATCCTTTGTAGGACGTCGCAGTCAACACCAGCATTTTTGACTGTTTGTGATTTCTTGGCAAGTTTACATTCAGTAGTTTGCCATTTTTTTCTAAATGATCGACATCCATACCATATTATAAAACCAACGCAAGGCAGTCTGCTGCTATTCGCCAGCAGCTGTTTTGACGCGGTATGCCGGATTACGAATTGCGTTCATAACCCTTTCTCCACAGAGCCGTCTTATTGTCCAACGTTAATTAATTACTAAATGCAATACCGGATCGCAACCATCTTGAGGACAACAACCACGAACAACACCAAATCAAGCATGATGACAGAAGCCAACAGCACCGAGAAGATCTTGTTCTGTGAAATCGCGCAATGGAGGGAAAAACAGAGTCAGATAAGCTTTTTATTTTAATGTCTTAGCTTCTAGATCTGTGCGAATAATGGTGTTACAAAATTCATTGTATAATTGTTCTAAAAATTTGCTATTATCAGTTTTTATTACAGACACTGCTGAAACACTACTGAGAATAATAGAGTAAATAATGAATTATTCATCATTGTGTCGTAAGAGTGATTTTCGAGTGGATGTTGTTCTGTATACATTAAATTAAAATATTTGTCACAAATTTGTGATATATCAACCTTAGTTTGAGCAATAACAACGTTATATTGCGTGGCACTACACAATTTTATATAAAATTCAAGGAAATATTTTAAAATATCAAAATTAAATGGTTTTGTCGAATTGGCAATAAATGTGCTTCACCAGCGAACAGTTAGTACAATGTAGTGAAAATAAATATATAGAACATACGGGAAAGAGAAAAAAAAAACGTATGGAAGAAAGAGAATGCAGAAAATTAGAAATAGAAAGTAAAGATAAAGAACCTGAAATAGATGCTTAAACAAAGAATATGAAGTGGAGGCACAAACAAAACAACGACAAGCGGAATTAGTTGCACAAACTAGAAAGGATGAATGTGAAACACAAATTAAATTAATACAGCCTTAGACAATAAAACTAACATCGCCATAATGAAACATGAAACAAAAGACCATGAACTAAATTTCAAGGGATATCAAGACATTGTGAAGAATTTCTGTGTCGGTGACAGTATTTCAACACGGACTTAGAATTTTACAACACTGATGCGCCATTACAAAATCCATGAAGACGATTGGTGTATAATAAACGTTAAAAATCTAGCTCTTGAACCATTCAGAGTAGTTGAAACCTTTCCAGATAATTTAAGAACAGATTATGAATATGTCAAAACCAGAATTTCGCAACGTTTTTTACTTGACCAGGAAGGTTTCAGATTGCAATTCAAAAACCTTAGCCCAAACTCCAATCAGACATTCCCAGAATATGTTTCAGAAGTTCAAAGCAAGTTTGAAAAATGGATTAACTCTGCAAATTTGATGCTGCGGCAATGTATGGTCATAATAAAAGATTTTTCAATGACAAGAAATTCAGAAAAAAAGGTAAAATAACTTTATGTAAACACTGTTCCAAACCACATGGCGAGAACGAAATGTGTGCCAAATATCCCGAATATTAAAATTATTTTAAAAAACTTATGGTGTGCCAAAAAGAAAAAAAAAGAAAGAACAATCCTATATAGATAGTTGGTTAAATGTGTGTGTGTGTGTGTGTGTGTGTGTGTGTGTGTGTGTGTGTGTGTGTGTGTGTGTGTGTGTGTGTGTGTGTGTGTGTGGCATACGGTCATATTCAACGTTCTTGTAAAGGTAGAATGGAATTCCAACATGCGAACGCAGTTACTTTTGATAGCAGTTCATCAGAAATTGAAGTAGGTGATGAGCAAAGGGTGAACACAGCTGAAGTCATTGATGGTTTCACCTGGTTATTGTGCAACACCTGAAAAATGTTCCATAAAGATAGCAGCACGACATGCGGGCATATTATACCTATTGTCAACGAAGTAGCAAATGCCTCTATACATTTAATTGGAACGTTAAAAATCCATAAAAGCCTGATTGATGGCCGAATATCAACTATTTTACGTGAGACAGGAGCAAGTATTATTGGTGTGCGCCAGTCATTAGTGAATGAGAACGATTATACAGGTGAAGAAATAACCTGTAGAATTTTCTCAGAAAAAGGGGAAAGATACCCGTTAGTTTGGGCTACTATTTCGTCACTATCCCTTTGTGGAAAAATCAAATGCGCAGCATTAAAAGACCCATACTGCAATATAATTATCGGTAACCTACCTTCTATGAAAGACTGTTCAGATACTGAAATCGAGGAATGATACAAACAAAACGTTCAATCCAATGCAGTTGCACGATCAATACGAGAGACAAGAGTTAACCGTCATTTATGGTATATACTGACAACAGCTCAAAACCGCACATACACAGTAAACCGAGTTCAAGGATACAGACGACCAGTCCGAGTGAACACGAACTGAACAATAAGATGTTTGGGCGTGAACACATCTCCTGTGAACTGGCCATGAAAGGTGAACGATAGGAAGGCGAAGACAGAGAAAAAGTGGAACAGACTAGACAGAGTGTTTCGGACAGCAGACAGGATAGGATGGAGTTAGGACCTCGACTGAACAAGTTAGAAAGTGTAGTAGCAATTTTATTTGTATGAACAAGTGAGAGCTAGTACGACTTAGCGACCGAGTATAAGATGCTTCGATGATGTTATAATAATTGATGCGACAGTTAGGACGCACTGTACGTGACTGTATTAACCTTAGGACGCCCTGTGTGTAAATAGAATACAAAGATTTGTGTGTGCATTCGGTATACATGTAGTTTGACTGTCAGCGCGTTGTGAACGAGGATATTTTTAAAATCATATTTATTTATTCAATATGGATTTCTTGTAAGATACATATTTTATACAAATAAATCATTGTCATATTGTTTACTATCCTGACGTGGGAGTGTATTGTGTTTATAAGATTGATAGATTTGCCAGTCTTAGATTTGTTTGTACTAGTGACTATCGCCCAACATATGGTTTATGACATAATCACAAAAATGTTCAGTATCATGCTGCTACTGTTTGGCACATCCCCTTTGTCCTGGGCCCGCACTTGAAAGCGAAACTGTTGATTTCCGTACCCAACCAGAGACCGCGCCACACTCACTATTCCAGACTGTGAGGCAATTGAGAACAACGGCAAACCTAAAACGAGATTACAAGATGAAAAAGAAAAAAAAACAGGATGAGGCATTAATTGAACAAATGTGTCTTGCTTTTCGTTTTTGTTCCACTTCTACCTTAAGGCACATATAATATAACCCCAAGAGAGAGGTCTTGCATATGACATTAATCTCTCTCTCTCTCTCTCTCTCTCTCTCTCTCTCTCTCTCTCTCTCTCTCTCTCTCTCTCTCTCTCTCTCTCTCCATCTCATGCATACATGTATACACACACATTAGCTTGATTTTCTATACTCAGACATGAAGTTCTATTTGGTTTGGATTGTAGAACATCACCTTTGTTTGCACACGGAGATCACCATACATATTCCAGTCTCCTACCATACATCCCACTAGAAAATATTTACAGTGCACAGACTTTGTAATATCTGCGAGGAACTAAATGCGTGCATACCAGAACCATATATATATATATATATATATATATATATATATATATATATATATATATATATATATATATATATGAAACTCCGCATGGGCATCAGCCTATAAAGGCCACTCTTAAAAAAAATTATTTCTTTATTATTTTTTTATTTGCAACTGCAAAAGATTTTTAGCATGTAATACACGCACATTGGTACTTCTAGTCTTTTTAGGGCCTTTAATAGAAAGGCAAGGCATTGGATCCACTACCCCCAGATCAGGGGTAAGTATAGTATACATGAACATTTTGAGACACCATAAAGATGCAGGAAAGAGGGTGTTATAGCCAAACTTCAAAGCAGAGATCGTACTTCATGATGTGTATATACATATACACCATTCAATGGCGTGTCCTTGCGACCTCTGTCCCGATAACAGTCTTTGGGGGTGGGGGGGGCGCTAAATGGGAACTCCACCTTGCACAAGAGTGTTCTTTAGGCTAGCAAGGGAAGGAGACACCTTAATTCTCCTTTGATAGGGGATATACCCTACGCCACCGACTGGTCTATAAAAATGTGGGGTTAGCACCATATACCCAATTCACCTCAAGATATAAAAGTGGGTTCTTCACTGGTTATATTTACTGACTGCATTGTAAGTAAGATACATCATCATCATCATCATCAAGTGCCGTGCCGGCTGGCGTAGGCGTTCATGGCTCTCCATAGATCTCGGTCTTTGGTTTTCTGGATCAACTCTGGTGCTGATATTCCTCCATGCCACCGTCTCAATCCATCCAGCATCACTTCTCTTGGTCTACCTCTGCCTCTCTTCCCCTCGATCTTTCCAGTTGTTACGATGTTCTCCAATGCCTCTCTTCTCATCACGTGACCGAAGAAAGATGTTTGTCTCTGTCTTATTGTTGTATATAATGTTCTAGTTTCATTAGCCTGTTTCAGGCACTCGTCGTTAGTTACTCTGGCAGTCCAAGGAATTCGCAACATTCGTCTCAGGAACCGCATCTCTGTTGCTTCTAATTTCTTCTTAATTTGTTCATTTAAGTTCCAAGATTCACTGCCATACAGCAAAACTGGTTCTACATAGCATTTCAGCACTCTCTTTCTTACATTCAGTGATAGTGACTTATTGCATAAGATACTCTTCATTTTCTGAAAAGCGGCTTTTGCCTGCCCTATTCTACTCCTAATCTCTGTTGTACATCTTCTATCTGATGTTATAAATGCCCCTAGGTATCTAAAATTATCAACTTGGTTAAGGATTTTCCCTTCTATTTCTATGTCACATTTTGGTGTCACCATTTTCTTTGATATTACCATTGTTACTGTTTTCTTGATATTCAAGGAGAGTCCTTTCCTTGCACTCTCTGTTACTACACGTCTAATAATTGTTGTAGGTCTGTTGAATTATCCGCCACCAATACTGTGTCCTCTGCATAGCTCATATTATTTATATTATAACCTCCAACTAGTATTCCTGGCATCTCTTTGATCTCTCTCATTATTACTTCGCTATACAGGGAGAAAAGATCTGGTGACAAGACACACCCCTGTCGTACTCCTAGCTTTATCTGTTCGTAACTACCCTCTTTATTTCCCATTTTAATTGCTGCTACTTGGTTCCAGTAAACATTCTTTATTATTCTTAAATCTTTTCCATCAATGTTGATATAATGCCTTAGTATAATCTATGAAGCACAAATATATGTCTCTCTGTTTCTCTATTGACCTTTCTATTAGTGTCCGTAATGTATAAATTGCATTGTTTGTGCCCTTTCCTTCCACAAATCCATACTGTTCTTCACTAATTTCCATTTTTATTTTCTTTTTGATTCTTCTCATTATGATTCTGAGTAGAAGCTTAGTGATATGGTTTATAAGGTTAATTGTACGAAAATCTTCACAATCAATTGCTCCTGGTCTTTTTGGTATAGCTATAAATAAAGATTTCAGCATATCACTGGGTAAATATCCATTGCTGTAAATATCATTCAACATTTTAGTTAATATATCTACTCCAAATTCTCCCAATACTTCTAATTCTTCTATTGTGATTTCATCTGGCCCAGCTGTTTTTCCTTTCTTCATACGTTTCATAGCGTCAGCGACTTCTTCTTTCAGAATAGGTGGACCTTCTAAGCTACTATCTTCTGTTAATTCTCCCCTTTCTCCTTCATATAATTCTCTTATATACTAATTCCACCTCTTCATTATAGTAAGATACATAGAGTTGCATAATTACTAGTTTTGCGAGTTTTGCAACTACTTGTAATCATCTATGCCAACATATTATCAAGTGAGGGCTAATGACCACTCTCTCGAATTCAACAGCACATGAGACAACATTCAGTTACATAACAACAAGCTTCCAGAGATATGATTAATTATTCAAGACAGCATAGAAAAATGATAGAACTAACAATGACAGCATCACTCATGAAACAATGTTAAGTTACATAACCACAATCATCCAGATATGATGTGACTAACCAAGACAGCATAGAGAGATAATAGAACTAATAACAATGGTTTACACATATTTTAGTGCCTTAAATTGTATAGCTGTTCTTGGGTAATTTTGTGTTGGTGATTTCAAAAATGTAATCACATTTTAATATCAACTCTAGCTTTTGAGATAACTAAGAATGGCCTTCTTAGTATGGCAATTGTTATATACAAGCCTCAAGTTGGGTGCCATCTGTGGCATTTTAATATAATTTGCATTCATATTATAAGCAATTACGTTCCTCCGAAGTCGGAGAGTGTCTGCCTGTACGGCGAGGAACCACCAGTCTGCACACCAATAAGCCAGACATGGGACAACGGATACTCACGCAAACCTCAGGTCCTGTATGACATCACACTGATGTTGGACAACAGGATGCCTTCATCCGACATACAGGACTTCGCGTTGGAGCTCAAGCCAACGAACACAAGCAACCAAGCATAAGCAATTACGGAGCATTTATTACCTTCATATAAAACACCAAATGTGTATTAACACTTTATCACTAGCATTTTTAAAATCAAGCCAACACACAAAAAGCTTCTTTTCAACGACTTCTTGAAATGTGATATGCCGGGACAGTCACACTTGAGGGTCCAACAGTAATCTGCCATCATGTGGGCATCCCAAAGCCCCTGATATATCTCTTCCATTGTTTTTATATCTTGGTGGAATCTTTCACCCTGTTCCTCACTAAAGTCGCCAAGACTCTCAGGAAAGAAATGTTGCATTCAAACACACAAACTCGACAGCATGTTTTCAACTAATTCAGAATAATTGTCTGCTTTAAAGTTACCCATAAAGTTTTGTACAACTAAAACAAATGATGACCAGGCTGTGGACTCTGCTTTCTTCATCAAATCAATACAATTTGGATCGTTTATTAACTTTCTAATTTGAGGTCCATCAAAAATTCAAGCTTTAAGTTTTTACACTAACAACATTAAGAGATGATGGAACTAACATTGAGATAACAGATGATGTGGGACTAATCATGACAGCACAGAGAGATAGTGAAATAAACCATGCTAATGACAGGATAGAGGGTGGGACTATCAATGACAACATGGATAATATGATTGAACTAGCCGTAATATCATAAGCAGATGAGAAAAAAGATAAATCTCAAGACAGTACCTGATGCACTTGATGAATTATTTGCTGTCTCTAATGAGTACATAATTTCTCCGTTCCGCCCTCGGTCAGCATCAGTTGCAACAATAGTGGCAATGATAGAGCCTACTTCTGCAGTTTCTGCGATGGAAAGACTACGACTTGTTTCCTTGAATGTTGGTACATTATTGTTCTCATCGATCACATTTATTGTCAGCTGTAAATGCAGAAAATACATGCTGTTAGCTGGGATCACACAATTTCGGTATAACAGAGATCATATATTGTCAGGTGTAAATTGCAGAAAATACATGCTTTCAGCTGAGTCAAACAATCATATAATTTCAGTGTAACAGAGACAATATATTGTCAGGTGTAAATGCAGAAAAAACATGCTGTTAGCTGTGATCACACAATTTCAGTATAACAGAGATCATATATTGTCAGGTGTAAATTGCAGAAAATACATGCTTTCAGCTAAGTTAAACAAGCATACAATTTCAGAGTAATAGAGACCATATATTACTAGGTGTATATGCAGAAACTATATGCTTTCAACTGTGTCAAACAGTCACACAATTTCAGTGTAACAGAGACAATATATTGTCAAATGTAAATGCAGAAATTATATGCTTTCAACTGTGTCAAACAATCATTCAATTTACGTGTAACAGAGATCATATCAGGTGAAAATGTTAAAACTATATGTTTTCAGCGGTGTCAAAATATCATACAATTTCAGTGCAAAAGAGACCATACATGTCAGGTGTAAACGCAGAGACTACATGCTCTCAACTGTGTCAAACAATCATACAATTTCAGTGTAACAGAGACCATATATTGTCAGGTGTAGATGCAGAAAATACATGCTTTCAGCTGAGTCAAACAATCATACAATTTAACTGTAACAGAGACCATATATTGTCAGGTGTAGATGCAGAAAATACATGCTTTCAGCTGAGTCAAACAATCATACAATTTAACTGTAACAGAAACCATATTTTAATTGTTGTTTTGCGCTCGCTCGCTTTGAACGCAAGCGTAGTCCATGCACACTATTTATTGTAATGCTGGACTGAATTTTACGTGTGGATTAACTTTACCTATTAACAGGTGTCCTTCGCCATCAGGTGAACCCACTCTGACTTCAGGGGTACTTGTAATTAACGTCCCCAAGTCAAGGACGATAGGTCAACATTTTAGTCCAAACAGAGGCCATATATTATCAGGTGTAAATGCAGAAAATACACGCTTTCAGCTGAGTAAAACAATCATACAATTTCAGTTAACACGGAAAAAAGAGAAGAAACAAATGTTAGGCGTGAAAGTAAAATGTAAGCCAATTGTAAAAAAAAACAAAAAACAAAAACACACACAATGAAAACACTCCATCAGCTGTGAAGATAATATATATTACAGATGTATATAAATAAGAACATATAATATCAGCATGTGAAAATAGAATATATAATAGATGTAAACAAACAAAAATACATTGCCTACTGTGATGACAGAATACACACACATTGTCTCTGTAAAGATAGAATATAAAATGATGTAAACAAATGAAAATATACATTGTCAGCTGTGAAGTTACAATACGTATGGATGTAATCAAACAAGAACATACACCGTTAACTCCTAATTTGTCTGCTCTGTAGGTTCTAGACCAGGGGTCACCAAACTACGGCCCGCGGGCCGTATCCGGCCCGCGACGTCATTTCATCCGGTCCGCCGACGGTACTCGAACTTTCTCGATATAACGTATGAAATGTGATACGTTGTGATACAATTTAAATGTAAATATTATGTTTCGAATAATAGGAGATCTTCAAGCGTGCGGAGACCTCCTGTCTGCTCCAGGTTGTTTATTTATGCGGCCCTATTTATATATTTTGCAAAGCTTATTATGAGATATATTCCAAATGAAGCCGCCTGCCGCGGCTCTACATGAGTATGGAGTAGCATATCCCATGATACTCTGGTAAAAAATGCATAGGATGCTGGGATGTTGTGTTGGCGTGCCTGTAATAGCCCAGTCACGCCATGTTCCCGCCTCTTTGGCCTTGAGAACAACTGAGGCCTAAGAGATGCTGATGTCTAATTTTCAGCAGAGGGTTTGAACTCATCCCTCTCAACCACTACCAAGCAGATGGGCGAACATGCCGCAGTCACGGCCGAGCGTGGCCACTGTTTTTCCACACCGCAGTTGAGAGGGAAGACAGGTCCTGTGAAGATAAAAAAGATCCAAGAGGATCTTGATTGTGGATTGACTATTATCTGCTGCGGGGTGAGTTTTGAATGAACTTTCATAGTTTAAATAGGAATATAGGAATATAATAGCTATGTCTGTACCCGAGAACAATAATGGAGGGGTATATGCCTGGGAAGAGAGGAAGAGGAAGGCCAAAGAGAAGATAGGTGCAGGATGTGGCGGGTGATCTCCATATGGGTGTATCTGAAGCGGGACATTTTGCTTATGATTGAGAGGTTTTCCGGAAGGTTGTTATGGGAGCGAGGTTCTGCAAAGGACATGCTACTGAATGAATGACCTTTGTTCCATCTTGTTGTCTGATAATTGCTGGTGTTGTGTATCAGACTACAGTTACAGTGCTGTGATGGAAGATCACTAGTACTGTGTTGGGTGACTACTCATGCTGTGATGGAAGATCACTGGTACTGTGAAGGATGATCATGTGTATGTTTATTTATGGGGATGCCTATTTTGTTATTGCATCTAATCATGAATTTTATTTATTTGTGCATTGGCATTATTAATCAGATGTTGTTGTATATTTTCAATGACATTATTCTGATTTCCTGTACACGGACCTGAATTTATTCTGATATTTCTAAATCTGTTCTTTTCTTGTTAGCCGTAGAAATAGAATGAGATTCTCTGTGTCTTCTTATTCCTCTCTTCTTCTACGGACCATGAGCAGTCGGCGTTGTGCTATTATCTCTGTCATCACTGTGCGGTTACACAAAGGTACCTATAAACTGTATATGTACCTTTGATGAGCCGTAGCTTCACTAGTGACCCTTAGTCCTCTGCTTTCTTCTGTTTCAATAGGATTTTAATTATGTTTCTAATTTAATGTCTTTTTTTTTTCATTTTCAGATCCCGTGTACTTCACCCTTAATTATGGCTACTAGGAAAACAAAAGTGAACGCCGAGTGTCGCTTTTCAATGAAGAATGGGGAGTAAACTACTTCTTTGTGGAAACAAAGGACCAGAAAACCAGTTGCGTAATATGCAGCGAAAGTGTTGCCGTTTTGAAAGAGTTCAATCTTCGGCGACACTAAGAAACAAAACATCTATCAACATATTAAAAGTTTTCTGGAAAGTCACGCTCTGGGAAATATGAGTCCATTATACGTGGTTTTTAAACACAAAGAAATCTCTTCACGAGAAAATTTGCTGAAAATGAATCTGTCACTCGTACAAGTTACAAAACAGTGCATAAGATTGCAGAACAAGGACAGCCGTTTACTGATGACAACTTCATCAAAGAGTGTACGATCGAAGCAGCAACTGACTTGTGTCATGAGAAAGCCGATTTGTTTGGAACTGTCAGCCTTTCGGCAAGTTCAGTTGTGCGGAGAACAGAAGAACTTGGAGAGAACATAGTGCTACAGATACGCGAGAAAGCTAGGATCTTGTTGTGGTATTCTCTGGCGCTGGATGAATCTATTGACCACTCGAGTACGTCACAACTTCTCGTGTTCATTCGTGGTGTCAATTTGAACTTTCAGATAACGGAAGAGTTGGCGTCCGTTTGCAGCATGCATGGAACAACAACCGGGAAAGACATTTTCGTGGAAGTGCAAACAATTTTGCAAGACTATAACCTTCAGCAGAATCAGCTTCGAGGTGTTACAGTTGATGGAGGAAAAAAAGCATGGCTGGAGTGAGGAAGGATCTGGCTGGGCAGATCAGGACTCAGTTGGAAGATTTGCAAACTCCGGGCGCTCTGTTCATACACTGCATCATACATCAGCAAGTACTCTGTGGGACTTAGATATTTATTGTGTACTGAAACCAGTCGTTTCTGTTGCGAACTTCATTCGGGAACATGCACTCAATCACCGTCAATTCCAGGCTTTTCTTGAAGAGATTGATTCTGAATTCTGTGACTTGCCTCATCACATATCAGTCAGGTGGCTCAGCTGCGGTAAAGACCTGCTTCGTTTTTACAAGCTCCGAAACGAAATAGATGTTTTCCTCACTGAAAAAGATTCCTCACTGAAAAAAATTCACCATTTCTGTTTCCCTCCTATCAACAAGAAGCTGTGTTCAAGTTTATTTTATTTTGTGTGCTTTATTTCGTTTTTTATCTGCTTGTGTTGTCCTGTCCTTGACGAAGGTTCTAGAACCGAAACGTCGGCAGTGTTTTGTTGTCCTACAATACTTATTGTTTTATTTTAATACTTCAGCATTATATATTTTTTGATTGTTTCTCATTTTTGATAAGCCACACTTTGTTTTCACATTTGTGTATGGAGATTTTGTAAGGTATGTATATCGTGTCCGTGTTGTGTATGTCTGTTCGTTTCGCAGGAGCTAAATATACTTTATTGTTTGCAATTCATATCTGTTTTAAACGTCGCCTTCTTTGATAACTTTGTTTACTAAATAAATTTGTTGGTTGTCTTTTTTGTGTGTGCATTGCACGCCCTTCCCATGATTAACTTAGTTTTTCGTCTTTTTTCCCAGAGCTTTCGTTCTAGCTTGCAATTATTGTTAAAGTTAGTTGTATATCCTTTCCAGGATCACCTGGATCTTTTCTCCTGGGCATGCCGGTGTTCCTAGATTAATAAATCAATCAATCAATCTCACAATCCAGGACGTTTGCAGTCAACACCTGCATTGTTTGCTGTTGTTGATGTCTTGGCAAGTTTGCGTTCAGTAGTTTACTATTGCTTTCTGAACGACCGGCACCCATAACATAGCACAAAAACAAGCGCAACGTTGTCTGCTGCCAAATCGTGCGCAGATGTGTTTCGAACGCCGGTATACGGGATTACGAACCACGTCCGTAAGACCTTCGCCACGGAGAGCGGCGCAAGTATTGTACAGAATGACTATCCGGCCCGCGCTCGTCATTTTCTCAGCTAATCCAGCCCGCCGTGAAAAAAGTTTGGCGACCCCTGTTCTAGACGAAGCACTTTATAGTTATGTCACAGTCACATCGAACTTCCAGGAGACTATATCTGACCTTGTCTCAGAATACTAACTTCTGCTGCTCAGGAGATCACGACACGGTGCGGTGGTGAGAATTGTAGTGAATGCGGCATCTGTTAAGATGGATTTTTGTCAACAGGAGAAAAAATGGACAGTTGCTCAACATTTTCAAATATGATGGAGACAAGATTGTGGTGTTTATTGCAAGAGGGAAGCGACACCGAAGATGCCGCCTGCGCTTTCTCCATGCACCAACACAGTGTTGTGCAAAGACTTTGGCTGTGTATTGTATTATGAACTACTGTATTTGCTAGATATTTTGTGTATATTGTTTGTTGTTCTCCATACACATTGATCTAACAATAATGTTCGGGTGACCGAGCCCGTCCACAGGTGGCGGTTTGTGGAATGCCCTCTAGCAATAGGGGTTAGCAGCAAATAGCCAATAAGCAGTGGCGGACACACTGACGGCGGGCACAGGGGGTGAGGTGGGGTTGCAGGTTTGAATCTGCAATCCTTAAAAAATACCTTATATGCTTGGAGACATGTTCAGCAAGCGAGTCGAGGCGCCATAACCTCTTGTCCCAGGGGATTTGGGGCCTGTTAGCTAAGAACAGCAGCCCAACTAGGAGATGGGAAACTCCAGTTATAAACTCCCAAGTTCAAGGTGGACCAATGTGCCGAGGACTGAATGGCCATGGTTGAACTGGTTGTGAACATGGAGCGTCTGGTATGCAGGCAGGCGTATGGACTCATGAGGGACATCCCCTACCCTCACTAAAGCAAGCAGGCTCTACTAGGATGACCGGTTAGTTGGAATGGAGTTGGAAGCAGTAACAGCAGCCTTCCAATGATTGAAGGTGGCCGCTGCAACACACATAGCATTCATTAAGGACTCTTTTCCGAGGTTGAAGGAAGTAAGTCGGCGATCCAGACTCCTTGCAGCTTTGTCTGCATCATGTCATACCTCTTCTAGAAGATCCTCCTTTCTTTTTGGTTCGCCGAGTTAGTCTTTTTTCCTCATATTTATGTTTGCTCATGGTTGGTTGTATTTTGCAGCTAAAGTTTCCTACAGGATAAGGCAGCCAGTCCCACACTCACTTTCCTTAGTCATCTTTTATGGCCTGCATGGAAGGTTACATCGTTACTATTCTCTGCTTCCCTTAATGGCCCTGGTAAAAGACTGACATGTGTAACTTTATAAAAATGTAATAACTTACCTGCGCATAACCATAAAGACGGATGCTAGATGCTGTTTGCATCTCATTATCTCTCACGATAAGAGTAAGCTCATACTGACTGCGACGATTATAATCTAGAGTCTTTCCCTGGGCAACTATGATCTGTCCTCTTCGGCTTGCTTGTGGACCTGGTGAAACTGGCTAAAGGAGTACAAACAGATAAAATAAAGGAAATAATGAAACAATATTTGACCTAATTTAAACAGGGTAAGCTCTATATTTAAACTGAAATAAACAGCTAGTGGCTGTGGTTCTGTTTTAAAGTTTCATTGAACTTTCTCTTCTTCTTTTAACACCTTCAGGCATCAACTTGAATATATTTAAAGAGAGCAGCAGTCAACTTAGGCGGTTGACATCTCCAAAGACTTGGTCCTCAAATAGATTGGATGTACAAGAGGAGCGGCTAGCCGAGTGGCTAGAACGCCGGATTCTCCTTTGGGAGACCCGGGTTCGAATCCTCGGTAAGGTGTGGTATTTTTTTCTGTCGGGGGCAAAAAGAAAATCCTAACCTGCACAGTTCGCGGCAACTGCACTAGCCAGACGGCCTTAATTCCTCAGGCGCAAAGACCCCCCCCCCCCCCTGCCATTCACCGCAAGGTACTGTATTGGCAGTAAATAACAGACAGTTTTTTATTACAGTAGAAGAAAATGATTTTCTCCGTTTTGCATATGTTTGACACTTTTGCAGCAAATGTTTAGCTATCATGCTACCAATTCCACTGTTAATTTCACCAGTATCTCCTATCTTTAATTTATTGAACAAGTGACATTTCAGCAGGCTATATCCTGTGTGGAGTCTGAAGACTGCTTCTAGTTCGTTTCCATGGAGTTGATAATGTGCATCATCTTTCTGGTGGCCTGGATGCTTTTAATCCCACTTGGTTCTATAAGTGCTTGTTACCGTGACGAAGTCATCGAACCAAACACCCACTTTTGCTGGAATATGTATATCAATGTTAGTAGGTTATGTCTGTCTGTCTGTCTGTCTGTCTGTCTGTCTGTCTGTCTGCCTGCCTGCCTGCCTGCCTGCCTGTCTGTCTGTCTGTCTGTCTGTCTGTCTGTCTGTCTGTCTGTCTGTCTGTCTGTATGGCTATCGATAAAATAGGTCTCGTTACTCCTACTCTATATTCTTTGCTTTTATTTAGATTTACAAGCTAGTATATTATATGAAAAACGCATAACGTAAGTGTGTGTTTACCGCCAAAGCAACAGGTTCGGCTGAGTCTGGCTCAGTTTGGCCTGGTTGAAATTGGCAATATAAAAATCTGACCCATCACTTCCAGTTGGCGGAAACATAGATTACTTCTGCCATTTGATCACCCGAAGTTGCGAAGACAGGTTGCCAAGGCAGCTAGGTTGTGGTACACAGTTAAAGTGTCAGAATGTAAATTCTTGTGGCTCTTGTTAGCCTTATATTTGAAAACAAAATATATAAGGAGTCTTAGCGGCATCAGTCTCGCAACAGACAGGTGTGTAGTCACGAGAAAAGAAGGGTATGTTGAAATAACCAGTTGGGTCTTTTCAGTTGCATTTTCAACTAGGGGATTTCCTAAAAATGACAAGAAGCCTTGTCAGGAAAGTAGGGAGTCTGATGAACCAGAGGAATTTTGTTTTTGGTCAAGAAAGTCAAAGTCAGATGTGAAAAATGCGAACGAATGGACCTGTTAATAATGGAAACTTGGCATCTTCATCATGACAATGTATTCACCCATAATTTCACATCTGATTCAGACTTGTTTAGTAAAACACAGCATTATCAGGCTCACTATTGTGGTCATGGTTTGCTAATTGATCTAGCACATGACAATAATTTTTGTGGAGGATGTTACCTCGACAGAAGCCAAGTTTTAAGTCGAAGTGATGCACCAATTTGCAGAGTAGAAACTGGGCTTGTCATCCAGATTAGATGGACATTATAATATATTTCTCAATCTCCTCTGTTGTCTGGATCTGGGTATCTCCATATTTTTCAGAGGTTATTAAAATCCCAGACTCTTAGGCAGTTAGTGTGATTTATTTCCATGCTTGAAAGAAATTTTGACAAGCATCTCAAACGTGGACTTTATCCAAATCACACTTTCGCAAAATCAACACTTGCGAGATGAGATGCCTGAGGAGAGCTGCCAACTTAACAATCCGAGACCGAGTAAGAAATGCTGTTATCAGACAGACAGTGGGATCAACACTTTTATTGAAAGTACCACATTTATTGAAAGACGGAAGATCAAGTGGTTTGGCCATGTCGTTTGAATGCAACACCATCAAGTACCATCATTGACTTTACATCAAAGTTCATCTGCGGCGAGACCAAGAGGGCGTCCAAAACGAAAATGGAATGACGACATCAAAGACATTGTACAATCACACGGAATGACACTAGCCAGTGCCGTCCACCGGGCACTGGAGCGCAAATTATTCCTCCCCACGATGCTTGACGGCAGAAGTGGAAGATAATGATGAGGATGATGATTTGGCTTTTCACTTCCTTCATCATTATATCAATCCTTATCACTTCTGTTTGATTTTTAGTGTACACATACTTCACTGTCTGGAACTGAAGTTTTTGAAAGTATTAGACACTTGTTACTTCTAATTTCTTTTTAATTTGTTCATTTACATTCCAAGATTCACTATCATACAGCAAAACTGGTTCAATATAGAATTTCAGCGCTCTCTTCCTTACATTCAATAATAATGACTTATTGCATAAGATACTCTTCATTTTCTGAAATGCGGCTTTTGCTTGCCCTATTCTGCTCTTAATCTCTGTTGTACATCTTCCATCTGATGTTATAAATGCCCCTAGGTATTTAAAACTATCCACTTGGTTAAGTATTGTCCCTTCTATTTCTATGTCACATTTACATACAGGTGAACTTATTTGCCAAGGACCTCCTTCAGTGTTCCAATTAGTAAGTTGAATGTCCAGGGTGTTTGATCAATAGATCTAACTATACCCCTCTGTGTCTAGACTCCACAGAACAAGGGAAGGTGGCCACTGGTCGCATTGGGTGGACTCTTTCGAGGTTATGGTTTTGGTACTATCATCATCTGGCAAGAATCTACTGAATTGCACCACTCTGCTTTCTTTTAATTTGTGGCATCGTCATCTGAGTTGACTGCACTGTTTTGTCCAGCCTGTGGTACAGTGCACCCAATTTCAAAAAAGCATTTTTAAAATGTACTTTCCCCAGCCTTTAACTGTCTGCAGTCTACATACAAGGCAGCAGGTGTATTTATTGCTTCATCTGGTCCCTATCCCTTGACCTGTCTGACATGGCAGACCTACCAGTAGCTAAACTTTCATCAGCATAGTTCATAGAGTTATTGGAACACACAAGCCGCTTTGTCACTTCGAGGTGAATACACAACAGGGGTACTGAAACAGACAGCAAGCAATGATCGCGCTATGCTGTTAGGGTGCCAGCTGAAATAGACAGCTAGCGATGATGGTTTTATGTTGTTATGTTTCAGCTGAAATAAACAGTAACTGATGATGGCTCTCTGTTGCAATGTTTCAACTGAAATAAACAGCCTTCAATGGTGGCTTTATGTTGTTATGTTTCAAATGAAATAAACAGCTAGGAATGATGCTTTATGTTGTTATACTTCAGCTGAAATGAACAGCCAACAATAAGGTTTGTTATGTTGTTATGTTTCATCTGAAATAAACAGCTATTCATGATGGCTCTACGCTATCTTTCAGCTGAAATAAACAGCAACTGATGATGGTCCTCTATTGTTATGTTATAGCAGAAATACAACGCAAGGTAATTCAATGACATCATTACCACTAAAAAGAAAACTGCCAGACAATCACTGACATCACTATCACTGACATCACTATCATTAAACAAGAAGCTTCTTGGGAAGTGAAGGCAGCTGGCGTGATACTGACCACATCACCCACCAAGTGCCTATTGGGCTATCAAAATATAGGTCTAGACCTACATGTACAATGTGCCTTAAGTCATATAAAAAGGCCCTTTTATAATAATGAAATTGCAACGGTTCGCCCACATTAAAATTATAAGGCAATTCAATTACATATAGTGTAATTCACTAACATATAACAACAACAAGCAAACAAACAAGAAAGAAACGAAAAAAAAATACAGGAATTCACTTACATAAGCTTTAAAAAAAAAATTCACTTACATCTGGAAAAATAGCAAAGTCAGATGAGTCCAGTCCAGACAAGGAGAACCCCAAGGGTCCGTAAATTTTACTGTCTGCATCAGTGGCAAAAATACTCACTACCGTTGTGGGGTATAAAGCAGTTTCTGACACCTGTGCTGTGTAGCTTGTCTGCATGGAAATAATAAAGAAGAATTATAAACACACCCAAAAATAAAAAATTTTGTTGCATTTCCTTCACAGGACGCAGCAGTCAATCCCAGCTTTTTGGCTGTTCGTGATTCCTGGGCAAGTTTTACGTTCAGTAGTTTGCCATTGCTTTCTGAAAGACCAGCACCTATACCTTTTTCGAAAAAAAACTAGCACCACTGTGTTTTGAATCCGGGTATACAGGATTACGAATCTCGTCCGTAACCCCTTCGCCACAGAGGTGGGCTCAAGGAGAATACAAAACAATTAAATGCACATACATGACAACAAACTTCAGAATGCAGATTTTACTATTTTGAGACATAATAAAATATATGCATGTCGACTGGTTTGTTTGACCATGGAATTACATCTTTATTGCTAATTGATCAATCCTTAAGAGCTCTCATCGACTCCCTTAGATCTCACCAGGGGAATCTCACCAATGAGCATACATGTTATGGTCAAGATGAAAATCATAATTTGTGTATTAAGAAAGAAAAGAAATAAAACAACAACCCCACAGCAGAAAGCGGCTATAAGTCTGTGAAGTGATAGGCCCATCACATCCTGTAGGCCTGAATGCTCGGAGGAATAGGTGGCCAGTCTTTTCCTCAGTTAGCAGATCATAAACGAGGTGTCAACCCTCATCCGACTTAACTCAAGACATAATCAGGACAGCTCCCTATCTACTACACTAATATGCCTGCAAATTTATATATGTATGGATCACATAATCTAATGGTTATTTTCTGTGGATATAGAATTTATGTCAGGTCTTAGTCAGATATGACTGAGCTACCGTATAACAGAAGACAGTACTGTCTGCTTTCTGTTAGCGCCAATTGTTGGGCGAAGTCACCAAACCTGACAACCCACATTGTGTTAACGGTTTTGGGCGGAAGAGTGCAATCGGGGGGGGGGGGGGGGGAAACACGCCAAATTCTACGGTTTTGGGCGGAAGAGCGCAATCAGGAGGGTACAAGCCAAATTCTAGTGCGAGGAAATGCAACCTAAAGACTAAATGTCTTGGCAAGGCAGACCAGGCCCTAAGCCATTGTCACCAACTGGTCTAGGGTGGAAGCTCCGACAGACAGACAGTTAGAAGATTGCTTTGCAGATCTGGCAGCTTTGCAAGCTTGTCTTGTTCAAGACGTATTGGTGTTACCTTTCCTTTGGAGTAAGCCAGGCATGTCTAGAGAGGGATCATGCTGCATGGACAATTCATGGTCTCTAAATTCAGCCCAGGCTTTATGCTATGGGTAGGTATAACTCCATTTTACAAACTATCGTCACTCAAGACAGCATGGTACCAGTCATAATTTTTTAAAACTTGGCACACTAGTGTTTATGTGACATGCCCATTATGTTAAACTAATGAGAGATGTTAACTGTGTACAACATGCAAACTAGATATCCTATATTCACCATCATCTGAGATCACATTAGCCAGACTGCAATATAAAGAGTAATCTCAAAGAACATAATCATATCTATTTATGTAGAAAGTGCAATAACAAGTAAGTTATGCAATATCAAGGACAGTCAAAATAAAGCCAAGAATCATTTTACACGCCGCACGGTGAATTGGGCATTTGATGCTGGACCAATCCCATATTTTAATATTGTCGCTCAGTGGGCATGTTGTCATTATCTTGCTTGCCACCACAACAATTACACCCTCTTTGTATCAATTCTTTTCACATTTAAAGCTTTTCATTGACAATTTCCCCCCCCCCTCATTTTTAGTAGGAGATATTGTAATAAAAATGGGTGCTTTCCTACATTTTTATTGACCATCGTCACTCTTAGGCGGGTTGTACTGAAAATGTATGTTGTATCTGTCTTTTCTAACACTGCAGGATCAATAGCATACCTGTTTTTCTGATTTAGCTGCAACCACTTGCAAAATATATATTTTTACATTTAGACCTATCAAAACGAGTAACTAATCACATACATTTACTGTTAGGAAAATACCTTAGCAATATATATTAACTCATAAAATATATGAATATTTGCTGCAGGAGTTTTCTTTCTGAGTTTTAATTTTGTGCTAAAGATTCGTGAGTAATTTATTTCCACATTAAAAAAACAAAGTATATTGGTATTATAATTAGAAATAAAGTCAAGAGTACTGGGAGCATGCATATTTCATTTGACAACGCACACTGTGTGAAATTAGGACATTTAACAAACTAGCTGAAAGGTATGTGTCCACCTTTGAAAATAAATTACAGAAGAATATTAACAATTAATTGGACGAAAAAAAAGAAAATAAACTAGCCAAACCTCAATATTAAAAAAGAGTGGTTATTCAGACAAATACAATTATGGAAAATGAAATATTTTGGCCATGTAACTACATTACATTTGGCACCTTGCCGTCTTGACAGACGATAGTTTGTGCTTTAAAAAGGCATAATAACTCTTAACTATGGCGGTAGCGAGTGTGACTGATAAGGCCAATTTGCGCTGTAAATGTCCGTTCACAGTGGGTGCATGTGAACACGTGGTCATTTCCACCATCATGCACCATCTTACGTCTCAAACGCTTGGTGTGTGACTTTTCTGCAATAATTTTCTCCTTTGACTTTATTCCATTTCTGATATTTGCCCTCCATGCAACACGTTCAGCGGCGACTTGCTCCCAATGTGCATTATCAATGCCTGTATCAATCATGTCCCGCTTACACACATCTTTGTATCGTAGTAGAGGCCGACCTTGAGATCTCTTACCCATCTGTAATTCACCAAAAAAGATATCCTTTGGTATTCTACCATCATCCATCCGCCTAAGATGTCCTATCCATCTAAGTCTACGAAGACTGAGCATGGAATAAACTGTCACACAACCTGATCTTTCCAATACTTCAGTATTTGTGATTTTGTCTTGCCACTTAATACCAAGAATTCTTCGCAGACACCGCATATGAAAGCTGTTTAAATTGTTCTCTTGGTGTGAGTAAGTTGTCCAGGTTTCACTGCCATAGAGAAGAGTACTAAGGACACAGGCTTGGTAGACAAGGACTTTTGTTTTGGCAGTAAGCTTCCTGTTCTCCCAGACTCTTTTTCTTAACCTGTTCATTGTTGTTGCTGCCTTACCAATCCGGATGTTGATTTCCTGATCTAGGGATAATTTGCTATTTACCACCGATCCTAGATATGTAAAATGGTCTACTATCTCTAGTTCGGCGTCGTCAATAAAGATTGATGGTACCCCATGTGCACCTTGTGACATAATCTGTGTCTTCTTTTTGCTAATTGTTAAACCAAATTCAGAACAAGCATTGGAGAATGCAGATAGTAGACATTGCAATTCTTCCTCAGAGTGGGTCGTAACTGCAGCATCATCTGCAAAAAGCAACTCTCTGATCAGTACCCTCCTAATTTTGGTCTTAGCCTTCAATCTCTGAGCATTGTAGAGGCCGCCATCTGAGCGTGAGTGAATGTATATACCACCATCCTGATCACGAAATGCATATTTCAGTAGAAGTGAAAAGTATATTCCAAAGAGGGTGGGAGCTAGTACACAACCTTGCTTAACTCCACTCTTGATTTCAAATTCTTCAGAAGTTGCACCATCAAACTTAATTATACCCTTCATGCCTGTGTGGAACGATTCCACAATAGACAGAAGAGTTGGTGGGCAGCCAATCTTCTTTAGTGCCTTGAACAGACCCTCACGACTGACCAAATCAAATGCCTTTGTGAGGTCGATGAAGGCAATAAACAGTGGTTGATTCTGTTCACGGCATTTTTCTTGCATTTGTCGCAATGAGAATATCATATCAGTGGTAGACCGGTTCTGTCGAAAGCCACACTGTGATTCGGGGTAGACTTGATCTCCTAGGACTTGAAGTCTGCGCAGAACAATTCTGGCAAATACTTTTCCAACAATACACAGAAGTGAGATACCCCTATAGTTGTTGCAGTCGCTCCGATCGCCCTTGTTCTTGTACAGTGTTATGATGCTTGAATCTTTGAAATCCTGTGGGACTTGTCCTTCACGCCAGCATAGCTCTATTAGCTGGTGGATCTGTATAGTGAGTGTGTCTTGCCCACTCCTGATAACCTCTATTGGAATCCCATCCTTACCTGGAGCCTTGCCAGATGCAAGTTCATTTATAGCACACTTAACTTCTGTTATGGTGGGAAGTGTGTCCAGGTGGTCAAGAGTTGGTAGAGCCTCTATGGCGTTGAGGGCATTATCCGCTAGTTTGGTCTCACTTGAGTAAAGCTCCAAATAGTGCTCTACCCATCTGTCCATCTGCTGTTTCTTATCAGTGATGACTTCTCCAGTGAGGACTTATAACCCGTAACAGTTGCCTCTCGCTTTGATTCCGAGACCAGTTAAGACCAGGGATGGAGTTATTGCCTCTCCATAGCACAATGCCTGGGCTAAAATATAGAGATCATGTGTTGCCCATGCAGCATGATCCCTCTCTCGGCCTGCCTAGTTCACTCCAGAGGAAAGGTAACACCCCTACATCTGGAACAAGACAAGCTGCAGAAGCTGCCGGATCAGCAAAGCAATGCTCTAACTGTCCGCCTGTCGGAGCTTCGATCCTAGACCAGTCGCCAACCAAGGCTTAGGGCCTGGTCTGCCCTGCCATGACAATTTTGTCTTTAGCTTGCATTTCCTCGCACCAGGGTAAGGCTTGTACCCTCCCAATTGCGCTCTTCCGCCCGAAGCCGTTGGCACAATGTGGGGTGTCGGGTTTGGTAAGCGCCGCCCAACGTTCGGCGCTAACAGAAACCAGGTAGTACCGTCCACTGTTATACGGTAGCTCAGTCATATCTGACTAAGACCTGACTTGGCCATGTAAAAGACATGAATATCTGGAAAGGATAACTATCAAGGAAGGGGTATCAGGAAGGTGTATCTCGGGTAGCGGGGTAGGGGTATCCCATATCAAAGGAGAAGTAAGGTGCCTCCTTCCCTCCGCTAACCTACGGGACACCCTTGGGCAAGGTGGAGTACCCGTTTAGCCCCCCGATCAGGGTTACGTGAAGCCATGGGTGCATGTGGTGGATGAAGATGTAGAGCAGCCGACAGATAGTTGTAGGTTATGGTCTCCACCTTCACGACGGTAGGCAGAGGATCTCTTTTTTGAGGAGACAATGGCTACGGTCACTAACCAGTATGGTCACTGCTAGGAAGGAAAGCAATGGCAAACTACCTTCTTTACAGATGCCAAGAAAATCATGTTGTGTGGACTCATCGATAATCAGAGAAACGGCGTAAATGGGTGCTCCATAGGAGCAGCCTAGCCCGGTAGGGATAGTCATACGCACCAGGTGACTCCAGACCGTCAACAGGCTACTAGGTGCAAAAGATTAATATCATTGAAAGTAGGAACTTGGAATTTAGAACAATGAATGCAGATGGAAAATTAGAAAACATCAAACAAGAAATGGAGAGAGAGAGAAGATTAACATATTAGGAATATCGGAAACGAGATGGAAAGGAGCAGGGATAAGGACAGGAGAGGATTGTAAGATTATATACTCTGGGGGAGAAGAACAACAAAGAGGTGTAGCCATTATATTAGATAAGCAAACATCAAATTCTGTCAAAAGATATCGGGCTGTGTCAGACAGAGTTCTATTAGTAAAATTAAACGGAAGACTTTTAAAATAAATGTCATTCAAGTATATGCCCCAACAAGTGAATGCAGTGAAGAAAGTATAGAGGAATTTTATAATGCTTTGAAGAACTGTAAAAAATCAGAAATAAATATCATAATGGGTGATTTCAACGCAAAAATAGGAAAGCAAAGTGATAGATGCAGTGTAGGCAACCATGGTTTGGGAGAGAGAAATGAAAGAGGATACAGACTTGTATAATGGGCAAAAGAACAAGAAATGGTTGTAGGAAACACAAGGTTTAAACAGCATCCTAGAAGATTATGGACATGGAGGAGTCCAGACAGCAGGATTAAAAACCAGATAGATTACATCCTCATCAGCAAAAGGTTTCGAAATGCGTTAACAGTTGTAAAAACAGTTCCAAATGCAGACTGTTACAGTGATCACAGATTAATTATAGGCACATTGAGGGTAAAGTTAAAGAAAGTCAAGTATACAGCAGGAAACCCTAAATATGACTTGCGCAAATTGAAAACTGACAAAGAAATACAAGATAATTTTAACATAGAAGTAAAGAACAAATTTGATTTATTGTCTGATCTAGAGATGCTATTTCAAGATGTAGACGATCAATGGGAAATGCTGAAGAATTCAATCAGTTGTGCAGCAGAAAAAACTATTCCAAAAGTAAAGAAAGTGGGCCGTAAGACATGGATGACTGAAGAAATTTTACATCAAATGGGAACAAGAAGACAGAACAAAAATAATCCTGCCAAATATGAAGAAATCCACAGAAAAGTCAGAACCTTATGTAAGGAGGCAAAAGAAACATGGCTTGAGAAAAATTGCAGAGAAATTGAAAAACAACACAACAGTAAAAATGCCAAACTAATGCACAAAAGAATTCAGGCGCTTACTAATCAAAGAACACGTACATCAGCAGGCTGCCTAAAGACAAAAGATGGAAGAGTCATAATAGAACAAGATCAGATCTTACATGAATGGTCAGATTACGTGAAAAACCTTCATGACGATAACAGAGACGAACAGTATGATGATCAAAATAATAATGAAGGACCAGCAATTTTGAACATGGAGGTTCAGAATGCTCTTAACCATATGAAATCTGGCAAGACCCCTGGTCCAGACAGCGCCACAACAGAAATGATTAATGCTTTAGAAGAATATGGAATAGATAAAGTTACCAGTCTGCTTAATACAATATATGATACTGGAAATATTACCTCATGAGTTATGTAATTCTGTATTTATTGCAATCCCAAATAAATCAGGAGCCTTGGAATGTGATCAACATCGAACAATTAGTATAATGAGTCACATCACGAAGATTTTGCTAAGAATTATCATGCAAAGAGTTAGGATGAAAATACAACCTGAAATAGGAGAAGAACAATGTGGGTTTGTAGAAGGCAACGGTACAGTAAATGCTGTGTATGTACTGAGAACCGTAATCGAACTTTCTATAGAAGTAAACAAAGACCTACACCTTTGCTTTATTGACTTCACAAAGGCTTTCGATAAAGTGAGACATGTCAACATGACAAGGATGCTTGAAGATCTACACATTGATGGAAAAGACCTTAGACTTGTAAAAAACATATATTGGAAACAACAATCTGCCATAAAGGTTGATAATGAAGTAAGCCAATATCAGCCTATTAAGAGAGGTGTGAGACAGGGATGTGTAATGTCTCCAGATCTGTTTCCCTATACAGTGAAAGTATTTTCAGAAATATTGAAGATATGGAAGGAATCAACATTGGGGGACGATGCATCAATAATATTAGATATGCAGATGATGCAGTCTTGATTGCAGACAATAAACAGGACCTGCAAAATTTAGTAGATGCGTTTGTTACACACAGTGAACAACTAGGGTTATAATTAAATTGTAAAAAGACACAGATTATGGTCGTTACTAGGAAGAACGAAATACCACAATGTAATATACAAGTATGGGAATATTCTTCAACAAGTGAATAGGTACAATTATTTCGAAACAGTAATAACATCTGATGGGAGATGCCTTGAAGAGATTAGAACAAGAATCGCAATGGCAAAAGTAGCCTTTCGCAAGATGAAAAACATACTGACCAATAAAAAGATGTCAATTGAAACGAGAAAAAGAGTGTTGAGATGCTACATAGAACCTGTACTTTTATATGGATGTGAAGCTTGCACAATGAGAAGTCAGGCTGAAAAACATCTGATGGCTGTAGAAATGTGGTTTCTGAGGAAAATGCAAAGAATACCACGGACAGCCAGAAAGACCAATAAACAAGTCGTTCAAGAAACAAATGAAGAGCATAAACTGATTAGAGACATTAGACGTAGACAGTCACAATTTTTTAGACATGTTATGAGAAGAAATGATTCGGAGAACTTGGTGACAACTGGTAAGATCGAGGGGAACAGACCAAGGGGAAGACCTAGAAGCAAGTACCTGGATGGCTTGGCCTTGTGGCATGGTCGAGACAGAAACACGGAGCTGATCCACGACTCTGGTGATCGAGTGAGATGGCAGAACATGACCGCCCACGCTTATCGGCATGGCACATGATGGATGGATGGTATCAGGAAAGCAGAGAAGAGGAAGACCAGAATAGATGGATTCAAGATGTGATAGATAATTCACATGTGGCAGCAACTGAGACAGGACATCTGGCTTATGATAGAGGGAAATTACAAGAGACTGTTATCGGGGGAAAAGTTTGGCACAAGACAAGCCACTGGATGAACTAGAAACAAAAGAGATATTTAAAATGCATAATAAAGGCATGCAAAGGGGGCACTTATAACATCGATGGAAGATGTACAACAGAGATTAAGAGCAGAATAGGGCAAGCAAAAGCAGCATTTCAGAAAATGAAGAGTATCTTGTGCAATAAGTTACTATCAATGAAAGTACCAGTTTTGCTGCATGGGGGCGAATCTTTGAATGTAAATGAATAAATTGGGAAGAACTTAGAAGCAACAGAGATGTGGTTTTTGAGACGAATGTTGTTAATTCCTTGTACTGACAGAGTAACTAACAACGATTGTCTGAAAGCGGCTTATGAAACTAGAACACTATATACAATAATAAGAAAGAGACAAATAGCTTTCTTTGGTCATGTGATGAGAAGAGAGGCATTGAAGAACATAGTGCCAACTGGACAGATCGATGGGAAGAGAGGCAGAGGCAGACCAAGAGAAATTATGCTGGATGGATTGAGACGGTGGCATGGAGGAATATCATCAGCAGAGTTGATCCAGAACACCAAAGACTGAGATCTGTGGAGAGCCGTGAACGTTTACGCCAGCTGACAAGACACTTGATGACGATGATGATGAGTGCCAGTTGTTCAGAAAACAATGGAAAACTACGGAATGTAAACTTGCCAAGAAATCACAAACAGCCAAATAATGCCAGGGTTGACTGTGATGTCCTGTAAATTATATGCAGCTAACTATTTAAGATGATTAGATTTCTGATCTGACTACCTAAGAGATCAGGGGATATGTGACATTAGAAACCATGGTTCTTGAACAATTCCCAGTCCTACACTGGAATTTGAATTAGGCAACTTCTGAGTCAGAGACAGACACTGTATCGTTTCACCCACATCACATCTGGCAAGCTGATAAAACAACTGTGAAGTCTGGAATACATATTTTGATATATTACCCCTCGTATGGCTATCTGACACCTGGTATGACGATAAAACAGCTCTGTAAACTCTTGAATATAGT
Organism: Cepaea hortensis; assembly: GCA_963921405.1. NCBI lineage: Eukaryota > Metazoa > Mollusca > Gastropoda > Stylommatophora > Helicidae > Cepaea > Cepaea hortensis. The sequence continues at coordinate 91,080,542 of OY992880.1, read as the reverse complement.
TAAGATCACTTACCTCTCATCCACATCACACCTGGTATGATGGTACAGCAGCTTACTTATCACTCTCATCACACCTGGTGTTATGGTAAAACGATCCGTAAATTCTGGACAATAAAGTTAGATCACTCACTTGTTGGAAAACTGGAGGATTGTCATTGACATCTACAATATTGATGCTGGCAGTAGCTGTTGCACTCTGTCGATTGGTGGTGGAGTTGGAGGTGGCAACGACAACTACTACATGCAAATGATTGGGCGTCGTATCATTCTCATAGTCTACTTGTTGGGCCAGATATATACGACCTGAAACAAACAAACAAAAAAACATCATATGCTCCATTCCCACTGACTGTCACTGTTTCTGAATGAGGCCATTGATTACCCTGCACACTGTACTAATAAAATGGAACCTACACTATTAACAATAAGTAATTCATAACATAAAACAGTAAATCTTTTAATTCTACAGATACTGAAGTAATGGACAAACAAACAATTCAGTATATTAATTAATAATAATTGCAGAAAACAGAACCAAACAAAATTGTCAAAGCCATACCATGCACATTTTACACTGCACTTGTTTTCGATATTATGAGGCCATGTTGTGTTGTTGTTTTTGTTTGTTTTGAGTCCCGTTTCTCACTCGTACACAAAGAATTTGTGGAGTTCCAAATTTCCATCATCTAGGCAAGCAGCGCACTCCTTTCGATAATGCATGTGAGGATTCCGAGCATGCATTCAAGGCTTGGGTGCTCTCTGTCTGCTACTATCAGTGATGGAAATTTCAATGACCCTCTTTCATACTCGAAGCATGTTAGATGTATTATTCCTGTAACCGTCTCGATATAATAGCCAAGACCATGATAACCAGGTTAGCCTCCCCACATAGTTTTGTTGGACATTTGCCTGCCTTAGAATATTGAAGTCATCATCGGTGTTCTGTCTAAAGGTGGTGGATCCCAGCAGCTCCATCTAGTACAGCCGCACGCTGTACTACCTCAAGGGAAGGCAGGGGCAGCATATGTGCATTCCAAGGGTGCTTCCCTAAATGCAGAGTCAATACATGATGCCCTGCTATGGGGTTCACCTAGGAATCGTTACAACCTGCACATGGCTGCTAAGCATCACTTTCGCAAATCAAGCCTTCCGAATATCACATACTCTGCTTTTAGAAACCAGTAGGATGCAATACATTGACTTTGGAATTTGACGATTGCCACACAATGAGCTGTTTAATCGAGCAAAACATTTTTTGCCACGTAAAATATCTCGAGGCATCTAATGTAACTAAATATACAGGGTTCTTCTTCTAAATTCTAAAAAAAAAAACTTGCATGTTCAACATTATTCTTTCTTATGGCTCAACTCTCTGTCTAGAAGAAGATATTTGATAGAAATTTGTGTGATGTAACACCTCAGTAATATCAGAATGTATCTCCCATTCAAAAAGAAAGGAATTAAACACAAAAGAGGTATGAGAAGATATAAAATAAAAGTTTCACTGCGCTGCTCCATATCAACTCTACGATGCAATTTTACGCCAGTAGACCCACCATCGCACAAAGCGAACCATCTGCTTTTTAGAAACGGTGGGAAGAATTCAATTCATAACCACAGCTACAGCAGAGGAAAGGGAACGGAGAGGTGTGACATTCCTACTTCAGAAAACTGAGATCCTCTGCCAGCTTGCTTTAGACCAGTAATAGCCATATATAGATGGGTTATGGTGAAGATGTATGGCAGAAGTTCTGTCAAACCGACACAGAATCTACTGGCATCTAAGGTAGGGTACAGGGTATCCCTTCAGAGGCAGCATTATGGCCTTAACTCTTCTGACATCAATCAACACACCATGCGCTTATCTATAAATCAGCTAAAGTACCTATAAGTGCATAATGTGTTTGGTAATTAATTTTGCATCTGGCTACTTGTCGTAAGTAATTATTTATTACTTTTAGTGTCGTCCCTGAAGTGAGGGGAATCAACACCCATAATTTTTATTACCCAATATTATTGTCATAGAGAAACCACCAGAATCCGTCCACACAACTCCATCAGTCGGTAGACACCTCTTTCTTACTCTCACTCACCCCTGGATCATGCCCCCTCTCATTCTTCCCCAACACAACATACTCAACAACTCTAGCTTTAACAAATAAATACACCTATTAATTTATTAAAACAAAGAGTATGTGTGTGAGGTGTGTGTGTGTGTGTGTGTCTGTGTAATGTGTGGAATGTGTGTCGAATATTCTAATGTGTATGTAGAATCAGACCAGTGAATCAGGAGCAAAGTCTGTCACATCACTGTGCTGAGCATACAACGGCACCATGTATCCCGGACAGTGAACCTTACCCAGAAGATGTCTCTCCGTCCACTTGACAACTTTCTCCAATCACTCGAACAAACAGGATGCTGGTCATCAGATAGACACTGTTCGATCTTGGTCTTCACTCTAACAAACACGGTGAAGTTACTCTGCTTAATAATGTTTGTTGAACAGAGAATCTTTCAATTAATTTAAATGTCACTTGGGGAAAATCTAATGTTCACAAGACTCTGATTATAAAATGTTCCCCATCTTTAAAAAACAACCTATTAATGTTTTTAGGTAGATGTGTATATATATATATATATATATATATATATATATATATATATATATATATATATATATATATATATGTGTGTGTGTGTGTGTGTGTGTGTGTCCTTGGTATTTGAGTTAAGAATCTTCGGCGATGAAGCTTATCACTCAGTAAACACAACACTTATGTTCATCAAGTCCGGCTCAGCAGAAGCCAGGTTTCGGCAGACCAACTAGGTTGAGCCCCGTGTAAAAGCCTCTCAGTAATCTCGGTCTTCGTTCCGTGAGCCATCATTGTATACAACTTTGAACTGCTTCTTTGTAACAAGTCATCTCACACTCAAGTAGAACCTGTTGAGTAGAGAACATCATGGTGAGGGCAACTCAATCCTTACCGTAATTAGGTGAGTGTAGGCCAATAGCAGCACTCAGATCTATAACAGAGATCCGATCTCTGTCATACGACCAAATAGCTCATCACATGGTCTTAGACATGGCAACACCAGGAAATAATACAGGAATGGGTAGAAACCCAGCAGATGGCTTACTGGAAGATCCCACCTTTTCACATTCCCCTCATCCCTCCCAACCATCCTCAATCTCTTTAATTATTATCCCACTACATTGTCCTTAACTCCCCGAGTAAAATTATATATCACACAAGCTAGTTAAAGCCATACAATAGGACACTAGTGCCGACGCTCCTATAATACTTTCTATCACCGCACTTATAGAACATTCTATCACCGTACCTATAATACATTGTATCACCACACCTATAATACATTATATCACCGCACAGTACTGTACTCTATTCCTAATCATACTCTAAGTTAGATATAATTAATAGAATACCATATGCCTATTCCGGTTGCTAATTGAAACTATGCAATCACAGACTGGATCTATGTCCGCCGATAAATATCAACAATTTGACACTATAGTTTCTTTCATTGAACACAACTCGGAAACTGCACCAATCCTTCACACTTTAGAAATCTTGGTCGACTAACGCAACTTGTTTACTTTAACGGCCTTTATATCGGCTTGAGTGACGTCACCAATTTGTCTAGACGCTGAGGCGTCGAGAAGTTGTTTTTCTCTGTATTTTTCCCAACTCGATGTGAACCTCTGTCTGGTGTCCCCTTTCATCGGAGAAATTGTCTCCTGTCTGTGATCTAGAGATCTTCTCCACATCACAAGACTCCATCCGACTTCTGGCCAGACATTCCGTCTATCACTTCAAAGGCCGACTCCCGCCCTACAGACGGATGACACCGTTGTTCGTCTCGAGCAACAATTTGTTAACAAAATGCTGACCGGTGTAGACATTGTAACGCGACGTATTTTGTTTCTCAGTCCATACAACATCAAAGGGTTTGCTGGTGTTTGTGCAGACGAACGTCTCTCTCTTCTTTTTTTTTTCATCGATCGACTACCAATTTATTTTTCGCGACACTACTGTAAAAATAAAAGCTGGTAAACTTAGAAAAGCCCCCTTGGTTCCTTTGTGTTTGATTAACACACATGGAGTGCATGTGAGTGGCACCTTGCAGTCTTGACAGACCAAAGTATGTGAGTTGGAATGTGGCCAATATTCCATCACAATGCCTGGGCAGAGCTTCAGAGAAACAAGTGGTGCCCAAACTACATGATCCCTCTCTCGGCCTAATCTTGTGTTTTCCAGAGGAATGGGTAACAAATACGTTTGGCACAAGGTAGGCTGCAAACGCTGGCGGCACAGCGTCAAAACCTCCGAGACCTCGCCACCACGAGCAGGTGGCGAGTGATGGTCAGACCCTGGCACCCAAGGGATCCGGCTTAGAGACGTTCAGCCAAGTCCCACAGGTGAGGGCCTCGTACGAGCCCGGACCATAAGGCCTCGCACAGTTGTCAATCACAAGTGTCCGGGCCTGTATAAAGCGTGCACTATCGTCAGACTCTACACCTGAATTTAGCGGACCCCGCGACCAGCGGGAATAGGCCCGCCAGAGCTACCGCAGGAGATATTGCTTGTCTATTGCGAGGAAATCTCCCATCCTTCCACTGTGCGGATCTCGCGACCGGCGAGAATAGGCCCGCCGGAGATTATGCTCGTCTGCTGCGAACAAATCTCTCAGCTTGACGGAATAAGTAAAGAAACGATAAATGTAGTGGTATTTCAATTTCGCTTCCGCTCCCACCTATGCTACACCCTTCATGTGTCTTCACAAAGTCAGGCCAGAGTCAAGCTCAACAGGGTCTTCTTTCCCCACTGATCTACCAAGCCCGTTCCCTTAGCTGTGGTTTCGCTAGATAGTAGATAGGGACAGTGGGAATCTCGTTAATCCATTCATGCGCGTCACTAATTAGATGACGAGGCATTTGGCTACCTCTAAATATACTACAGTTTGTGGTGCTTTATCTAGTTGCTACACCATTCTTTGAAACGAATATGGCTGCTCAATCATTTTCATTTTCAGCTAAACGATTTACTGCTATAGAAGTCTGAAGTTAAATTACACAATGGAACATTCAGAGTGATCTCGAGTTGGATAAAGAAAGTAACGACGAGGAACTGATCAGTAATGTACCTCATAACGTGCAAAGATGACAGATTCAGCTGAACGTAAATTTTAATTAAAAGTTCATTTCCTTTCACATCAGCTGGTTCTAGAGCTTTCTTCCTTACCATTTAAGAATATAGCTGCAAAATAACAACATTCTGACTTGTATATAATGTGTTTTATGCGCGGGGATTCTCACTGTTTTAGACTGTCACGTGTTGTGCTAAATAGTGGTACTAAGTGAAAATACATGATAAAATAAAAGCTCCAGTGAAACAAAAATTAATGTACAGATTGTACCAAGTCACCTTATATATGAAAAATGTTAATGGAGACATGATTGATGAAAAATGTAATAAAGAACTGGCTATTGAGAAATGTTAACAAAGACAGTAACAGTTTTATGTTATGTAAGAAATGTTAGCAGAGACATGACTTATGAAGCACACAACAGTGAAGAACTTGATATGTAAGAAATGTTAACAGAGTGTAAAAAGTTTTCTATCATCTAACAGAGAACACGAAATGTAAGACATGTTAACAAATACATGACTGATAAGTATGTAACAGAGAACATGGTATGTGGGAAACGTTAATAAAAGACAGTAAAAGTTTTTACTTTAGGTAGCAGAGTGACAGAGTCTGTGGTACATCCTTTCCATTTTGAATATATCTTAAATATATTTAACATTAGTAGCATTAGAATGTACATACATATGTATAGTTAGCAGGGGGAAAAACTGACTTGAGTCTGCCTTTTGCAATGCAGAATTCGAATTAGGTGGATTGTACATCAAGACTAGATATTCCCAGGAAACTTTAGTGAAGGAAATCTTACATCGTGGCAATATTTAGCCAACAGTAATTCTAGTTCTCTCATAATTGATTCAACTCGAATTAGCTCCGACTTCTACAGAGGAAGTGTTAGTCTTAAGCAAGACTGGGCATGTTAACATATTTATGTTAAATATTGTCGTAGTAAATAAATGTAGTAATTAACTCTGTGTAAATTAATATATAAATAATTATGTATAAACTACAGGAAAAACTTCACATCGTAATTTAGTATGGAATATAATACGCCAGGAGAAGTCTAATGAAATATTTAAAGGCTCGGCACATTTATCGGAAACTGGGAACATAGCAGAAGGAACAAGTCGACATGGCCCAAAACCATGCGTGGTTACCAATTCCCAGAGGGAATTGAATATATATATATATATAAACAAAGATTAATAATATTATAGTACTGTTCTACAGGAACAGAAGAATATTAATAAATAATATTAAGAAAATCAAAGATTTAAAATGTCATAACTTTACACATTGTCGATACTCTCGACACGTTAGCTAGAGGTCACACATATTCAACGTGGCTGTCATATCTGTTCCAATATACTTATTTCTATCTAGAAGTGTGTATAATTACGATTTTATGATAGGAACCATTTCAGTAGAAGGAAGGCTGTCACGCCATTCACAATTTACTTATGTCCATCTTGAGGGAATGTTTTTCACAAATCAGGCTATACTCACATTGACAAATTCTTATAAATCTTTTTTAGGGTTGACAGTACTAGTAAATTGGGACTAGATGTAACTCTTGTATTGTGACACGGTAGAGATAGAACATAGAGTTGGATGTTTGAATTGCGACATGTGAGACGGTAGAGACACCAACAGATGAACAGAAGGATATTCTTCTCACGACCACTGACACGAAGTTGTTGCTTGCTTGCTTGCTTACTTACTTGTGTTCGTTGGCTTGAGCTCCAATGCGAAGTCCTGTATGTCGGATGAAGGCATCCTGTTGTCCAACATCAGTGTGATGCCATACAGGACCTGAGGTTTGCGTGAGTATCCGTTGTCACATGTCTGGCTTATTGGTGTGCAGACTGGTGGTTCCTCGCCGTACAAGCAGACACTCTCCAACTTCGGAGGAATCGGCGATCTTACTGACTTTAGCCAGGACCCCGAAGGGACCTGTTGCCCAGGACGCTCGACGAGGACGCGTCAATAGGTCTTGGCCAGTATATAACCCGGCCCTGGTGCCTTGGAAACACCCCTGCGTCCCAGGTTGTTGTTGTATTTTGCTTGCAGATTGTTGTGTACCCAACCGATGATTGAAAGCTACACCTGGCTACAACAACGTGCCAACGAAACTAACCAACAAATCTATTTTCATCATGGCTTACTTGCCACAGCAGGTTTGTGTCTAAATAGTAACATTAACAATAAGTGCGTAACAACACCATACCATAATAGATTTCAAGCACTGAACATTTATTAACAAAAAGCAACAGCCAGGCTAAACCAGTTGTATCCAGCCTGGAGAGAAATAAATTCACCGTCGTCAGAGAAGAAGGGGAAGGAGCCAGACCTTGAATAACACAGCTGCGAGGACCTCAAGCTAAGTAGCAGAACTCCCGTCTGCTACACTCCTATACTACCTAATAGAATCAGGCCAGGTACCTCAGTAACTCAGTCTAGGATTATAAAAGTCCAAAGAGCTATACCAGCTCAGAAGATGATACCAAACAAACTCTAACTAGACGTTAGGAGTATTTAGTATTATAAACCAGTGGCATTTGCAAACCTACAAATTTGTGTTGGTGATTTTCCTGTGGAGAACACTCAGTGTTTTTACATAAATAAATCAAATTTGTAGTGTTATGCAAGTATTGCTGTCGCCTTACTTTCCTTTGCCTGTTCTCTGTTTAGAAGACTAGGTCCTCACTGGGACCTGTACTCTCATACAGTCTAAATTTACAAGCCATTACGATCTTTTCTTCGGCAGTGAATAGTCTTTTATTCAGAAAGTCTACTTGTCACTACTTTTGTGTGAGAACCCTATCAATAGTTAGTGACCATGCTACACAGAGAATATAATTTGTGAGATATGCTAACAGACACGATTGATTAAATATGCACCAGAGAACATGATATATGGGAACCTGTACTCTCATACAGCCTAGATTTATGAGCCATTTCGAACGTTTCTTCAGCAGTGAATAGTCTTTCATTCAGCATGTCTACTTCTTGTTACTTTTTGTGAGAACTCGATCAATAGTTTATGACAACGCTACACAGAGAATATCATTTGTGAGATAAGCTAACAGACATGACCGATTAAATATGCACCAGAGAACATGATATAAGGGAAATATTAACAACGACAGTAACAATATTACATTTAGTTAACAGAAAACATTGCCATGTGTTACTGGAGACCATAAGGGAGGCAAAGAAAAGTAACACTGTAATTCACCATGCATGTTCCCAGAGGTGACTAAGGAGGTTTTGAATGAGAACTGGCTACCTCATCCAGTAGAAAACTTTACTTGGAAAATTCAACAAATATTGAACAAGACTACAAAGGATTGGAGTGAGTTGGTAGAGGGTATATGCTCCACTGGCAGATTAAAGACAGAAGAAGAAGAAGAAGAAGAAGAAGAAGAAGAAGAAGAAGAAGAAGAAGAAGAAGAAGAAGAAGAAGAAGAAGAAGAAGAAGAAGAAGAAGAAGAAGAAGAACAGAGTACAACATATATGAAAATTGTTAAAAGATTTGATTGATGAATATGTAACAGAGAACATAATATAATATGTGACAAATGTTACACAGAGACATATGAGATAAATGTTAACATAGATATCACTAATGAAGTATGTAAGTGAAAGCTAATATCAATAAAGCAACAGTTTTTTTTAGCTAACAGAAAACATAAGTGATCAATTTAAACAAAGATATAATACACGATGAATGTTAACAGTGAACATTCATCTTCTCATCTCATCATGTTCCTCTTGTACCTTGCGGTGTCGAGGGGAAGTATAAACAACGGGAGAGTGCCCGCTTATAGGCTTCATTTATCGATATTCCCATGGACTCTGTTATTCCCTGCGTCCATCGTTTACGTGGTTGGCCTCTTCCTCTGCTTCCCTCTGGTCTGTACATCATTGCTTGTTGTGAAAATTATATGTCATAAATGTTAACAGAGACATGACTAATGAAGTACGTAACTGAGAACTTCACTTGTGGGAAATGTTAATAAAGTCACAGAAATAACAGAGAACATATGTGATAAATGTTAACAGAGACATGACTGATGAAGTACGAGGGTAAGTTAATAAGTAAGTCCAAATGGTTGTAGAAAAATAACTAAATTAGATAACTTGAAACCAATTTATTTTTATAGATACACTGTCCCTTTATTTCTCAACATAATTTCCACCAACATTGATGCACTTATCCTATCGTTTTATCAGTCCTCCCAAACCGGCTGCATAGAACTGCGTGCTCTGTTTTCTAAACCATGTTTTCACTTCACATTCAACGTCGGCGTCATTCGTGAAATGTCTCCCGCCAAGGTGGGTTGTCAGTGTTTATGCTGACAAATTTTTGTCCCGTAAAGCGGTGCATAGCTGGGTAGAAAAAGTTACGAGGGCGAGTCAATAAGTAAGTCACACAGTTCTGTGGGATGGCCGGTAAATGAAAACAAAGCACGCAGTTCTATGCAGCCGGTTTGGGAGGACTGATAAAACGATGGAATGAGTGCATCAATGTTGGTGGAAATTGTGTTGAGAAATAAAGGGACAATGTATGTATAAAAATAAACTGGTTTCAAGTTGTTATCATGTATAGTTATTTTTCTACAGCCATTTGTGACTTACTTATTAACTTACCCTCGTATGTGACAGAAAACAGTTTTAAGATAACGTATTTAACAGAAAACTTGATATGTGGGAAATGTTAATAGAGACTAAGTTTTTATTTTAGCTAAAAGAAACATGGTATGTGGGAAATGTTGACAGAGACATGATTGATCAAGTATGTAAAACAGAGCTTGATATGTGGGAAAGCTGAGCCAAAGAATAAAATATATTTGGTATAAGTTTCATCTATAGAAACAATATAACTGTTAAGTACCTGTTTTGCCGTGCACTCTAAAGTACGCAGAGCCATTCACCTTCTGATAATTACTAACTGGCCGGTTGTTTGGATCTCTAGCTGTCACAGTCAGGGGTGAAAATCCAATAGGGGCATCCTCATTCATAAATATTGGATTCACATGGTCAAATGTGATCCTATGATTCACTTCACCTCTGATGATAATGGTAATCTGTGCTGTTAACAGAATTAAAAACAAACAGTTCATTAAACAGTAGCTGGTGTGAAAATACTAACACTAACACACACAAATACCAGAAAATAGGAAATGAAATATGTTAATGACGAAAAAACTTAACATTTTAACAAATTCATCATATGGCAGGTAACATAAAACAGCTCATTCCAATGAATTTTTTCAACAGGAAAAGGAGAGTGGGAGCAAAGCTGAGCCAAAAGTAATAAAAAAAAAACAAGAAGCAGAGTCAGACATAAGAAATAAATAAGTCTCTCTCTCTCTCTCTCTCTCTCTCTCTCTCTCTCTCTCTCTCTCTCTCTCTCTTCTCTCTCTCTCTCTCTTTCTCTCTCTCTTTCTCTCTCTTTCTCTTTCCCTCTCTCCCCCTCCCCTCTCTTTCACACACAGATATTATATTATATTATATTATATTATATTATATTATATTATATTATATTATATTATATTATATTATATTATATTATATTATATTATGTTATGTTATATTCGTTAGTTAGTTAGTTAGTTAGGTAGTTAGTTAGTTAGTTAGTTAGTTAGTTAGTTAGTTAGTTAGTTAGTTAGTTAGTTAGTTAGTTAGTTAGTTAGGTAGTTAGTTAGTCGACAGATCATCCAAATTGCACATCGAACCACTCAATCCATAAGTGCTCGGATCCCCTTCTCAGCAAATCCCGCAGCGTGTCTCGGCTCACGACACCAGTTCTGTGTTAGTTTATTACTCTTCTTTGGCTTCCTGCGTAGTGTTCTTGTGTGGCCACGCCTCTTTTAACTTGCTGTTCTCGCAGCCTGACCATGGTTGTAGATTCCCAGTCATCGCTTGGTTCTCGTAAACGACTTACTTCTCGTAGAGTATTCAGAATGTCTGCTTGGTCCATCGCTCGTCCGCCTTCCACGGTAGTCCTACCTGCAAGCCTGTCGGCCTGCTTATTCCCTTGTACACCCGCATGTCCTGACACGAAGATGAAACTAATCGTTGCCAGCCGAGACCGCTCCAGAGACAGCAGTTACTCTCTTCGGACCCACCCCATCTCTATCCCCCTGAGCATACTCATTGAGTCACTAATGTCACACATGCCCGATTGAATATCTGTGTCTCGAGCCATGTTATTGCTTTACTTACTGCCATGACTTCCATAGTCAGGCTGCTTGTGGTCAAAGCAAAAGCTCCAGACTCTTCCTTCACAATTTCCCCTCCGGCCTGAGCCGTAAAGGCCCATTAACTTCTCACTCCTCGGACTACCGACCCATCCGTGTAAATGACAGCATCGTCCCCTAAAGTAGTCTCGAAGATCAGAGCCTGTACTTCCGCCTCCGCAGCAGCTGGATTTTCTTATCTGTATTTCCTGTCTAGTTGAATGCACCATGAAAAGGATGTACAGAACTCTGTTGGCACTTATATCCACTCCTCGCCAGGTTCTAAGTCCTCGAGTGAACACACCTGCTTAAGAAATTTCGGCTTGACCCATCCAAGATTTTCCTCTTTTTAACTTGCTGCGCTTTACCTTCTTAACCTCGCTATGCAGTGGGTGTTGTGTTTTTGCGTTGACTCTCAGATAGGCACTCATTTTATTCTTGTTATATCTGAAACATTTGGTTTTCTTACAGTTTATTTTTATTTATTCGTCAGACTGTATGATGTTTGGAGCTCTTAGTAATTATTGAGTTAGGACACTATTATTTTATGAACTATCTTTAGGGTAAGAATCATAATCATCATCAAGTGGCATGGTAAGTCATGCTTTTCTACATATTGTGATCTCCAAGTGCATGTATTCATTTCTATGCTGACAATGGATGTGTGTGTTATAAGACTCTCCTATTGCTCCAGATGTATAAACACTTGTAACTGAAATTTGCAACACACCATGATCACACCTGTTTTATTTAAACTTTGTAAATACTATTCAAGTAGACTCTTCGCTTTTGGTATTAGGTGCAGTCATTTTAGAGCTGTGACGTGGTCAAGAGGTTGTCAAAAGGTGGTAAAGTGGTCAAGGGGTGGTCAAGTTACCCCTTAAATTGTAGGGGAGGGTACATGTAGTGACACGGTGGTGGTTAAAGTGAGCGATGACGTGGTTAAGTGGTCAAGGGATGGTCAAGCGACACCTTAATTTGTAGGGGAGGGTGCGTGTAGTGACACGGTGGTGGTTAAAGTGAGCCATGATGTAAGAGGTAGTCCAGTGATCCCTCGAGGTGTACAACAGGAGCGAGGGGTGGTTTAATTATCGATTGTTTTTTCTTATACATCCTTAGTAAACTAATCCATTTGATGGGTTCCCAGCATGGAACATAATGGTGTTTTGTGGATCAGAACGTCAGAAACGATAGGGTTTACTTATATATATTTAATAATAAAAGACCGCTGTTTCTTTTTTCTAAGATGGGTTACAGGTAATAGAGCTTCAAACAAAAAAAACAACAACATAAAAACATAAATATGTGACGAGGTATGATCTCCCACCCCAGGTGATATGTCTCTTGATAATTATGACTAGTGCTACTGCTAATATTGCTACTATTACTACCACCCCTGCGTGAAGATAAAGCCGTTAATGGGGATTCCTGTAGCGTGAGTGAACCCATGAATTGATCCATGCTGTCGGAGATCGTAATATGTGGCGCGATATGATTGACGACGCCAGCCGTTAAGACACGTGATGATGATGACTACAATTACTATCTGCTGTTGCATCTACGTTTTCCCGCTAATGTCACTAAACCACCTGCTACTGCAAATATTAATACTACCTCTATTACTTAGACAGATAGCGTAATAACAATTATGTAATAGTACCGAATTTCTACTACACATACACGCTGTACACGGATCTGAATACTTGTTACAAGAGACAAGACCACTACAACTATTACATTTTCGACTATCACTACTACTACCACCACCACCACCACCACCACCACCACCACCACCACCACCACCACTACTACTACTACTACTACTACTACTACTACTACTACTACTACTACTACTACTACTACTACTACTACTACTACTACTACTACTACTACTACTACTACTACTACTACTACTACTTTTTTGCTACAATTACTACTACTACTGCTGCTACTACTACTAATACTACTCTAATATTACTACTAGTCCTTCTCCACCTCTTCCTCCTCTTCTTTGTCTCCCTTTTCCACTACTACTGCTGCTGCTACTACTACTACTACTACTACTACTACTACTACTACTACTACTACTACTACTACTACTACTACTACTACTACTACTACTACTACTACTACTGCTGCTGCTGCTGCTGCTGCCGCCACCACCACCACCAATACTACTACTACTACTACTACTACTACTACTACTACTACTACATTTTTGCTACAATTACTGCTACTACTGCTACTACTACTAATACTACTATAATACTACTACTAGTCCATCTCCATCTCTTTCTCATCTTCTTTTTCTCCCTTTTCCACTACTACTACTACTACTACTACTACTACTACTACTACTACTACTACTACTACTACTACTACTACTACTACTGCTGCTGCTGCTGCTGCTACTACTACTACTACTACTACTACTACTATTACTACTACTACTACTACTACTACTACTACTACTACTACTACTACTACTACTAGTACTACTAGTAGTCAGAGCTAGACATGTCCAGTTGGGACAGTGACGATATACAAATACAGGCGTTGAGAGTTCATTCCAGTATACCATTCGTGTTGGTTAATGTTTATGCCCGCAATGCGAGTGTGGACGCACAGAAGTGGCAGTGCTTAAGTGGCATATTAGGCCACGAGAGAAATGTTATTTTCTGTGGTGACTTCAACGCTAAAGGCAGATCATGGGGAAACACTTCCTCCAATACACAAGGGGAGGAGCTCGAGACTGCACTGGAAACCATCGACCTGGTTTGTATCAACAGTGGCTGTGTCACCAGGACAGCAAGCCGCCCAGGCGATGAGGACAGTGCTATTGATCTGGCGCTAGTTTCACCTTTACTCACTACAGTGTGTAGATGGGGTGTCCTAGGACACCATGGCAGCGACCACCACCCTTGCAGCATATTGGTGGAGAAAGGCAGAACCAGGCAGCACAAGCTAAAGGTAAAGACGTTCCAGTATGACAGTACAGGGCAAGATGTGGTGAGTAAAATAAGACGTGACAAGCGCAGAACGTTTCAGGGCAGGAAAAAAAGCTGGGAGCAGCCACCGTGGTGGAGTTTCGAGGTGGAGAAGGCTTGGGTGGATAAGCGTAGTGATGTAAGGAGATGGCAAAATGCCAAGAAGAACAGAGCTGGTCATCCTAGTCCCTGCTTGCACTTAGAAAGAGAGATGCACACAAAAGTAAGCTATTTCAAAAAACTGGTCACGGTGGTTAAAAGCGAAAAATGGGCAGAGGTGTGTCAAAGAGTAAGCACAGACAAGTCACTGAAATTGTTCTGGCGACTACATAAAAGCATGAGTGGTGTAGTCAAGAATAAGAGCATTTCTGACTTCCAAGGTGCTGACCTCATCTGGCAGAGGACTGACGAGGACAAGGGCAAAGCCCTCTTTGAACGCTACCTTGAGCAGAGCAACCAGACAGACATGGGAGGTCGAAATCTGGCCAAGGAGGTCACCTCAGACAGATGCAAGGCCCAGAACACTTCGGATGAAGACACAGTGACAGTGAAAGAAATCAAGGCTGTGCTTCGACGATCAAAAAACAGTGCTCCAGGTCCTGATGGCATAAGATACGACGACATAAATAGGTGTACCGACAATGAGCTAGAGAAACTAGCAGACATGTACAACAACAGTATAGGGAGTGCTAGCATCAAGGAGGAATGGTTACACAGCTATCTGATTCCCTTGCCGAAGCCTGACAAAGACCACAAAAAAATTCAGGGATATCGAATTATAACCATGCAGAATACAATAGGCAAGCTGCTGGAGAAGGTAATTGCCAGGAAAATATCAAGCCAACTAGAGAGGCAAGGTGTTTTCCCACCTACCCTGGGTGGGTACCGTCCAAAAAGAGAAACCTGGACCAATGCAGCAGTCTTTGCTCATGATGTCTATGAAGGTTTCCACTCAGGCACTGAAACCGTTGCTGCAGCGATTGATCTTGAGGACGCATACAACAGAGTACCACTGGATTTTTTAATGTTTCAGCTTCTTGAACTAAACGTAAGTCCATTCCTCCTTAGTTGGATCGCTGCAGCCCTCTTCCAACGGAAAGTAGTTTTTAGATGTGGCAGTTGGACTTCGGAACCAACAACAATATATCCTGGCCTACCACAGGGATCACCATTATCTCCGGTACTGTTCAACGCCTACACAGTGAGAATCACCAGTGAGCAGATCACTGGACCTGGCAGGACATTGTCATATGCCGATGATGTTTTAGTGTATCGTCAGGGTAAGGATAGAGAGGAGGTTGCTGGGGAACTACAAACCGAACTCAATCGCATAAGTACTTGGTGTGATGAAGCTGAGGCAATGGTCAACCCAACAAAGGCAACAGTGACTTGGTTCTCGTTGAATAATCATATTGTCAACAATCCAACACCAACTGTAATGCTGTGTTCAGAGACGGTGGAAAGAACGCAGGCAATGAATTACCTGGGGATACGGTTTGATCGAAGCCTTGCTTATAATGTGCACATAGACCAGGTGATAACAAAGGCCAAGCGGGGTTTGGCAGCGATGCGGGTGATGGCGGCAGCAAACTGTGAGCAGCGCCATCTATGTCTTCTGTACGAGGGGCTGGTCATGTCTGTTTTGGAGTATGCAATGGCAATCTTGACTCGCAGCCATAAGCAGATAGAAAGGATGGAAAGGATACAGAATGAAGCTATGCGCATTATTCTTGGATGTACAAGAGATACAGCATGCAGGGCGATGCGCTACCTTCTTGATTTTCCAACCATTGAAGAGAGAATACAAGTTTGCAGGGCACGCGCCTACCTCAGAATTAACGCAAACACACAACATCCACTGCATAGTGAAATTAGGAAGGTGAAGGGCAGCAGGTTAAAAAGAGGACGGTCGTGGATGGGTCAAGCCGAAGACATTCTTCAACAGGTGTGTTCACTTGAGGACTTAGAACCTGGCGAGGAGTGGGTGCAAGTGCCAACAGACTTCTGCACATCCTTTTCAGTTTGCATCCAACTAGATAGAAAATGCAGACAAGAAAATCCGGCTGCTGTAGAGGCTGAAGTACAAGCGTTGATTTTTGAGAATTCGCTAGACGGTGACGCGGTCATCTACACAGATGGGTCGGTCGTCCGACATGTGAGAAGCTCATGGGCCTTTACAGCTCGGGCCGGAGGGAGAATTGTGAAGGAGGACTCTGGTGCTTTCACTGAAACCACAAGTAGCCTGACCATGGAAGTCATGGCAGTAAGTAAAGCAATAACATGGCTCGAGACACAGACATTCACCAGGGCTTGTTTCCTTAGCGACTCAATGAACATGATCAAGAGGATAGAGGAGGGGTCGATCCGAAGAGAATGGTTGCTGCCTCTGAAGCGGTCTCGGCTGGCAAAGATTAGTTTCATCTTCGTGCCAGGGCATGCGGGAGTACAAGGAAATGAGCGGGCTGACAAGCTCGCAGGTGAGGCTACTGTGGAGGGCGGACGCGCCATGGACCAGGCTGACATTCTGAATGCTCTACGTGATGTGAGACTTTTGCGAGAACCAAGTGATGACTGTGAATCTACAACAATGGCCAGACTTCTAGAGCAGCAAATTAAAAGAGGGGTGGCCAAACAAGAACACTACGCAGGAAGCCAAAGAAGATTGATAAACCAACACAGAACTGGCGTCGTTAGCCGCTACACGCTGCGGGATTTGCTGAGGAGGGGATCCGAGCACTTATGGACTGAATGGTTCGATGTGCAACGAGGATGATATGTCGACTAACTAACTAACTACTACTACTACCACCACCACTCCACTACCACCACTACTACTACTGCTACTACTACTACTACTACTACTACTACTACTACTACTACTACTACTACTACTACTACTACTACTACTACTACTACTACTACTACTACTACTACTACTACTACTACTGCTACTACTACTACTGCTGCTACTACTACATCTTCTTCTTCTTCTTCTTCTTCTTCTTCTTCTTCTTCTTCTTCTTCTTCTTCTTCTTCTTCTTCTTCTTCTTCTTCTTCTATTGCCGCAACTATCACCAAAAACACTACTACCGTTATTACTACTTTTAGCACTACTACCACCACCCCACTAATACCACTACTACTATTTCTTCTATTGCTACTACTACTACTACTACTACTACTACTACTACTACTACTACTACTACTACTACTACTACTACTACTACTACTACTACTACTACTACTACTACTACTACTGCTGCTGCTGCTGCTGCTGCTTCTACTACTACTACTACTACTACTACTACTACTACTACTACTACTACTACTACTACTACTACTACTACTACTACTACTACTACTACTACTTCTATTGCTGCTACTATCACCAACACCGCTACTACTGTTATTACTACTCTCAGCACTACTACAACCACTCCCACTAATGGACCGCTACCTTTTCGCGTAGGAGATAGATATTTTCATCTCCTATGTGTAATTTCTGTGCCAGAATGTAAAACCAGGAGTGTTTCTCAAGATCTGCGCCGATGCTACAGAGTTTCGGGCATTTAGCGAAGCAATCCTTGAGTGAATTTTCGCAGCGTGTGTGGTTCTGTGGTGTTCGTTTTTTTTTTTCAAAATGGCGGAACAATGTGTGTGTTCCTTTCAGACGGCAGTGAGTAAAACAAGGCGACGGGGCCAACGTGGTGGCCGCAAGCGACGCAAGAGTGGAGGGACAAGACGTTTTAGACTTAAATGTGAACGTCTGGGCCACAAGTATACTCGCATCCTAACCTGGAACTGCGCCAGCGTAAAACAACGTGACCCTATTCTCGAAAACCTGATTTACAGGAACGACATTGTAGCATTCCAGGAGAGGAGACTGGGTGATCAGCTACTCAAAATGTCCAACTTTAAATGTTTCTACAACAGGCGAAATCTGGGAATGGCGATTCTCATCCGCAATAGTATGGTTGCTTCAGAGCTAGACATGTCCAGTTGGGACAATGACGACATACAAATACAGGCGGTCAGAATTCAGTCCGGTCTACCATTCGTGTTGGTTAATGTTTATGCCTGTAACGCGTGTGTGGATTCCCAGAAGTGGCATTGCTTAAGTGACATATTAGGTCATTTAAAAATGTCATTTTCTGTGGCGATTTCAACGCTAAAGGCAGATCATGGGCAAACATTTCCTCCAACACACAGGGGGACGAGCTCGAGACTGCACTTGAAACCATTGATTTGGTTTGTATCAACAGTGGCTGTGTCACCAGGACAGCTAGCCGCCCAGGTGATGAGGACAGTGCTATTGATCTAGCACTGGTTTCTCCTTCACTCACTACAGTGTGTAGATGGGTTGTCCTATGGTACCACGGTAGCGATCACCACCCTTGCAGAATACTGGTGGAGAAAGGCAGAACCAGACAGCACAAGTCAACGGTCAAGACTTTCTAGTATGACAGTACAGGGCAAGATATAGTGAGTAAAATTAGGCGCGACAAGCGCAGAAAGATTCAGGGCAGCTGGGAGCAGCCACCTTGGTGGAATTTTGAGGTGGAGAAAGCCTGGATGAATAAGCGTAGTGCTGTAAGGAAATGGCAAAACGCCAAGAAGAACAGAGTTGCCAATCCTGGTCCCTGCATGCACTTAGAAAAAGAGATGCACACAAAAGTAAGCTATTTCATAAACCTGGTTAAGATGGTTAAAGGTGAAAAATGGGCAGAGGTATGTCAAAGAGTAAGCACAGACAAGTCACTGAAATTGTTCTGGCGACTACATAAAAGCATGAGTGGGGTAGTTACGAATAAGAGAATTTCTGAATTACAAGGTGCTGAACTCATCTGGCAGAGGACTGACGAGAACAAGGGGAAAGCCCTCTTCTAACGCTATCTAGAGCAGAGCAACCAGACAGACATGACAGGAGAAATCTTGCCAAGGAGGTCACCTCAGACAGGTGTAAGGCCCAAAACATTTCGAATGAAGACACAGTGACAGTGAAAGAAATCAAGGCTGTGCTTCGACGATAAAAAAAAAACAGCGCCCCAGGGCCAGACGGCATAAGATACGATGACATCAATAGGTGTACCGACAACGAACTAGAGAAACTAGCAGACATGAGCAACAACAGTATAGGGAGTGCTAGCATCAAGGAGGATTGGTCGCACAGCTGTCTGATTCCCTTGCCGACGCCTGGCAAAGACCACACAAAAATTCAGGGATATCGAGTAATCACCATGCAGAATACAAGAGGCAAGCTGCTGGAGAAGTTAATTTACAGAAAAATATCAAGCCAGCTAGAGAAGCAAAATGTTTTCCCACCTATCCTGGGAGGGTACCGTCCAAAAAGAGAAACCTGGACCAATGCAGCATTTTTTGACCATGATGTTCATGAAGGTTTCCACTCAGGCATTGAAACCTTTTCTGCAACGATTGCTCTTGAGGACGCGTACAACAGAGTACCATTGGATTTTCTAATGCTTCAGCTTCTTGAACTCAAGATACGTCCATTTCTCCTTAGTTGGACCGTTGCAGCCCTCTTCCAACGGAAAGTAGTTTTTAGATGTGGCAGTTGGACTTCGGAACCAACAACAATATATCCTGGCCTACCACAGGGATCACCATTATCTCCGGTGCTGTTCAACGCCTACACAGTGAGAATCACCAGCGAGCAAATGACTGGACCGGGGAGGACATTGTCATATGCCGATGATGTTTTAGTGTATCGTCAGGGTAAGGATAGAGATCAGGTTGCTGGGAAACTGCAAACCGAACTCAATCGCATAAGTACTTAGTGTGCTGAAGCTGGGGCAATGGTCAACCCAACAAACGCAACAGTGACATGTCAGACCTTCGATTATAGACCAGTTGCCGATCAAGTCCTGGTCTGCAATGACCCTTTATTCTTTAGGCTGAATTTCCTTGTGCCAGGATAAGGCTTATATTCTTCCAATTGCACTCCACTGCCCGGAGCTGTTGACAGAATGTTGGGGTGTCAGGTTTGGTGTTAGCCGCCCAGAATTCAGCGCTAACAGGAAGCAGGTAGTATAATACGGTATCTCTGTTATATTTGACTAACTGGATTCTTTACATGTTGCTACAAATATCACAAATACTTACTGGTGGCAGTACCAGCTCCTACTTGAGTGTTCCTGTCCCTAACTAGCAGTGAGAAGGTGGTCTCTGCCATGATGCTGTGGTTCAGTTGGTTCTTAATGTAAATACCTCCACACTGGTTCACCCCGAATGCTTCCTGTTGATTGAAAGCGCTCTCACATTGATAAGTGAATGAGTGAATGAGTGAGTGAGGGTGGGGGGGGGAGGGAGGGAGGGAGGGAGGGAGTCTCTTTGTGTGTATGTACATGCATGCTCAGAATGTATTATTTACCTTGAAGAAAACAAATCAATCATAAGCAGAGCACACGTTGCGTGACAATTAACTATGCCAGTCCCTAAATATCTATATGCTGCCCAAAGAGGAAATAAATATTCATTGTTGTCAATAGGTTATTTATTATTATTATAAATAATTTATTGTAGTCTATTCTCAGAGATGCATGTAAGAGCCGGAATACCATGGTGTTTTCATTTGTATGATGTTCTCATTCCAGAATTTTCTTTGCCTTCCACACCTTTAATTTTCTTTTACTGTTCCCTAAAGGTCACCTTATCACAATGTTCTGTATTTATGTTAATTCTGGTCATTACACACTTCTGTCACAGTATATGGTGTGGGATAATCTTCATCTTACTTGCACAAACAACCAAAACAAATCAGTTCTAATCTTGAATTGAAACAAGTGATTTTTAAGTACTATTCACACTGACGCAATATATGTAAAATCAGATCACTCTGTAATCCAAATCCTAATGGTGACTCCCTACTGTTGATAGAAGTGGACCCTTTGACCTTTGTGCATATAAATAAAACAAAGATACATACATACCCTATAATCATAAGGGTAAGTAGAGACTATTTGTTCATTATCTGGAGTTCTAGCCATGATGGTGGAAGTCATAATGCTATATTCCAGACTGGCAGTTGAATCTGTATCTAAAGCTGTGATGGTACGGATGACTGTGTTGGTTGCATTCCCTGGTTTAGAAAACAAATTAATGAAAACAATTTAACACAGGGTACAAACAATACCATTGTGGTATGACTGTTAATGAGCTTGGCGACTAAGGCAGCTCTGCCTCTGTGCTAGATATGTTTTGTCTCTGAAAGGATAGTAGATCTGTTTCTGTTAGTAACTTTCCTATATATTTTCTTTCATTTTCTCCTTGTCATAGTTTTTAAATATTCCCATTATAACCATGATTAAAATCATTATTACCTGTGTGTCACCGTAGCCCATAAGAGAAGCAAAGAATAGTAACACTGTAACGTACCACGCATGTCGTAACAGATGACTAAGAAACTAAGAGGGATGACATAAGACTGGTTATCTGATATAGAACGCCGCGGATACCACCAGAATGAATCTCTCATTCTACAATCAAGATGGATAAAGTAAGGAATAATGGAGGAACGATCAGATAACTAAAAGACAACTAAAAATTGGCGCTCCGTGTTTGAAACTCTACGTCGCAAAATTACGCAAGTGGAACAGCCATTATACAAAGAGAACGCCAGCATGTTTCTTCAAAGAGGTGTAAACTCTCATTCTACAACGAGCACCGCCAATTTAACACGTTTGCTGTTCACTAGCTGAGGAAAGGGACGAAGAGGTGTGAAATTCTTACTTCATTAAAATTCCTAGTTAACATGATCTCAGGGAAACTTAGACTGACTGGAGATATTCATCTGACGCATGTGTGAACCGACACGACGCCTCGTCCAGGGAAATAAACGCAAGATCAGAAGATGAAAGGCTAACCTTGGGAGATAAGGGAGGTAAGAAAACCTGGTATAAACACTCTGACTTTAATATTCTCCAACAAGATTTGGCGGATGGAAAAATCGGGTAAAAACAAGCGATTTTTAAATATATATTTAATTTACCAATAAGTCTTGCGCTGTTTAGAATTTCCTATGGACTTTAGTTTCTATTAACTGTGAGAAATTATATATATATATATATATATATATATATATATATATATATATATATATATATATATATATATATATATATATATATATATATATTCGGACAGCAACCCACTCTATGTCATTATGTATATATATATATATATATATATATATATATATATATATATATATATATATATATATATAGTAAATTATACCCTGTTAATAAATTAAGGAGCTCATGGTGGGTTAGATAACAGCACGTGGAAAAAATCTTTTCAGAGTGAGCAGTCTTCTCTTTGTCTGCGGCAAATTGCCATGCTCTTTATGCCTTCTATAGGAGAGCCTTACTTCATTATTAGTGTTGGAATCTTACACTTTTCTGTCTCCTTCCGCACTTGGGGGTCTATGAGCCGTTTTAAAGTCTTCTTATGATTGCTGACCAATAAGGATTGGTAAGCCATCACTTTGGGGATCCTCTCTCTCTCTCTCTCTCTCTATATATATATATATATATATATATATATATATATATATATATATATATATATATATATCGCTCTCTCTCTCTCTCTCTCTCTCACACACACACACACACACACACACACACACATATATATATATATATATATATATATATATATATATATATATATATATATATGGCTTGTGTGTGTCTTTGTGTCTTTGTGTGTCTCTTATGCGTTCGCGAACGGTCCATCCGATTGCGATGACATTTTCTACAGATGTTCTTCTCATTCCCGCCAAGCCAACTGGCATAGTTTGTTAGTTTAAAAACAGTTTTTTACGTATTAAATTGAAGTTAATTAGAATATTACAAGGGGACTTAACTTAAGAAAAGTTATATCAAAGGACACTGCTTTTAGTAACATTGCTATATTATGTAATTTAAATAATTGTTGCATGTTTCTTAAAGTTTTATAAAATGTTTAAAGTAGTTATCTACAGTCATATGCGCTATAATATAATGATAAAATCTTTAAGGCATTTTCAAAGTTTTCATAAAAATAATTCACCTATTTTAAATACGTGAAATTTTTCGAACTCATTTTTCCCGCAACGGGAACGGGAAAGGGCCGAACATAGACAGACAGACAGACAGACAGACAGATAGACAGACCTACCGACTTACCGACCGACAGACGGACAGATCCCCGCCAGGGACTGGGCGAAGCCGGGCCGGGTCAGCTAGTGTGTATATGTATCCTCTTTAATTATGCTTTCCTATTCCATAATTATAGGTCTATATGGCCGCGGGGGATTTATGTGTTTAAACTTCTGTTGCGCTGATGGTGGACTGGTGGGGTGGGGGTGGGGTGTTAACCTCTACACCGGTCAATGTGACTTTTTTTTCAGAAAGCAATGACAAATTATTGAATGCACAATTACCTTGAAATTCAACGTGGGGTTGGGGTTGATCACTACATCCTGCAAAGGAGATCCAACATTTTTGTATATTGATATTGATATTGACCTATTGTGCAACCATCTTGTTGGTTTGCAACTGTAGATTACAGTCTTAAAATATATTTATTTCTGGGTTTTTGCACTTCTTCAAGGAATTACCGAGGTCACTGTGAAATACACTTACGTTATTTTTAATGCAGACTTCTGTGGAAGTCTCCGTGGCGAAGTGGTCAAGCCGTCTGGCTAGGGCTCAGAAGGTTGTCGATTCGATTCCGGACAGCGTCCTTCGGTTCACGAGTGCATTTTTTCGGAGACATCCTGGGGAATGTCGCTGGAGCTACGGAGTTCGCGCTTTGTACGACGCTTTTGGAAGTTCGCTGCGGAAAGAGAGCCATATGGGATAAAAACCCGGTGCCATGAAGTCGACGCTGTCGACTTTTAAGAGACTTTTAAGCTCTCTTCTGTTTGAGCAAACGGTTGACAGATGGTGACATCAAAATACCTGCCATTCAAATTAACTGATTAAGTGCCATGAAATTATTACTCAACTAAAGCGACTTCCCATCTTGACTTGACTTGATTCAAAAACTCCAAATTCGGTCTCGTTCAGCCTGCTTCTTCAGCCTTGGTTAGAGTTAAGGTTCGTGGTTTTTGTGGGTTTTTTCGTCATGGTTCTCCTCTAGGTTTTATTCAGGGGCCTGGCGGGATATTGGTTTCCCTTGAATTCTTTTGGGCGTCGTGGATGGGCTGTTAGCTTTTGCTTGCGATTTCGGCTTGGTCTTTTGTTGGGTTTCATCTTGCGGCTTCTCTGTGGTCTTTTCCGTGTCCTCTGCTGGTTTTATTTGGGTTGGCTTCCTTTCAGTTTCTAGCATTTCTCTCTCTGCTGTGATGTCTCGTAGAATCTCTTCAGTCTTCTTTGTCGTCTGCACCATGTGCTCCACCTCTTGTTTGATGTTTTGCTGGATCTCCTTTATTTCAGCAAGCAGTTTTTCATTGTCGCTGGTTGGTGCCATTGTTTGAAGTATTTTGATTTATTTCTTTAGCTTGTCAATCTGGTCTTGCAATTGAGCTATTTCAGCTTGTGAGATGCACGTGGCTGTCTCGCACCTCCGCATTGCTTCCTTATATGGTGTCTTTGTGGTAATGGCGATCGTTAAGACCTCACTGTGTCTTTGGAGATACGGACAGCCCAAGTATCTTACTCCATGCTTGCCCAGGCAGTTGGCGCACTTTCTCTTGTCATTGGGTGCTCGGAAATCCCTGTCTTGTATTGTGAGCGGACATTCCTTGAATGGATGGTGTTCGGTGCAGTAGCGAACGATTTATGTCTTGCTGCGACATGTTGTTCTACTGTGGCCGGTCCTCTGGTATCTTGCGAATTGAGTGATTCTTGGAATGAATCTTTCAGACTGTTGTTCTTGTTTATCTATACCTGGTGTGGTATCTCACTGGCCCCAGTTGTCACCACCGCTAGTGTAGTAGTGATCTTGGAGTACGTCATGATCCGCTCCGTCGTCAAGATTCGCATATGGAGATTCTCCTGTTGAAGCTGCTTCAGGATCAGTTCATCTGACAGCTCCACTTGGATACGCTTGAAAACCCATCTGGTCGTCTGTGAGTCGGTGTTTCCGACTCTGGTGTCTTTCTCCTCTCTTCTTCTTCTCAGCTGTCTTGGCTCTTATCTGTGGTGGGATGTCGCCAGTTTTCCTCGTGGTAGCTTCGTTTGAGGTTACATGAGATTCTTGTTCTTTGCTGGAGCTCGCAGGCAGGTTCTATCCGACCGTCTTCTTTACACTTTTGGCGGCTTCCACGCTGCACATCTTGTGAGTCTGTTGTCTCTTGGTGTTGGTCTTGCCACGTGACATTTTCCTTCTCTGTATCAGGCTTCTTGAACTGTTCAGGTCTCTTGTTCTTGATAGCGCTCGCAGTTGTGATTGACTTCCCATATCTGCCATGGGCTTATATACAGTTGTTTTCCCTATGCAACACCCTTTAAATTGAAATATAATACAACATGCCTGCTACCATATTTACAATGTGTAAGTCATAACTGTGACACACCCCTACTTCCCATTTTCTGCCATTCATTTTTGTTTGGCCCAAACCTACTGTTTGTTTGGCATTGAATCAGTTAACCAATAATATTCTATCTGACAATGCCTAGGGCCCTTTAATTTCTGTTGGTCTTTTCAGATCCAAATTAATGGCTACACTATTTTGGTGATTCTCTTCCCCATAGAAAACAGTTTTATAGTTGTCACTCCTGTCCCTTTCCGTTTGTTCCCCCACATTTCTAAGATATCAATGTTCAGTCTTTTCTCGACTTATTTGACATTATCTAATTAGCTATAATTTTTCAAACTATTTAAAATGGAGAGGTGACAAGTAAGAGAACTGGTCACACCACCTTATATAAGTGAAGGTCAAGCAATTCAAGCCCAATTGACAACCATTTGTAAATTAGTTCACAGTCAATACATACATGTTATAACTAATCCCCTAGTTCGATGCCTGTGTTCGTCACCAGCAAAGAGAGGAAAATACTGGCCACCTCTTCCTCCGTGCATTCAAGCCTACAAACTGTGATGACCCTATCAGTGACCCATAGCAGGTCATTTTTAAATAAAACATTTTTAAAATCTTTATATCATGAGAGATAACAAGTACTTTACAAAAGATAACACGACTATCTTTCAAAGCATGTTCCTCCAATGATAACCAATAGGTAAAGGATAATGTGAATGATCTACAGAAAGATAAAGGACTGTTGTATACAAGACAACTATCATTAAAAAAATAACATTATTGTTTTGAAAATATGACTATTGCATGAAAGGCAACACGGGCACTCTAAACAAGACAACATAAGCAATTGACAAAAGATAACATGACCACTCTACAAAATATTAGACTGCTGGTATATAAAAGATTATTCTTGTAGAATGCTCTACAAAATTAAATCAAGCATGCCAAGGCAAAATCATAACTTAAAACATGCATATTGAAAAACAACACAACAGTCAAAATACCAAATTATTGCACAAAAGAATTCAGGACCTTACTAATAAAAGAACATGTACATCAACAGGCTGCCTACAACAAAAGATAGAAAAATCATACTAGAAAGAAATCGAATGTTACATGTTGGTTAGATTATGTGAGAAACCTTTATGATGATACCAAGTATGTGATATTCGAAATAATAATAAAGGACCATCAATTTTAAAGATGGAGGTTCAGAATTCTCGTAACAGTCTGAAAACTTGTAAGACCCCCGGTTCAGACAACATCACAACAGAAATTATCATTGTCTTAAAAGAATATGGAATAGACCAAGTCAACAGATTGCTGAATACAACAAATGATACAGGAGATATACCATCTGAATTATGTAATTCTATATTTATTACAATCCCAAAGAAATCAGGAGTCTTGTAATGTGATCAACGTCGAACAATTAGTATAATGTGCCAAATTACGAAGATTTCGCTCAGAATTATCATGCAAAGAGTTAGGAAGAAAATACTACCCGAAATAAGAGAATAACAATGTGGGTTGGCAGAAGGGAAAGGTACAATTAATGTTGTGTATATGCTGAGAACATTAATCTACAGAAGTAAACAAAGACCATTATCTTTGCTTTATTGACAACACAAAGGTTTTCAATAAAGTAAGACATGTTGACATGATAAGGATCAATGCATGTACATCATGATAAATGCTTGAAGATCTACGCATTGATGGGAAAGACCTTAGACATGTAAAATACATATATTAGAAACAACAAGCTCCCATAAAGATTGATAATGAAGTAGGTCAATATCCGCCTATTAAGAGAGGTGTAAGACAGGAATATTTAATGTCTCCAGACCTTTTTTACATGTACGGTGAAATTATTTTAAGAAATGTAGAAGATATGAAAGGAATCATCATTAGGGGACGTAACATCAATAACATTAGATATGCAGATGATACAGTATTGATTGCAGACAATGAGCACGATCTGCAACATTTAGTAGGTGCAGCTGTTGCACACAGTGAACAACAAGGGTTAGAATTAAATAGTAAGAAGACACAGTTTATGGTCGTTACTAAGAAATTAGAAATACCAGAATGTAATATACAAGTAAATGTTAATATTCTTTCAGAAGTGAATTGTACTATTACAAGGGACGTTCATTTGAATTCCGTTCGTGCCGCACTGCGCATAATTGCGAACGTTGGACATGATCATGTCATAATCATGTGATAAGTATTGACCAATGAATAAAAGGGCACGTGCCTATCGTCCCATAATGCATAGGTTCTGTTTCTGACCGTTGAGAAAATTGCCGGGTTGATCCAAAATCAACTCAAAGAGCGGTGATTCAGTTTCTTTCATTTGAAGGATGTCGACCAGTGGACATTCATCGAAGAATGCATGCAGTGTACGGTAACAAATGTGTGTCGAAGACAATAGTGACAGGCTGGGCACGAATGTTTGGAAAGGACGTCATTTCAAGACAGATCTTCGACGGCCGGGTCAAACGCAAGAAAAAACCATCGCCAAAATTGATGCAGCAGTACAGATGAACCGTTGTCGAAGCATATGTTCGCTAGCGAAAGAATTTGAAATGTCAATTGGGATAATTCAAAAGGTCGTTCGTAAGAAACTGCAATATCGGAAGGTGTGTTCACAGTGGGTACGGCGGATGTTGACCGACCACCAAAAAGAGGAACGCATGGGATGATGTTTGAACCACTTGCTGCGTTACAGAGTGGAGGGTGATGCATTTCTCTTCCGCATAGTGGCAGGCGATGAATCATGGTGTCACCACTTTGAGCCGAGCAACAAAAGAGAGAGCATGCAATGGAAGCATGCTGGATCACTAAAAGCCAAAAAATTCAAGTTACAGGTTTCCGCTGGTAAGGTTATGCTCAGCGCATTTTTTTTTTAACATGAAGGGCTATTGTTGGCCGACTTTAAAGAACCTGGTGTCAACATCAACTCTACCCATGCATAAAGAGCATGGAAATTTGCTGCAGACAAAGAGAAGACTGCTCACTCTGAAAAGATTTTTTCACGTGCTATTA
This sequence comes from Cepaea hortensis, assembly GCA_963921405.1. NCBI lineage: Eukaryota > Metazoa > Mollusca > Gastropoda > Stylommatophora > Helicidae > Cepaea > Cepaea hortensis. The sequence continues at coordinate 91,051,607 of OY992880.1, read as the reverse complement.
TCTAACCCACTATGAGCTCCTTAATTTATGAACAGGGTATAATTTACCATATATATATATATATATATATATATATATATATATATATATATATATATATATATATATATATATACCGGCTGCCTGGCCGAGGGGTTAGCAGCTTTCTCCGTTAACCCCGAATACTCTCATGCTCGACGTGAGCGGACGAGAATTAAAAGTGGTTCGAGTCACGCCAGTGATTTATGAGAGTATGGAGCCTGTCGATCAGAAAGTCGTGGCGTGCTGATGAGCGTAATCTAGCCTAGGAATCAACATACAGCTGAAAGATGCTGGTGTTGGCCGCAATATCCTGAAACAGGATGGAAACGCGGGAAAAAAAATTATATATATATATACACTAGCTGACCCGGCCCGGCTTCGCCCAGACCCTGGTGGGGAGCATCTCATTTAATTCATATAAGTAGTCATATAAGTTCCCGTTCCCGTTACCGACTGTCTGTCTGTCTGTCTGTCTGTCTGTCTATCTGTCTGTCTGTCTGTCTGTCTGACCCGGCCCGGCATCGCCCAACTCCTGGTGGGGAGCATCTCATTTAATTCATATAAGTAGTCATATAAGTTCCCATTCCCGACTGTCTGTCTGTCTGTCTGTCTGTCTGTCTATCTATCTGTCTGTCTGTCTGTCTGACCCGGCCCAGCCCATGGTGGAGAGCATCTCATCTAAATCATATAAGTAGTCATATAAGATCCCGTTCCCGACTATCTGTCTGTCTGTCTGTCTTGGGTAAATGGAGGAGGGAGGAGGAAGAGGGAGGTGGAGGAGGGAAGAGGAGGGAGGAGGAGGGAGGAGGAGACAGGAGACAGGAGAAATAGGGAGGAATAGGAGGGAGGAGGAGGGATTAGGAAGAGGAGGGAGGAGTAGGGTGGAGGAGGAGGGGGAGGAGGCGGGAGGAGGAAGAGGGAGAAAGAGGGAGGAGGAGAACGCAGGAGGAGGAGGGAGGAGGAGGAGGAGAGGGAGGAGGAGGGAGAGAGAGGAGGAGGGAGGAGGAGGAGAGAGTAGGAGGAGGGAGGAGGAAAGAGGAGGAGGAGAGAGGAGGAGGAGGGAGGAGGAGGGAGGAGCAGGAAGAGGGAGGAGGAGGGATGTGAAGGGAGGAGGAGGGAGGAGGTAGAGGGAGGAGGAGGAGGGAGGAGGAGAGAGGAGGAGGAGAGAGGAGGAGGAGGGAGGAGGAGGGAGGAGCAGGAAGAGGGAGGAGGAGGAATGTGAAGGGAGGAGGAGGGAGGAGGTAGAGGGAGGAGGAGGAGGAAGGAGGAGAATGGAGGAGGAGGGATGAGGAGGAGAGGGAGGAGGAGGAGGAAGGAGGAGGGGGAGGAGGAGGGAGGAGGGAGGGGGAGGAGGGGGAGGAGGAGGGCGAAGGAGGAAGGAAGAGGAGGGCGATGAGGTAGGAGGAGGGAGGAGGAGGAGGAAGAGGGAGGAGGAGGGAGGAGGAAGAGAGTGGAGGAGGGAGGAAGAGATAGGCGGAGAGAGGAGGAGGAGGGAGGAGGAGGAGTAGGGAGGAATAGGAGGGAGGAGGAGGGAAAAGGAGGGATTAAGAGAATGAGGGGGGAAAGGGGAGAAGGAGGAGGGAGGAGGAGGGATGAGGAGGGAGGAGGAGGGAGGAGGAGGAGGGAGGATGGTGAAGGAGGAGAAGGAGGAGGGTGAAGGAGGAGGAGGAGGAGGAGGAAGAGGGAGGAGGGGGAGGAGGGAGGGGGAGGAGGAGGGAGAAGGAGGGAGGAGGGAGGAGGAGAACGCAGGTTGGGGAGGAGGGAGAGGGAGGAGGGAGAGGGAGGAGGAGGGAGGAGGAGGAGGAGGAGGAGGTGGAGGGAGAAGGAGGAGGGAGGAAGAGGTAGAAGGAGGGGGGAGGAGGAGGAGGAGGAGGAATGATGAGGAGGGAGGAGGAGGAAGAGAGATGTGGAGGAAGGAGGGGGAGGGAGGAGGAGGGAGGAAAAGGGAGGAGGGAGGAGGAGAGAGAATGAGGAGGAGGGAGGAGGAGAAGGGAGTAGGAGGGATGAGGAGAAGGGAGGGAGGAGGGAGAGGGAGGAGGGGGAGGAGGTAGAGGGAGGAGGAAGAGGAGGAGGGTGGAGGGAGGAGGTGGAGGGAGGAGGTAGAGATAGGAGGAGGGAGGAGGCGGAGGGAGTAGGAGGGAGGAGGATGGAGGAGGAGGTGAGAGGAAGAGGGAGAAGGAAGAGAGAGAAGGAGGGAGGAGGGAGAGGGAGGAGGGGGAGGAGGTAGAGGGAGGAGAAAGAGGAGGAGGGTGGAGGGAGGAGATAGAGGGAGGAGGAGGGGAGGAGGTAGAGGCAGGAGGAGAAGAGAGGAGGAGGGAGTTCGCCATTCCGAATTCATACTCGTCTAGGTTCTGTGATTTCGGTCCTTCCATTGATTGTTCTTCCCTTCTACACGACTGTAGATAACTTCCTTACACATTAAAAGATGAATTGTTATTGATATTGCCGTGGCATGGAGGCATATATATCAGCAGCAGAGTTGAACGCCTACGCCAGCCGGCACGGCACTTGATGATGATGATGATTGCCGTGTGACGATTCTGTGTAGTCACGTCATTTTCTTCGCTTGTCCTAGCGTTTTGGTTCGGGGATTCTTTCATCATCATCATCATATATTTACGTACGTATTTTGGGAATGGGAGGAGGGAGGAGGAGGAAGAAGAAAAAAAAATACGACAGTTGGCAGCGCTGGAATGAAAGGAAGGCGTGAAGAAAATTTCATCTCAATCGGATGGGCCGTTCGCGAACGTATAAAGGACATACATACATACATACATACAGACAGACAGACAGACAGACGGAGATCCTAATTTATATATAAGATATATATATATTATGTCATTGAGTGGGTTGCTGTCCGATATATATAACCGTAAAACCGTACCCATTCCTACACCAACAGTCAAAGAGCCTGTTCCTCTGTACGCCACAAACAATTGTATTTACCAATTCACATGTAGATGCCAGGCCGTTTACATTGGTCGAACGGAGAGACAGCTTAACAAACGGGTGTCAGAACACATACCTCAATGGGTCAACAAGATACAACACACAGGAGTGGCTAGCCGCGAGGAGCCGACACACCGGAAGCTCCCGGCGTCTTCAATCGGCAGACACATTGTCGCCAGTGGTCATGTTGTGTCCAGAGACACTGCATTTCGCGTGTTGTTTAGAACACAAAATACTCGCTTGTTAAAATTTGCAGAAGCAATTATGATCTATCAACGCAAGCCAGAATTGTGTAAACAGAAAGACATGTTAGTCAGCTTAAAATTACCGTGGTAGATAAGTGACATTACTGTGCGAATATGTGTATATTTCAACTTGAGGGATTTATCTAGTTAATTTCACGTAAGTTGTGTGATTTCTGCAGTATGTACCTGACGAGATGCAGCGAAATATGCCAGGCAATAAATCGTGCAATCTATTGTTTGTGTCTTCGTTATTCAAATTCACTACGGGAAAACATTGTTTTGAATATATATATATATATATATAATGTCATTGAGTGGGTTGCTGACCGATATATATATATTCTTGCAAACACTAGACAAGCTGCAAAAAGCCACCAAGAATAAACGACCCGGCATGCTTTCTCGCTGTGTGATTTTGTTGCTCGATAATGCTCGCCCACATGTCGCAAAGATTGTGCAGGAAGCATTAGCAAGGAAGAAGTAGGAAATTCTGCGACATCAAGCTTATAGTCCTGATTTGTCAGCATGTGATTTTAATTTGTTCGGACCTCTAACAAAAAGCTCTCAAGGGGCAATGGTTTCACACAGATGCAGACGTAATGAACGCGGTAAACACTTGGTTCAGTGAGCAACCACAATCCTTTCTTGCCGAAGGCATTCGCCGCCTACCTAAGCAATATGATGCTTGCCTGAATGCCTACGGCGACGTCTTCTGACCAACCTATGGTGCATAATTCATTCAAAATGAATGCTTTGTTTAATTCTACCACACCTGTTCATGTTTCTTTCATGCTGTTGTAATAAAGCAATTTGAACGGGTTTCAAATGAACGTCCCTAATATCTCGGAACAGTCAAAACATCTGATGGGAGATACATTGAAGAGATTAGAACAAGAATCGCCATGGCGAAGGTAGCTTTTTGCAAGATGGAAAACATAATGACCAATAAAAAGATGTCATTTGCATCGAGAAAAAAAAAGAGTATTGAGGTGCTACATTGACCATGTACTTTTGTATTGATGTGAAGGTGGACAATGAGCAGACAAGCTGAAAAAAAAAACATCTGATGTCTGTGGAAAATGTGATGTCAGGAAAATGCAAAGAATAGCATGGATAGACAGAAAACCAATGAGCATGTCCTACAAGAAACAAATTAAAATCGTAAACTGATTAGAGAAATTAGATATAGACAGTCAAAATTGTTTGGTCACGTTATGAGAAGAAATAAACTGGAGAGCTTTATAACAACTGGCAAGATCGAGGGGAAGAGAATAACGGGAAGGCAGAGAAGTAAATATCTGGATGGCTTGGCCACGTTATATGGTCGAGACAATAACACATAGATGATACACGACTCTGGTGACAAGTCATGACATCCCACGCTTATGGGCATGGCACATGATGAATGAATGCTAAATACTTTTTGTACATGTCAATAGTAAAAACAACATGCATGCGTGATACAGGTTTGAAATATGAAGACAATGACACAATTGCATGTACAGCCTCAATATATAATTGTTTTTTTTAAATGACATAAATATTTGAAGGTTTCAACATACACAGAAAACATAACATCTGTATATGTCAATATCAACATATAAGACGAAGGCTGACAAAATATGTGCTACAAACTCAATGTTTTTGAAAGGTAATATCCTAAATATGATACTATCAAGTAAATAAAACAATGAACAACTTACTGTCATCAGCTTTAAGCACGTACAGAAGCTCAGAAAAATATGGGTCTTTATTATTGTTATCTGTAATGTTTACAAATACGAATGCAGTGGCAGACTTTTGTGGGGCACCTCTATCAGTTGCAATAATCTGAATAGAAGAGCAAGTAATAAAAACACAATTTTCATTTTCACAGGCATACGTAGTTACAATCAGCTTTGGTGATTAAATTATAGCTTAAAATGCCCTGTCATGAAATTATTATAGATATGTTTTAAATCTTAAACAAAAAGAGACACATTTTCCTGGCCGATGACTTTTATCACATTCTTTGTTTTTAATTTGATCCTGGTTATGGTTTTTAATTGAACCAGACTGAAACAAGTCAATGTATTTAAGTATTTGAGTACTTTAATTATAGCAGATAGGAAATGTATTAAATAAGTTAAATGCAGACTAGCAGACGGCAGAATTTCACAAGATGGAGAATTTTCTCTGCAATTTATCTTTGTTAATTGCGATGAGGAGGAGAGCTCTTAACAGCTGTATTGAGTCAATCCTGATATATGGAAGCATATCATGGACAGCTAACAGACAAATGAGGAAATATGTGGAAACTGCAGAGATGTTGTTGTAAATAAGGATGATGACAACGCCATAGGAAGTTGAACAAGAGTAATAAGATAACTTGAAAACAAGTTAGCTCACAAAGAGAACTGGTTACTGGCATCAGAGGTTCGCATTCCACATTCTTTGGGCATGTGATAAGAAGGGGAAAGCTGGAGTATGTTGTGAACACGCACAAGTTGGAATTGAATTGAATTGAATTGATCTTTATTTTCAAATTGTAACAAATTGGGCGCGTAGGCCCGTCTTATATTCGGCCCTTCCAATCACTCATCTTTCGTTCATCAACAGTGCATGATGCATTCACATAGGAAAAAAACCCATTGTCAAATGAATGTTGTAAGCATAAACAATGCATATTATTATGTTATGTGACACATCCCCCTCCCACACACACATCCCGCACTAACCCACACACACATCCCTCACCTATTCACACATCACCCACCCATACCCACACATCACCCACCCACCATACATCCCCCACTCACCACACATCCCCCACTCACAGATCCCGCCACCAACCCAAACATATCGCACCCACCCACACGCACATCCCTCACCCACCCACACGCATCTTTCCACCCACTCACAGATACCCCAATCCACTAAAGCTCACCCACAAACACATGCTCCACCCACCCACACCCCCTCCAACCACACACACATACCCCTCACACACGCACATCCCGCACCAACACACACATATCTCTCACCCACTCACACATCAACCACCCATACCCACACATCTTTCCCTCCACACACACATTTCCCCGCCCACCCACACATTTCACAACCACACACACACACCAACAACCACACACACATCCCCCACAGACACACATTCCCCCACCAACACACACATCTGCCACGCAAACAAACATCTCCCACGCAAACACACATCCCCCACCTACCACCACCCACATATCCCCTACCCGCCAACACCCACAAATCCCACTACCCACCAACACCCACGCAAACACACCAACCCAATCACACATCCTCCTACTTATCAGTCATCCACCCACACGCCCCATCCATACTCACATCTCTCCACCCACCAACCCACTCATATCCGCACCCGCCTACACATCCCCCACAAACCCACACCTCCCCACCCACCCACTCACATCCCCACCCGTACACATCTCCCCACCACACACTTCTCCCATACTCCAACACACCTCTCCCACCCACCCACACATCTCCACAATCCACACATACACTCCCTATCCACACATTCCCTCATCCACACACAAACACCGACCCACACACACATCCTCAACCCACACACCTCTTCCATCCATATTCACATCAGCCACATCCATCCCCCAACCCATACACATATCCCCCACACCCCCTACACACATCCACACACACCCATCCACATACCCCCACCCACACATCCCCACCCACATGTCCACACCCCCACCCACCAATACCCATCCACTCAGACACATCCCTCGCCCACACTGACAACCCCACTGACCCACTCATATTTCCACCCAGAAACATCCCTCATCCACACACATATTCCCCCACCCACCAACACATCTCTCCACCCACCCAGCCAGCCACACACAATTCCCCCACCCACACACACACACATACCCCCCACCCACAAACTTATCCACAACACAAACACAATCCTCACATCTAGACACACACATAATGCCTCAAATAATCACCGAAGCTAATGTGAACAAACTCCCAAATGTAAAAAAAAAAAAATGGAGAGCAGATTATGCACATATATTGTGTAGCGTAAAAAAATAGTGATGCGATACAATAAGTTGATTCCTAAAATTGACATAAACATGATGGAAAAAAGCAGTGCACAAACTTTTGTCAGTGTGTGTTAGAAAATCAAGTGGCAGTAAAAATTATATTATGATGAGTATACAGAATAAAATATGGAATAGCAAGTCACATGACATACATGCGCTCAACCCTCTCTATCTCTCTTTCGTTCATTTTGTTTCTTTCACACACACTAACTCTCTCGTTGTCTCATCCTCCCACCCATACACATATCCTCCACTCACCAACACACACCCACTCACATATCCTCCACCACCAACCCACACACTCCCAACCACACAGCCAAACACACACCCCACCACCCACATATACCCACCCACACACATCTTCCCCCACACACATACACCCCCACCCATACACTCATCCCACACACAAATTTATCCACCCAAGTACTCATCCCACAACCACTCACACCTACACATCCCCCACCCACCCATAGACACATAAATCTCCCATCTACCCACCCACACTCGCACAGCCAAACCACCTAGCCAAACACACATCCCCCACCCTCACATACACCCTTTACCCACCTGCACATCCCACCTCCCCCATCCACCCACACACCCTCACCCATCTCCCCTCCCACACAACACAACACCCATATACACATCCCCACCCACACATATGCACATCCCCACCCAAACATATTCCCCCACCCACCATCTCCCACCCACGCACACATCCCCCACCTACAAACACGCTCACCACCCACACATACATTCTCCACCCAGACACACACCCCACCCACACAAACATATCCCCCACCCAAAAATACATCCCCACACCCATGAAACACACATCCCTCAACTTAGACACATCTGCCACCACCACACACCTATTCACCCACACACCCCTCACCCACCCACCCACTCACATACACATTCCCCAGCAACACAATCCCCCACCCACCAAAACCAACACACTTTCACCCCAATATCCTCCACCCACACATACACATCCCTCATCCACCACACATCTCCCACTCACAACCCCTCCACACATACATCCCTCACATACACACTCACACACACATCGTCAGATCTAGACACTTACATGATGCCTCACATAATCACTGTAACTAGCATGAACAAACTCCCGCAAGAAAGGAAGATGAAGCAGGGGGAGACAGAGAGATGATGCTGGACAGTCTGACATCATGGCATGAAAGCATATCAGTATGAGAAGAAATGATTGGCAGTACCCAAAACAGAAGGTTGTGGACAGACATGATTACCAACCCGACTTGGTGTGGACTATAAGAAGAATAGTTGCTAAATATTTCTGGAATAATCTTGCATAAAATCAATATAAAACAGTAAGACTCTGGTCTATGCCTTCGGATGTATTGAGTATATGGTGCTAGCCTCACATATTTATAAAACAACCGGCATATGATAGGCGATGTCATGAGCCTCCGTTACTTCTCTGATACCCTTCCCTATACATGTCCTCTAGCCATTTAAAGCCGGGTCGGCCTGGCAGCCCAGTTCAATATTAAAATAGAGCCAACCTCAAACATATGACAAATGGTTGAAATTGTCATACTATTAGACCTGTTAGTAGTTTCCACTAGTGAAGTCTTTCTACATTATTTAAAGTGAAATCAACCAACCTAAAGCAAATTTATAGTTCAGCGCATGATATCACCGAGGAACTAAATCTGACATTCACACATTTCTGCATAGAAACAGAAACGTGAAAACCAAGGAAAACGCACGGCTGAACAAATAATTAAGCTCAGAACAGACTACAACCTCTGTGCTCGAGAATCCCAATAAATATGCGTATAATCTTTACCCGACCTTAATCAGAAAAATTCAAACAGAAGCTCTTGCTTATGGATTAAAGTTCTGTGTACCGCCGAAACGTGTTAACCAGATTGAGTCACAGGTTCAGTTCAAACTGCTGTTTGATCAGATCTCGAAGAATCTAATTCAGCATAGTGCTCGCAAGCAGCAACCTGCTAAAATGCTCTTATCTGCTCCCATATATCACACCAGGAGAATCTCATTAAACGCAGTGCCCACAACAACCTGCTCATCCAAACAGAAGACTATCACCAAAAAAAAAAAAAGGCATGGATGGATCAACACATAAATTTCAATAGTTTTGCACCAAACCAATATAAGCATGGCCTGGTAAGGACCCTATTTAATCGAGCCAGAAAGGTACATAAGTAGAACAGAAAGACATTTAGCAAATCCAGTAACCAAAAATATATCAGTGTGGGTAGAAAAGCGAGTTCATCAACCTTCAGCAATACCCGCGCAGTTGAAAGGCTATAAAACGAAGTCATCGTCGACTTCTCAACACCTAATAAAATACTGTCTTAACCTGAACAAAGAAAAAGCATTCTGTATACTGTATTCCATAAATAACAAACGATTGCTCAAATATAGTAAGGCGTTAGTTTAGTTTAGTTTAGTTTAGTTTAGTTTAGTCGATGGATCAACATCACTACACATGGGTGCAACCCATAAGTGCTCCTTTCTTCTCGTAACTCAAATCTGAGTCTGGAGAAACTCAGCTCAGTGCACGAACTCCGTAGCACCGGCGAGGATCTTGAACAACGTTGGGTAGATTTTTAACTCGAAATTTTGCCCGGACACTTTTTCGGTTTCCAACTGCCAAGAGATCTTTTAGTGCGCAACAATATACACGGGCGTCCGATCTCACTACCCAGAGACCAGGGGAAATTTTATTACTAGAAGTCCACGAGAAAAAAATCCCCCGTCATCACCGGGGCTAGAACCCGGGACCTCCAGCACTCAAGGCAGACACCATACCTCGAGACCACGCAGCCCCCCCCCCCCCCCCACCAGCCCCAGCCCCCGGCAAGGAGTTAGCAATCGGGCAGTTCCAGTCGGTTTTGTACAAAACAGAAATAGCTCGTTGTACATTTGAAATTACCGTGGTGAAAATAGATGTTCCTCATTCCTCGAACAATACTTGTGATTATGTGTTTTAATTGTTTCATCTTAAGTATTATTCTCTTCATATGATATATAACTCTGCAGTATGCACCTGAGATACGGGAAAATATGCCAGGCAATAAATTGGGAAACATATTGTTTGGGGCTTCTGTTTTGAATATTTAAAGGATAACAAAAGTAACGCACGAAAGTTTCAGCAAACAAGTATAAAATACACCAGTGACACATGAAAGTTTCAGCAAACAAGTATAAAATACACCAGTGACACATGAAAGTTTCAGCAAACAAGTATAAAATACACCAGTGACACATGAAAGTTTCAGCAAACAAGTATAAAATACATCAGTGAAGGAGACTTACAATCAGTCTATACTGGTTTTGAATGTTATAATCAAAAGGAGCTGGTCCAACAGTAACCCATCCAGTTGCATCATTGACTGCAAAGTTATCAGTTGATCCTTCACCTAACCTGTAAGTCAGCTTGCCATTGTCACCTGCATCAGCATCTGTTCCCATAATTTGAACAACAGGAGTACCTAAAAACAAACGACATTAGAAGTCTTAGGCTCACAGCAACATGTTAGATGAAAGTAAAATAAAAGCAACAGATAAAAATGTGAGATTCAAAGAACTGATAATTCAAAGACCTAATTAATACTGCTCAGTCTTTGACTGACCGAATGACATAAGAGTGTCATGCAAATAAGTAATAAGTTGGCCGTGTTTCTCACATGCCCAATGAGGGCTACCAAAGGAGTTCATCAATAGCAAGCCTCGTTCAGGCTAGTGAGCTCAGGGAGGTCCATAAAGATATATGAAGACACTCAAAGAGCCTTACTGAAGAACTGTGGCACTGACAATGAAAAGGTAAGAATATAATGCTCTGCCAGGCTCAGTCATATTCTTGCTGGCAGTATGAACACTGACATGCCATGAAAGGATGGGCTACAGAGGATACGATGTTAGGTCCATATTTCTGGTAACTGAAATGTACATGAGTGGTACCATGGTTAGTATTACGTCAGCTGTTGTTACATTCCTTTCACTTTTATTTTCAAATGAAAGTATGTATGACAGGAGAGAGAGAGAGAGAGAGAGAGAGAGAGAGAGAGAGAGAGAGAGAGAGAGAGAGAGAGAGAGAGAGAGAGAGAGAGAGAGAGAGAGAGAGAGAGAGAGAGAGAGAGAGAGAAGAATGTTATATGGACCCCGCATGCCCAATTATGAACCCTTTAAAAATAAAGTTTGCTTTCGTTCAATACATTACACCCTTCCATTACTGGGAAATCCTTAAACAATATGGAGTGAGTACACATCTAACAAACCTATGTAGAAGCTTATACGATAACAGTGAATGCATAGTGAGAGCAACTTGAGGACACTCAGAACCCTTCACCATAAGATCCGGAGTACGACAAGGTTGTGTCCTGTCCCCTCTCTTGTTTATCTTATATATAAAAAAGACTTGTGCGTATGTATCTCTGTATGTATTTATGTATCTCTGTCCGTATGTCCTTTATGCGCTCGCGAACGGCCCATCCGATTGAGATGAAATTTTCTACACGCCTTCCTTTCATTCCAGAGATGCCAACTGTCGTAGTTTTTTTTTCTTCTTCCTCCTCCTCCCTCCTCCCTCCTCCCCCTCCCAAAATACGTACGTCCAGGAAATGGTCTTCTACATAGACACTTCTCTCTGAGGTCCGCGATAACATATTAACCTGGTGGGATGGCAATCAATCATCCTACTACCTCCTCCCTCCTCCTCCCTTCTCCCTCTTCCTCCTCCCTCTTCCTCCCTCCGCCTCCTCCCTCCTCCCACTCTCTACTCCTCCTTCCTCCTCCCTCCTCCTTCTCCCTCTTCCTTCTCCCTCTTCCTCCTCCCTCTTCCTCCCTCTTCCTGCTCCCTCCGCCTCCTCCCTCCGCCTACTCTCTCCTCCTCCTCCCTCCTCCTCCCTCTCCCTCCTCCTACTCCCTTCTCCTCCTCCTCCTCCTCCTCCTCTCTCCTCCTCCCTCCTTCTCCCTCTTCCTCCTCCCTCCTCCTCCCCCTCCTCCTCCACCCTACTCCTCCCTCCTCTTCCTAATCCCTCCTCCTCCCCTCCTCCTCCTCCTTCACCCTCCTCCCTCCTCCTCCTCCTCCTTCACCATCCTCCCTCCTCCTCCTCCCTCCTCCTCATCCTCTCCCTCCTCCCTCCTCCTCCCTCCTCATCCCTCTTCCTCCTCCTGCGTTCTCATCCTCCCTCCTCCCTTCTACTTCTTCCTCCTCCCTCCTCCTCCCCCTCCCTCCTCCTCTCTCCTCTCCCTCCCTCCTCCTCCTCCTCCTCCCTCTTCCTCCCTCCTCCTCCTCCTCCTGCGTTCTCATCCTCCCTCCTCCTCCCTCTTCCTCCTCCCCTACCTCCTCCCTCCTCCTCCTTCTTCCTTCTCCTCCCTCCTCCTCCCTTTTCCTTCCTCCTCATCCTCCCTCTACCTCCTCCCTCCTCCTCCTCTCCCCTCCTCCTCCTCCTACCCTCTTCCTCTTCCCCTCCTCCCTCTCCCTCCTCCATCCTCCTCCTCCCTCTTCCTCCTCCTTCCTCCTCCTCCCTCTTCCTCCCTCTCCCTCCTCCATCCTCCTCCTCCCTCTTCCTCCTCCTTCTTCCATCCTCCTCCTCCCTCTTCCTCCTCCTTCTTCCTTCTCCTCCCTCCTCCTCCCTTTTCCTCCCTCCTCCTCCTCCCTCTACCTCCTCACTCCTCCTCCTCCTTCTTCCTTCTCCTCCCTCCTCCTCCCTTTTCCTCCCTCCTCCTCCCTCTACCTCCTCACTCCTCCTCCTCCCTCCTCCTCCCTCTACCTCCTCACTCCTCCTCCTCCCTCCTCCTCCCTCTTCCTCCTCCTTCCTCCTCCTCCCTCTTCCCTCCTCCTCCCTCTACCTCCTCCTCCTCCCTCTTCCTCCTCCTTCTTCCATCCTCCTCCTCCCTCCTCCTCCTTCCTCCTTCTCCCTCTGCCTCCTCCCTCCTCCTCCTTCTTCCTTCTCCTCCCTCCTCCTCCCTTTTCCTCCCTCCTCCTCCTCCCTCTACCTCCTCACTCCTCCTCCTCCCTCCTCCTCCCTCTTCCTCCTCCTTCCTCCTCCTCCCTCTTCCCTCCTCCTCCCTCTACCTCCTCCTGCCTCCTCCTCCTCCCCCTCCTCCTCCCTCCTCCTCCTCCCTCCTCCTCCCTCTACCTCCTCCTCCCTTCACATTCCTCCTCCTCCCTCTTTCTCCTCCTCCCTCTCCTCCTCCTGCTCCCTCCTCCTCCCTCATCCTCCCTCCTTCTCCTCCCTCCTCCTCCTCCCTCCTCCTCCCCCTCCTAATCCCTCCTCCTCCCTCCTATTCCTCCCTACTCCTCCTGTCTCCGCCCTCCTCCTCCCTCCTCCACCTCCCTCTTCCTCCTCCCTCCTCCATTTAATCAAGACAGACAGACAGTCAGACAGATAGTCGGGAACGGGATCTTATATGACTACTTATATGATTTAAATGAGATGCTCTCCACCATGGGCTGGACTGGGTCAGACAGACAGACAGATAGATAGATAGACAGACAGACAGACAGTCGGGAACGGGAACTTATATGACTACTTATATGAATTAAATGACATGCTCCCCATCAGGGTCTGGGCGAAGACGGGCTGGGTCAGACAGACAGACAGACAGACAGTCAGACAGACAGATAGTCGGTAACGGGAACGAGAACTTATATGACTACTTATATGAATTAAATGAGATGCTCCCCATCAGGGTCTGGGCGAAGCCGGGCCGTGTCAGCTAGTAACATATATAGACAACAAATGTAAAGAAACCAGTCAACCAGAGACCGCAAGCACACTGCATGACGAGAACACAGAAGAAGAACCATCTGCAAATCTAACCATTAGAGAACTGTTTGCGGACGACCAAGCACTAATAGCAAATTCAGAAGCTGAATTACAAGACCACATGAACAGTATAAACGAAATGTGTAGGGAATAACATCAAAATTAGCACAAGTGAAACAGAGGTATTGACTATAACTAAAGAAGTAAAAGCAGCAACTATTCGCCTAAACGAACATCCCTTGAAATAAGTAAAGAGTTTCAAGTACCTAGGAAGTATAATAATATAATGGCAAATCAGAAGACGAGATCGAAAATAGATGCAATAAGGCAAACCAACTCATTGAACAAATGGCACCACTACTAAAGAACAAACATGTATCAATAAATACTAAGAAAGCACTTTACAACACAATCTTCCTACCAACTCTATGCTACCAATGCCAAACCTGGACAATGACAGAAAAAGAGAACAGAAAAATCACAACAACAGAAATGAGATTCCTGAGAAAAATATTCAATATATCAAGAAGAAATAAGATTAGAAATGAAGAAATCAGGACTAAAGTGGGGGTTATAGCTGCACTAGATTTTATTAGAAGGCAGCAAGTCAAATGGTTTGGCCATGCAACTTGGTTACCAACTAACAGTATATCACAATAAGCAATGATGTACAGACCAGAGGGAAGCAGAGGAAGAGGCCGACCACGTAAACGATGGACACAGGGAATAACAGAGTCCATGGGAATATCGATACATGAAACCCATAAGCGAGCACTCTCCCGCTGTTTATACTTCACCTCGACACAAGGTACAAGAGGAACATGATGAGATGAGATGATGAGATGGTATTGGGGTTAAAAGAGAATTACTGTGATGGTTGGTGAATAAACATACCCCCAACACCACCATGGTTTACAACAGTATGGTACAAAAGTATAGTACATTAGATGTGGCACAGCAGATATGGTAATAGATATGGTACAACATGTACTGTACAACAGATGTGACACAACAGATGTGGTACAACATTTATGGTACAACAGATATGATACGACATTTATGGTACAGTAGATATGATACAAGATGGATGCAGGATGTAGCGGATGATCTCCAGATGGGTGTATCAGACGTGAGACATCTTGCTTATGATCGAGAAGTTTTCCGGAAGGTTGTTATGGGAGCGAGGTTCTGCAAAGGACATGCTACTGAATGAATGAATGAATGAATGAGATATGATACAATAGATAGGGTAAAAATAGATATGGTACAACATATAAGATAAATCAGATATGATACACAAGATTGTATGGTACAACTCAGATGAAACAATAGATGTAGTACAATATATAAGACACAGATTTGATGAAATAGATATGATACAGATGTGGTGCAATAGATATGATACAACACACATAATGTAATAGAGAGATACAACAGTTATAGTATAATAGATATGATACGAACATATGTAGTATAATAGATGTGATACACCAGATGTGATATATAGTGAATACCTTCTGCAGATGTTTCATTCAGAGTTGCATAATAATTTGTGGGATTTAGCACTGGCCCATGGTTGTTTTCATCCTGTAATAGGCACGTTCAACAAGTTAAAATAAAATATAACTAGGAGACTCAACAAACTAAAAAAAACCACACACACGCACTCGCGCGCGCAAGCACACACACACACGCGCGTGCGCATACACACACACACACATACACACACACACATAGAGATACAAGCACATTTTCTAAACCAAAGTTTTCATCAATTAACAAAATTATTTAAAAAATACTTAGACAGAAAACAGAAATATCACAATCACAAATAAGTAATCCACATGTGTCAACGAATAACATAAATAAAAACCTATGTTGAATAAAATGAAAAAAAAAATCACTTTACCATAATCTGAAAACCACTTTCAAGAGATTGTAACAATTTACCTCTGAGTTAAAGAAATGCAATGGTAGGGAGAAGTCTAGTCACTATGCTATCATGACTAACTACTACTGCTTTTTTTATATTGCTAGATGTGGAAAATGAAATAAAGAAACAGAGAAATATGAAGAGGAATGCATTTAGTACACAACTGTTATCAGACGTTTGGTTAATTCCATGTATGCCTACACTGCTTACAAACACTTGTTACATTCAAGTCTAGCGCTGCGCATTCTGATGAGAAAATAAAAAGACATTGTTTGTAAAACTTATCTACAACTTAACTATCTTCAAGGCATCTCCCATCAGATATTATGACTGTTCCGAGATAACTGTACCTATTCACTTGTTTAAGAATATGCTCATTTACTTGTATATTACATTGTTGTATTTCCTTCTTCTTAGTGACGACCATAATATGTGTCTTCTTACAATTTAATTCTAACCATAGTAGTTCACTGTGTGCAACAATCACATCTATTACATGTTGCAGATCTTGCTCATTGTCTGCAAACAATACTGCATCATCTGCAAATCTAATGTCGTTGATGTTATATTCCCCCAATGATTATTCCTTGATCCAGTGATGATAGAGAGAGAGAGAGAGAGAGAGAGAGAGAGAGAGAGAGAGAGAGAGAGAGAGAGAGAGAGAGAGAGAGAGAGAGAGGGGGGTGTCCATAAACTGAGGGAGTGTGGTGGACGGAATCTAGTGGATTCTCCAGGATAATGATAGGGGATTAAAATATAATGTGGGTGTTGATTCCCCTCACTCCATGGACGACAATAAAGGTAATCCACGACAGGCACTATCATGAAATGTTTATGTTCTGATGAATTATGAATTGTGATATGACTGTATTCTATGTTTGTACACATATACATGCACTTGTGTGTACATGCATGTGTTGGTGTTCATGCATGCATGAATGTGGACGAGTTCATGTGTGTGTGGATCATCATTACAAGCAATAATCAAGCACATAAAAAAACAATTATTACTCACGAAGACAGAAATGAGAACTCTGACATTAGCGGTTAGTGGAGGGCGGCCATTATCAGATGCTTCAATAAGAAGAGTAAATCTGAAACAGCACACACAAACATGATGTAACTAATTATTATCAGCTTTAAAAATGTCGTTTGTCAAGGATCACCGTCTTGGCTCGCAGCAACCTCCTAAGTACTCTTTTAAACTCTCATAAATCACATCAGAAGAATCTCACTCAACAGTGCACAAACTCTGTGGCTCCAGCAAGGATCCCAGTGACTCATCTTTATGATTTCCAACCGCAGAGGCATTTTAAGTGTGCTTTGTACAATGTCACCAGCTAGTTTTTCACCCTTATCCTAGAAAGTTAGACATTGAATCTACTGCTGTCAAATCTCCCGCAGATGTTTCGAACACGGGTATGTGGGATTACGAGCTGCATCCGTAATTCTTTCGCCACAGATCCGGCAATTGATTCAGTACCGAAGGATAATATGTCGCAAAATGTGACCTCCTATTTGTACAGAAGGACAATATATCATCATACTAAGATCATCGTGTTATGTGTCTTATTTCTTGGTATTTTCAGCAATTTCAATGCTCAGTTAATGGAAATTTACATTAGAATACTTTGGTCCCAACCTATGTTTGTTTGGCACTGAATCAGTTAACATTGATTTGTATAAGTCAACTTGAATCAATGGCAGTTGCTGGACCTGTAAGTTACTCCATTCTCTAAAGAGTTTGGGTTGGTTAGGTTGGTAAAGAGTCACTGTCATCGCACATAGATATCTCCATAAGTGCTCCACACAGATCACACACGGAGAATGTCATACAGTCACAAACTCAATAGCACCACTGAGGATCCAAATGTATGTTTAGCAGAATGACAGATGCTGTGAGTTTTTATAGGTAGAAATGTATGTATAGCATAATGACCGATGTTATGAATTTTTTGTGGCTAGCAAATGTATGCATAGCATAATGACCGATGCTGAGTTTTTTTTTGTGTGGCGAGCAAATGTATGTATAGCATAATGACTGATGCTATGAGTTGTTTGTGGCTAGCAAATGTGTGTATAGCATAATGACCGATGCTATGAATTTTTTGTGGCTAGCAAATGTATGTATAGCATAATGACCGATGATATGAATTTTTTGTGGCTAGCAAATGTATGTATAGCATAATGACCAATGCTATGAGTTGTTTGTGGCTAGCAAATGTATGTATAGCATAATGAACGATGCTATGAGTTGTTTGTGGCTAGCAAATGTATGTACAGCATAATGACCGATGCTGAGTTTTTTTTGTGTGGCTAGCAAATGTATGTATAGCATAATGACCGATGCTGAATTTTTTTTTGTGTGTGGCTAGCAAATGTATGTATAGCATAATGACCGATGCTATGAGTTGTTTGTGGCTAGCAAATGTATGTATAGCATAATGACCGATGCTGCGTTTTTGTGTGTGTGTGGCTAGCAAATGTATGTATAGCATAATGACCAATGCTATGAGTTGTTTGTGGCTAGCAAATGTATGTATTCAAAACAATGTCTTCCCGTAGTGAATTTGAATAACAAAGACACAAACAATAGATTGCACGATTTATTGCCTGGCATATTTCGCTGCATCTCTTCAGGTACATATTGCAGAAATCACACAACGTAAAGTAAATTAACTAGATAAATCCTTCAAGTTGAAATATACACATATTCGCACAGTAATGTCGATTATCTACCACGGTAATTTTAAGCTGACTAACATGTCTTTCTGTTCGCACAATTCTGGCTTGCGTTGATTGATCATAATTGCTTCTGCAAACTTTAACAAGTGAGTATTTTGTGTGCTAAACAACACGCGAAAGGCAGTGTCTCTGTCAACCACATGGCCGCTTTCGATAATGTGCGTACCAATTGAAGACGCCGGGAGCTTCAGGTGTGTCGGCCCCACTAGCCCCACTAGGCTAGCATCTCCTGTGTGTTGTATCTTGTTGACCCATTGAGGTATGTGTTCTGACACTCGTTTGTTAAGCTATCTCTCTGTTCTACCAATGTAGAAGGCCTGGCATCTACATGTGAATTGATAAATACAATTGTTTGTGGCGTACAGAGGAACAGGCTCTTTGACTGCTGGTGTAGGAATCGGTACGGTTTTATATCTAATGACTGGAGTTGCAGCACAGAATGTTCGGCCTACTGCTGTAGTAAGCCGGTCTTGTAGACGTTGCATTACGTCATCCCCTCGAAAGGTTAGCTGGATGCAGAAGCAATTATGATCAATCAACGCAAGCCAGAATTGTTCAAACAGAAAGACATGTTAGTCAGCTTAAAATTACCGTAGTAGATAATTAACATTACTGTGCGAATATGTGTATATTTCAACTTGAAGGATTTATCTAGTTAATTTACTTTACGATGTGTGATTTCTGCAGTATGTACCTGACGAGATGCAGCGAAATATGCCAGGCAATAAATCGTGCAATCTATTGTTTGTGTCTTCGTTATTCAAATATATGTATAGCATAATGACTGATGTTTTTATGGGTAGCAATTGTATGTATAGCAAAATAGCCAATGCTATGAGTGGTTAATGGGTAGTTTTTCTAATGTGAAAAGTTTGCCAGGGCAGCAGCAAGTTTGGCCTGCTTTTGCTTTCACTTGCTAACTGCCAGGGGATTTTTAACGCAAGCTACGAAAAACATGTGTTCAACGAATTTTATAGTTGTCCAAGAAAGTAGGACTTCCGATTCACTAGCCCTGGGTTAGGGATACCAGTGTTTTTCTTATTTAGTGAAAATTCAAACAGACAGCACCATGAGAAGAACTTGGTCTATTTAAACAGACGCCTAACCTCCAATCTACTCTATTAAGACGTCTTAAGTAATAGTGTATAGTTCATGTTAACAGATTCATTACAATAAATACAATGTATTTTTATATTAAACATTAAGCATTTACTAAACCCAGCTGGCCTGTTCGTGGAGAAAATAAACAGTAAAGATACAATGATGTAAAGAAGCCTATTATTAAATACAGAAGTAGTTACTGAAGTAATTTCTTTTAAAATAGAATCATCTTTAAAAACATTAATTTCCTGTGTGTGATTTCAGCTTGAGGACTTGAAGTAAAATTATTTTCCATTTACAGACACTTACTTTTAACTTGTCAACTTGAATTCTTTATTTTTTTTGTTAAATACTGACACAAGCATATGAAGTCTCATACAAGGTAGGCCAATGGAATCATGCAATCAGGCAACACTGATTTGGGGGAGGTCTGCATAAGAGAGGACATTGTGGACGTCATCACTTTGTAGCCACTTCAAAACACTAAGTTGCAATGGAGTCATGGACTGCAGCACAGCAGTTTTACAAAACTGGTAACCATTGAGCTTGTTTAAACTCCACATAAATTTCAGTACAAATATGTTGACTAAAGAAAAGCATGTTAACTGATTACGTGCCATGAGACGATTAATCATCTTATGTGACTTCCCATATCTGCCATGGGTTTATATGTTACCAAAATGGTATCATGCGTTATAATAAAACATGCCTGCTATTTACATTATTTGAGTCAAAACTGTGACACACTCCGACTTCCCATATTCCGTCATTCATTTTTGTTTGGTCCACATCTACATTTTGTTTGGTACAGAATCTGTTAAAACATTTTATTTTTAAAATAGGATAAGTATGACTAAAACTGAAAAGGTAAAACTGTATATCAAATAGGAATTGTAATACCCATCCACATTTGAATACAGACCTGGCAATGGCATTTATGGGAGCTGCAGCATCAGCATAATATTCCCTACAATGTGTCCAGCATCACACACACCACCTTATTTCCCAGATGTCAGTCCCTATTTTATATGGCTCATTTCATCTTAGAGCTATGTGAAAATGTACATATCCCATATCAAGGAAGATGTGAACCAAGACCACCCAGCAGGCATATGAGTGCATACTGTGGCTACATATTAGGAAATGACCAATGTAAATCAATTAAAAATACTTACACTCCTGTGTTATTTCCATTTGCATTCTTTGGCGTGTCAGCAAAATCCAAATAATTACGGAGAGACAAATTTCCTGTAAATGGGTCTAAGAAGAAAGCGTTGTTTGTGCTCTGTCCACTGATAATTCTGTATGTAATGTTATTGGAACCCACTTCATCATCTATAGCCTGAAAAAAAATTATAACACTGTGAAATACTGAATATTATAGCAGCACTTGAACCATATAATTATTTAGTAGAACATTTACTACTGTCGTTAATAAATACACTGTATGTCAATGCTAGTAAGTAAAACTGCTTACTGACTCCTTGGGGTGTTATTGGCTGTGTAGTGTATATGTGATATCAGGTCTTAGTCAGATATGACTGAGCTACCGTATGACAATAGACGATGCTACCTGCTTTTCTTAGCGCCGAATGTTCGAAAGCGCTTACCAAACCCGACACCCCACATTGTGATAAAGGCTTCGGGCGGAAGAGCGCAATTGGGAGGGTACAAGCCTTATCCTGGTGTGAGGAAATGCAACCTAAAGGCTAAATGTCATGGCAGGGCAGACCAGGCCCTAAGCCTTTGTTGGTAACTGGTCCAGGGTCAAAGCTCCGACAGGCGGACAGTTTGAGCATTGTTTTGCTGATCCAGCAGCTTCTGCAGCTTGTCTTGTTCCAGACGTATTGGGGTCACCTTTCCTCTGGAGTAAACTAGACAGGCCGAGAGAGGGATAATGTTGCATGGGCAACACATGGTCTCTAAATTCAGCCCAGGCTTTGTATTAGGGAGAGATAACCCCATTTTACAAACTATCGTCTGTCAGGACAGCAAGGTGCCAGTCAGGGTATATGGTGCTGGCCCCGTATTCTATAGACCATTTGGTCTATGGGTGATGTAGTCAACACTATGCTGGCCACCTTTATCTTCCAGGACATGTCTCTGTACCGATTTTAGGTTTGGTCAGTCTGCGAGTCCAGATCAACTGTAAAAATCCACGTTGACGAGGAACTAAGCACACGACCACAGGGCCAGCAGGCAAGTGTGCACGCTACTGCAGTTCCCATAGATGCGAGTACCAGGTCTGTTTTCAAATGTGGACAATTTCCACCAATAAGCAATGACAGCAAGTTATACCCTTATTATCAAGAGCTAGTCAATAATATGCCCAGCCTTCTCGGATAACAACAAAATCATAAGATCATGGATGCACATTTCATGTGTTAAAAATACCCCGGCACCGGAATTGTGCTTCTCAATACAAAAACATGGTTGTTTCATCAGAAGAAGGTGGTACGTGATATACAAACTTGCAGGCCAAGACGATAGTTTGTCAAAAATATCAAGACAATACAGACCTTCACCTGATCAATTACTACTGTCCAAATGACCGCCCACATGCACTGGACACACTACCATTAAAAGGAAAAATGATTGTGTGTGGCGACTTTAACAGCCACTCGCAGAGCTGGGGCTATGATCACATGGAACAGAGAGGAGAGAGATTGGAAGACTGGCAGGATGATAATAGATTCATCCTCATTAACAAGCCGTCTGACCCACATACCTTCTACTCGAGATCATGGCCCACTACAACTACACCTGACCTGGCTTTTCATTCACCAGATCTGGAGTGGAACATTACACGAATTGTTGGGAAACAACTTGGTGGCAGTGACCATCGGCCAGTCTTTCTAACTAGAAAATGAGCTTCTAAGTGAAATCAGCACCCTCTCGAGGTGGAACTACAAGAAAGCAGACTGGGCAGTGTACAAGCATCGCGCCAGCATACTGGTTAGAAATCTGAACACTGAGAAGGACGTAAATAAAGTAGTTGAAGAGTTTGGGAAATGCATACTACAGGCAGCATGAAAAACAATACCAATACAGTTGCATAATGATGTGGAAGTGTGTAGGAGGCAAGCAGAGGCCAATCCCAGCCAAGAGCACCACAATAAATATCAGCACGCAAAAGCCCAATTTCAAAGGGTCCATCTGCAGGCTAGACGGAAAAGCTGGCAGGAGAAAACAGAGTCACTGAACTTTGAAAGAGTCACAAGGAAGTTGTGGAAGCTAATAAAACAGCTTAACGATGAGGGCACAGGGAGAAACTCAAAAATTGCACTACATAAATACAGAAACATCTTAACAAGAAAGCAAGCAGCTGACCATTTTGCGGTTTCATCCGCACAAGATAACAATATCGAAATTTGTCCAGAGAAACAACAAGAGATTCGAGAGAAATGGCAACATACAAGACAGAAGGAAATAGTACATGAGGTTCTGGAGGCACCCATCACAATAAGCGAACTGGAGCTAGCCATATAAAAACTGAAAATGAGAAAGTCACCAGCAGCTGATGGTATCTCCAATGAAATGATCAGGAATCTAGGAACAGAGGCCAAAACAAAGCTGTTGCAGATCTTCAATAACAGCTGGACCTTAGGCAGTGTTCCATAAGCCTGGAGAGAAGCAATCATGATACCCCTCCTACAATCAGGGAAAGATAGTTCCATTGCCTCTAGCTACAGACCAATTAGCCTCACCAGCTGTCTCTGCAAAACAATGGAACGCTTCATCAATCACAGACTACAATGGTACGTTGAAAGTGAAAACATCCTTATGCCACAACAGGTTGGCTTTAGGCAGTGCTACTCTACGGAAGATCAGACAACCTACCTCTCTCAAGAAGTTAAGGATGCATTCCAAGAGAAGAAGCTGGTACTTGCGGCTTGGACAGATCTGAAGAAAGCCTTTGACAAAGTCTGGAAAGAAAGTCTGATGAAGAAACTGAGAAACTGTAAAGTCAGTGGAAGAATGTACAAATGGGTGAAAGCATACTTGCACAACAGAAGTTCCCGAGTACAGATTGACGGTCTCAAGAGCAAGAAAGTATTATTGCGTCACGGTGTTCCTCTCCCCAGGGCGGAGTCCTGTCTCCAACACTTTTTCTAATCTTCATCAATGATCTTGCTGCTAATCTACCGTATGGAATTAAAGCGGCAACGTACGCTGATGACCTGGTTTTGTGGAGCACAAATGAACATACATCAGTGGCCACCATATTGCTACAGAGAGATGTAGATACATTTGTTGCATGGGCGGATAGATGGTGTGTCAGCATAAACATTGACAAGTGCAGCACCATTCTATTTACCCTTTCTCCGAAACAAAAGGCAGGGATCATTCAGATAAATGGAACACCCCTAAGAGAAGATAAAGAACCAGCATAACTTGGTGTAACATTCGACGACAGGCAGACATGGAGAAAACACATAAAAAGGCAAAAGCCAGAAGGAAATTAGCCATCCTGAGAAAGCTAAGTGGAACAACTTGGGGAGCCAGTGGAAAATACTTAGCAAAGTTTATTAACAGAGCATACGACCACACTTGGAATACGGGTCAACTGCGTGGTGTTCAGCATCAAACACCACATTACAGGAGCTGGACAAGGTGCAAAATCAAGATCTTAGAGTCATCACAGGAGGGATGAGATCATCCCCTATAGTAGCAATGGAGAAAATGGAGAGGACACAAGCTCTAAGAGAACGCAGAGATACAAAAACACTAATACAAGCAGAAACGTTTCTCAGCTTGCCAGGCCACCCTATGAAGAACAGATTTGAACACTTAGCTATGGGGCGGTTGAAAATAAGTAGTTTCATCCACCAGGCCAAACAACTCTGCAGAGAAACCATTGATCTTCCCACAGTTGGTATCCCCCTGACAACTATTCCAGAGCGAACTCTGTGGAAAGATGAACATAGACTATTGCTACAAATCTAGACAAAAGTGAGAGGAATATTTGACAAGGAAGAACAGAACAGTGTACAGTGCAGAACAGCCACTCTCAGCTTCTTTGATGACGAATACCCACAGGATCTCTGGATCCGAGTCTGCACAGATGGGTCAGCACAAAACGCTGTTCGAAATGGAGGAGCGGGAGTGTACACAGAATACCCAAATAATACTAGGGACACGGCCAGAATTCCAACAGGAAAGTACTGCCATAACAATGATGCTGAAATTGAGGCAATCAAGATAGCCACAGAGAAATTACAAAATACCAGCCATGGTACACAACCTGTGGTGATATTGACAGATGCAAAATCCATAATAGAGGCGCTCCTGTCTGGGAAACTGCCAATTATAAGGACACTACTTTCTGAACTTAGCAGTCAGCATAAGGTCACCATACAGTGGATACCATCCCACGGTGGAGTCTCCGGAAACGACAGAGCTGATCGATTGGCTAAGGAAGGAGCAAATGAAGAACAACCTGATGTGCCCATTGCATACCACCAAAAGAAAAGAATGATCAAATCAGTCAGAAGGCCACAAAGCCCTGCTCAAGATGACTACCACGTTATGGGCAGACCAGAACAGGTCATTCTTCTGCGCCTCAGAACAGGACACAATAGACTACGCAACCACATGTATACAAAATTCAAAATTGGTGACTGAGCCATGTGCACATGTGGTTTGGCGTCGTTGACAGCAGACCAGATACTCCAGGATTGCCCAAACTACAACATATCCAGGCGAACCGTCTGGCCTAGAGAGACAACAGTGGAAGATAAACTCTATGGACCACTGAGTGAACTAAAAAAAAGACAGTTAGATTCATACAAGAGACAACATTGCAATTAAAGACATATTTCAGGCGAACAAAAGAAGAAGAAATCAGCAGTATAAAAGAAAATAAATGTACAATTACAAAGTCAGAGGTAAGAACTTTCAAAACAACATGAAGAAATGTATCAAGTCAGAGGTAGGAACTTTCAAAATAAGAAGAAGAAATGTAACAAGTCAGAAGTAGGAACTTTCAAAACAACATGAAGAAATGTAACATTATCAAGTCAGAGGTAGGAACTGTCAAAACGACATGAAGAAATGTAACAAGTCATAGGCAGGAACTTTTAAAAGACGATAAAGAAATGTAACAAGTCAGAGGATAATTGGTTCATGCTATTATGGCCTGTTTGTATTGGCCTCATATTTTCTTGACCAAACAACCCTCATATAGGTAACATGTCCGTTATTACACCAGACATATTACTTCTTCCCAGATTTCTGGTACATATTTTATAAGACTAGGTTGATCTCAGAATTATGTCAATATATATATATATATATATATATATATATATATATATATATATATATATATATATATATATATATATATATATATATATATATATATATATATATATATATATATATCAAAGAAAATGGGGACACCAACATGTGACATTGAAATAGAAGGGGAAATTCTCAACCAAGTGGATAATTTTAAATACCTAGGGGCACTTATAACATCAGATGAAAGATGTACAACAGAGATTAGGAGCAGAATAGGGCAGACAAAAGCCGCATTTCAGAAAATGAAGAGTATCTTATGCAATAAGTCACTATCAATGAATGTAAGAAAGAGAGTGCTAAAATGCTATATAGAACCAGTTTTGCTGTATGGCAGCGAATCTTGGAATGTAAATGAACAAATTAGGGGGAACTTATAAGCAACAGAGAAGTGGTTTTTAAGACGAATGTTGCGAATTCCTTGGACGGCCAGAGTAACTAACAACGATTAACTGAAAGAGGCTAATGAAACTAGAACACTATATACAACAATAAGAACGAGACAAACAGCTTTCTTTGGTCATGTGATGAGAAGAGAGGCATTGGAGAACATCGTGACAACTGGAAAGATCGAGGGGAAGAGAGGCACAGGCAGACCAAGAGAAATGATGCTGGACGGATTGAGACGGTGGCATGGAGGAATATCATCAGCCGAGTTTATCCAGAACACCAAAAACTGAGATCTGTTGAGGGCCATGATCGCCGACGCCAGCCGGCACGGTACTTGATGATGATGATGATGATGATGATGATGATGATGATGATGATGATGATGATGATGATGATGATGATGATTATATATATATACCACCTGCTGGAAGTTCTGAACCCAAGACCACCTGGCTGGCTTATAAGTGCATTAGTGACTGCACTTCTGTGGCTACATGTGAAGAAATGTGCAACAAGTTATTAAGCAAAATACAAATGAAGGACCCTTTCTATACCCTGAGGTGTACTGGATATATGGTTCTAGCCCCAGGTTTTTCTAGAACAACTGGCATTAGAGCGGTGGTGTTATAGAATTTTTGATCACAGAGAAAGAAACTTGTTAACGTTAACAAACGTTTGTGTGCTGTTTATGTTACTTTTGCAGCCAAATGGTACCTGAGAGTTGCTGCAGATAGGGATCACCCCCTATATGAAGCCATGGATACGGTCAAGGGTCACAGACTGAGACGATGCAGGTCTTGGTTAGTACAGGCAGAAATATCTATACGTCAGAGACCGTCAATCGTGAACAAGAGTGGGTTGAAGTACCGGCAGACAGGACGGACCGGTACAATGTAATAGTAACACTGGGTCGTGAGTGCAGAGAATGAGCAGCGGGCCGTACAGAGTTTGAGGTGCAACAACTGACCCAGAGTAATATAAATCAAGGTGACATAGTGATCTATACTGATGGATCAGTGGTGAGAAACAGACGGAGTGGTTGGGATTTCATTGCGAAGGCTATTGATTCTGGAAAAAGGAGAGTTTGACATATGAGGTTACGACCTCCAGTATGATAATGGAGGTGGAAGCAGTCACAGCGGCATTCCGTTGACTAGAGGAGACCACTGCAGCACACATTGTCTTTCTACGGACTCAAGGAGTAAAGTGGAGAAAGTATTGTTTCGTGTGGAATGGTTAACCTCGCTTC
Source organism: Cepaea hortensis (assembly GCA_963921405.1). Taxonomy (NCBI): domain Eukaryota; kingdom Metazoa; phylum Mollusca; class Gastropoda; order Stylommatophora; family Helicidae; genus Cepaea; species Cepaea hortensis. The sequence continues at coordinate 91,023,789 of OY992880.1, read as the reverse complement.
AGAGGTCACAGCTTGTGGAAATTGTATGGATTTTTTGCCCTAGCCATGAGGGAGTGCGGGAGAATGTATAGGCTGACAGGCTGGCGTGGAATGCACCTCTTGGTGGTAGATTACCTCTGGACAAGGGAGAGGTGCTCGAGCGCCTGTGGGACCATGTGGAGAAGGTGGAGGAACAGAATGATTATCCATATGTGGAAAGGATGAGATTGTGGAGGATTGGCAGGGGTTCTGGCAGAATCTCAAAACTGAGAGGGAAGACCAGGAAACCTTTCAGTCAGATAGCGGTGGGAACGATTAATAGTGTGGCTCTTCACTGGCTGTTGAACGAGGGGACGGAGAACGTATGGGAATCTCCTGAGTGCAGTGATGTCAGTTCCTAGCTCAACTCAGCAACAACTCATCTCAACTTTTGCAGTCGATAGAAGCACAGTTAGTCGCTGGGAGCAGAGAGTTTTGGTTTCAGCAAGTGGAGTTGTAGAGTTGGCTGATAAGCCACGCTCTGGACATCCTGCCACAGCCACATGCTGGATCATGCTGGAACGTACTGACATCTTGATTCGCAGAGATAGCTGAATCACAAGTCAATAATTGTCCGTGCAGCTTTGAATAAGCAAATATAGTGCGATTGAAATGTTCAAAAACCTGGAATATTCAAAGGTTTGTGCAAGATGGGTCACTCAAGCTCTCACAGAGGACCATAAGACCCAAAGGAAAACAATTTGTTCGGAATTGTTGCGGCGGTTTGAGACAGATGGGGATGTGTGTGTGTGTGTTTTTTTTTTTCGTCAAACATTGTGACAGTAGACGAAACTTGGGTTCATCATTTTGAGCCGGAGACAAAAAGACAGTCAGTGAAGTGGCATCATCCCCAGTCACCAGCGAGGGGAAAATGTTAAACACCTCCATCAGCCGGTAAAGTTATATTCACTGTTTTTAGGACCTTAGTGGTGTTTTTACTCGTGGATGTGGTGCTAAAAGGTGGAACCATTAATTCGGAAATTGAATCAAAACACTCACAAGACTCAGTCGTCGTTACTGCGGGGTTAGGTCTCACAAGATTCGAGAGCAACTGCTTCTCATTCAAGACAACTTGCGACCTCGTGTTTGCTAACAAGGGAGGCAATCGACAAATGGTGGTGGAATGTACTGCCAAATCCACCTTACAGTCCCGACCTGGCACCATGTGATTTCCATCTTTTTGGTCCCCTTAAGAATGCTATCCGTGGGAAAAAGTTTGAAGACAAGGAAGGAGTGATATTTGCAGTGAAGAAATGGCTACGAGAACAGGACAAAATGTGGTACAGTTCTGGGATACATGCCCTTATTTCAAGATGGCGTAAAGCCGTTAAAGTTGATAAGGATTTCTAAGGATGACTAAATTTCATTTGTATGTTATGAACGGTTAAAGAGATAATAATTGTGGTGCATAACTTTCTTACCTACACTCGTACATTTCGGCAATTGCAGAGAAAGACTAGAGAACAAACGTAGCAACAGATGTGATGAGGCAGGTAGCACTTACTGTGACTGTTACAGGATTAAGGAAAACAAGACTGCTTTCATTGACCGACGTCTGATACTGAGATTGGCGGAATCTAGGAGCTATGTCGTTGTAATTTAACACAAACACCGTAATCTGGGCCTGAAATAAACAAAACGGAATGCGACAATTAAAATTATAACAGACACAATATGTATGTTTTCATCTTCTTCTTTAGGTTCCTGGCCTGGAGCAGACACTGGTAACGACTCTCCAGACATCCCTGTTATCTCACATGTTTAAACAGTTTATATTGCTTATTTTATTATTTATTATGTATATTTCTTCAGTATGGTACAGCATATTGTGAAGCAGCAGAGATCACACTGGCAAATTAATCAAGACAAAACAGAAAGTTCATTGCATCACATCGCTCCTCTAGTGTGACACTTCATTTACTGTCCTTTATACCCAAAAACATTAAAGGCTCATATCAACCTCACTATTCAACTTTGCACCCAATCACTGAATCTCATTGGATGACGAGTGATCTTGATATTTGTATAATGGATGAACATTATTTACTGCCCAGGTGTTCTACTTTCCATATATCTTTCTCTGTTATAAAAAAAAAAAACTGTCATTTACTGCCAACATAGTACATTGCGGTGTATAGCAGAGCGGTCTTTGAGCCTGAGGAATAAAGGCCGCCTGGCTAGCGCAGTCGCCGCAAACTGTGCAGGTTAGAATTTTCTTTTTGCCCCGACAGAAAAACAATCCCACACCTTACCGAGGGATCGAACCCGGATCTCCCGAATGGGAGTCCGGCGTTCTAGCTACTCGGTCAGTAATTAAAGGTTGCAATTCTTCTCTTCTCATAATGTGGTCTTAATTTGCCAGGCTTCGTTCGTTCATTCATTCATTTATCTCTCCTGCGTTGTATTTGTTACGTAAGTCTAATCTCTCTATTCCACTTTTTGTGATATGTGCAATAAATTCATGTTTATTTTCCTTTGATAAGTGATCAGATAATGTAACACATGCAGATCTCGATACTTCAGCATTTTTACTGCGCTGTCCATGATAATCTGATCATTCTTTTCAAAACCCACATAATAATTTTCCAGTTTCTTTGTCATTGCATTACTCATCGCCAATATTGCATTCATACAGATGAACAGGTCACAATTTGTAAAATCGTTAACCCAAAATTATTTAAAGGGAAATGACTACTTTTAACATAAGAAAAGAATAATGTTTCAGAAAACTTAAGTAGCTCTAATAGTTTTATGGATGACTAGCTGACCCGGCCCGGCTTCGCCCAGACCCTGGTGGGGAGCATCTCATTTAATTCATATAAGTAGTCATATAAGCTCCCGTTCCCCTTCCCGACTATCTATCTGTCTGTCTGTCTGTCTATCTGTCTGTCTGTATGTCTGTCCCGGCCCAGCTTCGCCCAGACCCTGATGGGGAGCATCTCATTTAATTCATATAAGTAGTCATATAAGTTCCCGTTCCCGACTGTCTGTCTGTCTGTCTGTCTGACCCGGCCCGGCTTCGCCCAGCCCCTGGTTGGGAGCACCTCATTTCATTCATATAAGTAGTCATATAAGCTCCCATTCCCGTTCCCGACTATCTACTGTCTGTCTGTCTGTCTATTATTAGAAAGAGCACTTGAAAGATCTTTACATCTTCCCCCAACAATTAACTTGGGTAAATGGAGCGTCTTATTTAATTCATATTCGGCCCCTGCTCCCGTTCCCAAAAAAGACGACCCGGCCCGGCTTCGCCCAGTCCCTGGTGGGGAGCATATAATATAATTCATATTCGGCGGAGGGAGGAGGAGGAGGGAGGAGGAGGAGACAGGAGGAGGAGTAGGAGGGAGGAGGAGTAGGGATTAGGAGAAGGATGGAGGAGGGAGAGGGAGGAGGAGGAGGGAGAAGGAGGAGGAAGAGGGAGGAGGAGGGAAGAGGAGGAGTAGAGAGGAGGAGGGAGAAGGAGGAAGGAGGAGGAGGAGGGAGGAGGAGGAAGAGCGAGGAGGAGGGAGGAGGAGGGAGGAGCAGGGGGAGGAGGATGGAGGAGGAAGAGGGAGAAGGAGGGAGGAGGAGGAGGAAGAGGGAGGAGGAGGGAGGAGGAGGGAGGAGGGCTAGGAAGGAGAGGAGTGATGAGGAGGAGGAGGGAGGAGGAGGGCTAGGAAGGAGAGGAGGAGTGATGAGGAGGAGGAGGGAGGAGGAGGAAGGAGGAGGAGGGAGGAGGAATAGGAGGAAGGAGGAGGATGGAGGGGGAGGAAGTGGGAGGAGGAGGAAGAGGGAGGAGGAGTGAGGAGGAAGGGGGAGGAGAGAGGAGGAGGAGGGAAGAGGAGGAGGGAGGGGAGGGAAGAGGAGGTGGGGAGGATTAGGAGGAGGGAGGAGAGGGAGGAGGAGGGAGCAGGGAGAGGGAGGAGGAAGGAGGAGGAGAGAGGAGGAGGAGGAGGATTTACGTGGAGGAGTATAATTCATATGCCTACAGATAACTGTAGCGAAAGGGTCCACCTACTTGAGAAATATGCAACAATTTTACATATATAGCAATGCTATTAGAAGTTATGTCCCCTCGCTATATATACATTATAATGTAAATTGAAATATTAAATAATATTAAGTAAATAACTGTTTGTACACTAAAAAAAACTATGACAGTTGGCAGCACGGGAATGAGAGGAAGACGTGTAGAAAATTTCATCTCAATCGGATGGCCCGTTCGCGAACGCATAAATAACATACAGACATACATACATTCTTTTTTATATATATAGATTTCCGTGTGTATTTTATCTTATTTTATTTTATTATTCATTTTTCATATTTATTGAGTGCTTCTGATTTAGGATTTTTTACCTGTATTTCGTGACACGTGGATCTCCTTGTAAGGTATGTGCAACGTTGTGATGTTCAGTACATTTTTTCTCGCAGGAGTTTAAAATACCTATTTGTTTCCATTTCATATTGTTATATCCTGCTGCAGCCGATGCTTTTTCTTCTATTCCATATCATTTAATTTCCTGGCTGCTACCCCTTCTCATCGTCCGTTTTCCTGTTGTTGGTTTTTTAGTTTATATATCCATTAGTTCATGTTTACTGACCTGTAGCCGATCATGCCTGCTGACAGACGGACTATGTCATCTCTCCACCACACCGTCTCCGACATATTTGCCCTCATACCCCAGGACATGTCCCGTGCAGCTATCAGCCTCGCGCGCACTATGTTTAACATCACTCGCTTTTCCTGCCATTTGAATTTCCTGAACAACTGTCTCCGGCTTAAGATTACACCCAAAGGCTTCCGGAGCAACATTCATCTCTCGTTAGGCAAACTGGTTCCTGCTGAGACACGACTCTTCAATCGCCATGCACAGGAGCAGTCTGTCAAGTACATGAAGCTGGCAGTAACTGTGCATCAACGACATATCTCCGAACTCAAGGACACCAAGCACAACCTGTACCGGACTCTGCATCTACTGCCGTTCAACAACCAGCTTGCTTTCCATTTGATCACCTCCATCATTCAACATTATAATAGAGAACTATATAAATGTCTATCTTCACGTAAGAAAGACCAAATTAGCCATCTACGTCCCCATGTCCTTCCCTCGACGTCGACACCCATCAGCCACACCAAAGTGGTATGCATACCGCCTGACCTACCACTGTCTCCTGAAGAACATGCTGTGTTAGGGAAAGGTCTCAGTTTTGTCCCTCTACGCCCCCGCATGGACAATCGCTCCATTTTGGAAGACGTCTCCAACTTCCACAGACGACTCCGCCTCAAGTACCACCACAGAGACAAGCCTGTCCTCAGTCCCACCCCACAGCTTCCAGACATTTTTCCATCTTCAACCAAATCCCGTTCCACATGGACCCCACCCTCTGGAGTTTCCAACGCGCTTGACCTCTACATAGCTAACACACTCCATGAGATCAAGCAACTTTCTTTCCCTCGCTTGAAACGCTCCAACCTATCCCCTCCCGAATGGCGTGCCCTGTCTGAACTACAGCGCAGACAGGACATAGTCATCAAACCGGCGGATAAAGGGGGTGCGGTGGTTGTTTGGCAAAAAGATCTATATGTCGAGGAAGTCATGTCTCAACTTAATAAACCTGATAATTATTCACCCTGCACCGAAGACCCCACTCTCTCCTATAACCGGAAGATTCAAAATACCATCAAACAGCTCATACGTGAGGATGCCTTACCACCCAGTGCATCTTCACTTCACATCCATGACTTCGACTTGGGCAAACCCACCCTCTACATGCTGCCAAAATACATAAACTCAAAAATCCTGGACGTCCGATAGTTTCTGCCTGCTCGTGCCCGACTGAACTGATCTCAGCTTTTCTTGACAGAATTTTCCAACCTCTAGTTGCGAATCTCCCGTCATACATCAAGGATACAACGCATGCGTTACTTTCATTCAACTCTCTCCAACTGACTCCTGGGAACACATACAGACTATTCCTAATGGATGTATGTTCCCTCTATACCTCCATTCCTCACGCTGATGGCCTCAGGGCGCTACAGTTCTTTCTGGAACAACGCACAGATCAAGCCATCCCTACACGCACACTTGTGAGACTCGCTGAATTGGTCCTCACCAATAATTCCTTTGAGTTCAATGGCCACTACTTTGAACAAATCAGCGGTGTCGCCATGGGCACTAAAATGGGACCCAGCTACGCATGTGTATTTATGGGACATCTGGAACACCAGATTGAACTCAGCTATGATGGTCTTCTCCCTTCTTTTTACCGACGCTACATCGATGACGGCATAGGTCTCACTGTCATGTCGGAGGCGGAACTGAACCGTTTCATTAATTATGTCAATAACTTCCATCCATCGATCAAATTCACCTCAGAAATTACCACCACCTCTGTCAATTTCCTTGACACCACCATTAAGTTAAACCCTACAGGCCTCACGACCTCCGTGTACTATAAACCTACTGATGCTCACGGTTTCCTCCTGTACAGCTCATCCCACCCCAAAAGCTGCAAAGATTCCATCCCATATTCCCAGCTACTCCGCCTTCGTTGTATCTGTCAGGACGATAATGACTTCCTCGAGAGAGCCCACGAAATGCTGGACTTTTTCCGCAGACGGTCCTACCCAGAGGACGTCTTGTCGACAGCTTTCTGTCGCATAACCCAGATCTCGCGGGAAATGTCCCTCGCCAAGCATACGCGACCTCAGAACAATGAACCCAAGCTTATCCTCACCTTCCATCCACATGCCTATGCCATCAAGCACATTTTCCTGAGACACTGGTCCATCTTGGAATCCGATCCTACCACTCGTGAGGTATTCTCAAATGGCCCCAGGGTAATTTTCCGCCGTAACCAGAGCCTCAGAGACCACCTTGTGCATAGTCGCCTCCCCACGGTTACTTCATCCGTGGGCACCTTCGGATGTCATCGTAGGAACTGTCTGACATGCCCATACGTTGTTCAGACACCAGAAATTGCATTTCACCGAGGCACCTTCACCTTGAAAGATTCTTTCACCTGCACATCCCGCAATCTGATTTATGTTATCATCTGCAAACGATGTGACATGAAATACATTGGCCAAACGGGCAGACGTCTTGCTGATCGTTTTAGAGAACACCTCAGAGACATCAATCAGGGCGCTGACAAACCTGTCCCCAACCATTTCAATTCCTCCAACCATAATGGAGCCGACGATGCATGTGTCACCGCATTAAAACCCTGCTTCTCCAATAGCTGCATCAGACTTAAAATTGAATGCCAGCTAATCAACAATCTGGGATGCATCCACCCAGCAGGAATTAATACTGTCGTGGACGCTACAGTATAACTGTGGCACCCCCCCCCCCCCAATTGCTTACACTACCTATTACCGTGCTGTTTCCCCCCCCCCCCCTGATATCTAGACTTAATTGTCCCCACATTTCTATATTTTCATAGCAGACTGTTCACATATTTTTGGCTACTCAAATCCTTTTTGGCAACCCATTTTCAATTCTGCGCTACAAGCGTTTTCGCAGCTGGCCAAGTCACCTTTTCTGCCTCACATGTAAATATCAGGTTGTGCATCATAAGTGATGGGTCGTGTGTTTGTGTTTTGTCGTTGTTTGTCGTTAACTATCTGTGTTGTCATTGACAAAGATTCTGAGAATCGAAACGTCTGTGTGTCGTATTGTACGCGTTCGTGTGTATTTTATCTTATTTTATTTTATTTTATTATTCATTTTTCATATTTATTGAGTGCTTCTGATTTCGGATTTTTCACCTGTATTTCGTGACACGTGGATCTCCTTGTAAGGTATGTGCAACGTTGTGATGTTCAGTACATTTTTTCTCGCAGGAGTTTAAAATACCTATTTGTTTCCATTTCATATTGTTACTGGGGTCAACATGGGAACCAAAGACAAGTATCACTGCAACCTACCATGCACAGAGGCCATTAAGAGGGCTGGGCTCGCGGCTAACCTTTCCATGCCATGGACAACTTTAATCACACAATTTAACCAACCATAAACGAGTCCACATATAAATAGAGAAGAATACATCAGCCAACCAAGAAGAAAGTAGGCTCTTCTAAGAGAGGTTGAAGAGAATTAATGACAGAGATGAATAATACGCAGAAGACATGGAAAGAGATGCCTGAGATTGCAAAAGTTAGGACAACATGGAATGAGTTAAATGCCGGCCTATGCCAGCTCCATGGCTAAGGGGTCACAGACGCAGTTCATAATCCCTCATACCGCGTTCGAAACACAGCTGCGAGTGATTTGACAGCAGACCGCCTTGCGTTGGGTTTTCTATAAAATGGTATGGGTGTCGGTCGTTCAGAAAGCCATGATAAACTAATGAACGCAAACTTGCCAAGAGATCATAAACAGCCAAAAAATTCTGGGGTTGACTGCGGCGTTCTGTAAAGAATATGCAACTAACTTTATTAAAACCATTCCTCAATAGAGGATAAAAGACAAAAAAGAAGACCGATACCTTATTTGAACAATAATTTGATTAATGATAGGCATGATGCTTGGTTATCAACACCAAGACTGGGAGTTCAATAGAAATGTTCTTTTCGGTATGACTCCAGAACAGTTTTCAAAATGTGGAAAGGAGGAACCCACCCAATGCAAGGTATACATGAAGCACTATTACATTCAGACCGCATCATGAGAAGATAGAAAGTGAAACGTAACCTGTTTCAGATGAATGAGACAAGAGATAGATGAAGATACTGAGGGGAGAGTTTGATTCATGGCATAGAAAGATGCATTGAAATGCACTGATTCAGTCTGCTAGACTGCATGTCGACCTGGGGGTTATGGGTAAAATCCAAAGTGGGGCAGATTCAAATTATAGAAATTGAATTGGGCTCACTAGTCGACCCAGCCTAAAAATGGGTACAGGAAGTATTCTGGTATATATAAGTGGCCGGCCACATACTGACCACTGAATGCAGTTAGGTCTATAAAAATATAGGTCTAACACCATACGTCCAATGGAACGTGTGGCCTGTAAAAAGGTCCTTTACTTTACTTATAATCAACTATGTGGCAGCTGGCGAAGCACGTAATGCCTCTAGTGGATGAAAGAAGCCTGAGGCACAGATTGTTAAATTTGTAACAGTTAGACATGGTTGTCTGAGGTTGAGCAAATTAAGGAAAACCTGCAATATGAAAAGAGACAATATATCTTAATGAGATTTAAACATGATAGTAAAGGAGAACATTTGACAAATATGATACATCATTAGTACAACAATTAATGAAACAAATGGATACACCACTTGCCTGACTAGTTCTGTTGTCCACCGCTTGGTCAGTGGCATAAACAAGAAATACATACTCAGATACTGATTCATAGTCTAATGGTGCTAACAGTCGCAAGATACCAGTCACACTATCAATAGCAAATCTGTGAATGATATAGAATGATATATTACATATTTACACAAACTGACATGCATGTGATGAGATGTTACAGCTAATTTCCAACTCATATATTTCTAGAACAACACTGGAAAATGCAGGGAATATTCGTGGCCATAACTGTTGTAGAAAGCAATGGCAAACTATTGAGCTTAAAAACTTGCCAAGACATCAACAGCAGCTGAAAAATGCTCGTGTTGACTGTAATGTCCTGTAAAGGATATGCGAAAAAAAACAAGCTCTTGTAGTCCCGAGCAACATGTGATTAGCTCCTTCCTTGGCATCCCAACCATCGAGCAATGTTTTCTCTTACCTTTTGCATCTGGTCAGAGCATACTAGAAAATCTGGCTTCCCCAATGGCCACACCCACTGTGTATTTAACCTCTTTAAAAGTAACAAACTCATACTTATTATAGTGGTGACTTCCCTCTTGGGCATCTACTGTAAAACCTGCTCGGACTGAAAGCGTTAAAGGACACGAAATGATATATCCATGACCCTGACTTAAAATGGGAATCAGGACATTTTCTTGGAAGTAAAGGCGGCTGGCGTGATACTGATCACATCATCTATCGAGTGCTGATTGGTCTAAACAAGTGGAGCTAGCATCATATACCCAGTACTCCTCATGGTGTGGAGAGGGGTAATTTACTTACATACTTTACATATTATTCGACAGGAGGATACTTCACAAATGTACTTTCTTCAAGATGTGGCATAAGTATGGTCGGTCATGGTTTGCCATTTCACATGATCATCAGGGAGTCTCCGTGGCAAAGTGGTCAAACCGTCTGACTCGGGCTCCGAATGTTGTGGGTTCAATTCAGGACCGCGTGAAACTTCGGTTCACGAGTGCATTTTTTCTAAGAATCCTGGGGGGTCATCGCTGGATCTACGGAGTTCGTGTTTTATGCGACGCTTTCCACACTGCAGAAAGAGACTGAGCCGTATAGGATAAAATCCCGGCGCAATGAAGTAGTCGACCCTGTCGACTTTTAAGCAACTTTTCAAAACGACATCATCATCAGGGTCTTGGATCAAGTTTATGACCAGGCCATCCAAGTATTTATCTCTCTGCTTTCCCCTTGAACTTTTCCCATCAATTCTTCTAACTGTCACTAAGTTTTCTAGTTTATTTCTTCTCATAATGTGCCCAATAAATCTTGACCGTCTACATCTAATTTATTCAATTAAATTTATTATCCTCATTTGTTACTTGTTGAACAATATAATTCATTTTTCTGTATGTCTATGGTATTCTTTGCATTTCCCTCATAAACCACATTTCCACTGCCATGAAATATTTCTCATCTTGTCTGCTAACTGTCCATGTTTCACTTGCATATAACAGTAGAAGTTTTATATATCATTTCAACACTATTTTTCTCAATGCAATTGACTGTGTTTTTAATTGGTCAATATGTTTTCCATCTTTTTAAACAGCTACCTTTGCCATAGTGATTCTTGCTCTGATGTTTACTAGACATCTCCCCTCAGGTGACTGTTCTGAGATAGCTGTACCGATTCACTTGTTAAAGGATTTACCCATTTACATGTTACACTGTAGTTTTTCTATATCCTATGAGACGACCATATCTCTGTTTTCTTACAATTTATTTCTAGCCCTAGCTGCTCAATGTGTACAACAACCACATCTATTAAATGAAACAGATCCTGTTCATTGTCTGCTATCAATACTGCATCATCTAAACATCTTATATTATTGATGTTATGTTCTGCGATGGCGATTCTTCTCATATCCTGTCATAATATTTACCATCACTTAGGGGGGAAAACGTCTGGGGTCATTAAACATCTCTTTCATACACCTATCTTAATAGGCTGGTACTTCATTATCAATTTTTATGGCAGCTTGTTTCCAATAATGTTTTTACAAGTCTTAGGTTTTCCAAAGCAATATGTAGATCTGCAAGCATCTTTATCAGTATTACTATCTCACCTTTATTCATTGTTTATATCATATGTTCAGATGTTTTCAAAATTAAGGTAGCTTTCTTTTTACCTTGAGCCCCTTTCTACCAGAACAGTAAATCCACTAAACCTGCTACGGTTGTGACTTTTCACTATCTGCCATCCAATCATACCAACACTCTGCTACCAGTGCAAAACGTGGACACTGTCTAAATCTCAAAAGAGAAAAACTAATTACATCTTAAATGATATTCTTGAGAAAAGCTGCCGACTTCACTAGAAGAGACAGAATGAAGAATCATCAAATTAGAAATAGCATAGGTAATACTACCTGTAGTGTATTAATAGAGACAATAACTAGGGTGGTTTGGACATCCTGTGCCGATAAAGTCCAATAAGTCACTGTTTTGTGCCTACAATAAAAGAAACTCAGCCTATAGAGCTTGAGTCAGACCAAGAATTATGTGTAATATTCTATGAATGTTATACAACTCAACAGAGTCGCAGGCAACACATTTGTCACAAAATTTAAAACTTCCATTATCTTCTCCACAAAAAGAATTCTTATTACAACAACAACTGCTGACCACAAGTCATTGTTCATATGGGGATATATATTAAATCAGACAGCTTGTCATCTAATAGTGCCACAACTAGAGGTTGATTGATTTCCAAAGGACACAGAAGAAATCAAGCAGACAGGCAGGCGCGCGCACACACACACACACACACACACACACACACACACACACACACACACGCAACTATGAAATTAATCTCAGAAAGTCATCTTAGAGCCACAGTAACTGCCTCTGTCTTTATTCTTAAGCCAGAGGTGATTATTGCTTGTGCTCCATACTGTTCGTCAAGAATATAAATTTACCATAAACTATATTATTTAACTATATTATTTACAACATAACATACATTCCAGAAACTCCTCCTTCCAGTCTGTATCTCACTTGACCATTAATCCCAGTATCTTTGTCAGTTGCCTAGAAGGAAAATAAATCAGATGTTTAATTGAATGTTACCACAGATGGTGTTTGTCAGATATTTCAAAATCCACAGAAAACTCTCAGTGTCTTTAATTTCTATCAGTGTCTACTTAACATTCTCTTCCATTGTACGTATTATATTATCAATTTTATACTGCTCTGATATCTATGTAAAGCAATAAACATTAAAAACACAAACCTGAAAGCAACAGGGAGACATACCGACTGTTAAGATGATCTACGGTAAATGTTGTTTTATACCCTTCTTTACTTGTCATCCCTATCAATCCAATCAATCAATCATGTGCCATGCCGGAAAGCGTGGGCGGTCATGACTCGCCATTTCACTGGATCACCAGTGTCGTGGATCAGCTCAGTGTTCCTGTCTCGTCCATGCCATGTGGCCAAGCCATCCAGGTATTTTCCTCTCGGTCTTCCTCTTGGTCTGTTCCCTTCGATCTTGCCAGTTGTCAGTAAGTTCTCCAATCTATTTCTTCTCATAACATGTCCAAAAAATTTTGACTGTCTACGTCTAATTTCTCTAATCAGTTTACGATGTTCATTTGTCTCCTGTCATTGGTCATTGGTTTTTCTGTCTGTCCATGGTATTCTTTGCATTTTCCTCAGAAACCACATTTCTGCAGCCATCAGATGCTTTTCAGCTTGACTGTTCATTGTCCAAGTTTCACATCCATACAAAAGAACAGGCTCTATGTATCCCCTCAACACTCTTTTTCTCGTTTCAATTGACATCTTTTTATTGGTCAGAATGTTTTTCATCTTAGGTATTTATTTTAGTATGCTTTATTGTGACTGATATACATTATATGTAAAGGGATGCATATTAAGAATTACATCTGGCAGTTAAAAAAGACACAGAGTTTGTTGATCTATTGCACTTGTCCGGTTTAACATAAACTCTTTTTTATTATTAAATAATTACCTGTTGGCTTGGTGTAATGGTTAGAACATTACACTGACAATGGCCTGCGTGCAGTCAGACAAGGGTTGGATGCCATCTCTCATTGTTCACTATGGCAGGCAAAGACTGGCCATCTATTCCTCAGTGAACTCAGGTCAACAAAATGTAAATGGTCCTAACATTTCACATACCCACAAAAGCAGATTTCTGCTTTTTTTTTTTTTTTTTGGCCCTACATTATAATGGTTAGGACTTTACACTGACACAGGTATGAGCGTGGCCAGACAAGGGGTCTATACCAGTTCTCAATATTCACTAGTTCACTGCCAGAGGGAAAGACTAACCACCTATTCCTTCTATCACCTCACATACCCACCCCAGATTGCGGTTATGGGGCATGCTTTCCGATTTTCTTATTACCTGTTGCTCTAACTAATTAGCAAGAACATGATCTATTAAATTATGTTCTGAAGATATTTTGCTTTGAAATTTTCATCAGGATAATTCTTCCCTGACAACCAAGGCAATGGAGACAATCCAAGCTAAAACATAACATCAGATATGCTGGCCTAAAGCAGATTAGGTATTCTTTGCTTTAACAACAGAACAACAATTGCTATATTTAAATATGCGGTTCCTTAAGGATAGAAGACAACTCACCTTAACTGTAAGTAGATGAACTGGAACAGTTGTTGCCTCGCTAACATTGACAAAATACATTGTCTGATTAAACTGTGGTGAATTGTCGTTGATATCTTGAAGGAAAATTGAAACTGTGGTTGACGCAGAGAACATTTCCCTGGTTCCTTGTTCCCTGGCTACGAGCTATAACAGAAAAATAAACAAGTTCACTAGAGAAATGTACAAGAAATGTATCCTTCTCTACATGACAATAACAAATTAGCTATTGTGTTAGGCTCATATTTTCAGCGACTGAGTAGCTGAAATCCACAGGGCAAAAGAAATACCAGCGGACCCAAAAGCACATGGAAAATAAAAGACAGAAATGAATAATATGGGGAGGGCATGGATGTGGCTGCATCAGATAGCTGAGGATAGGAGGGCATGTATGTGGCTGCATCAGATAGCTGAGGATGGGAGGGCTTGGATGTGGCTGCATCAGATAGCTGAGGATAGGAGGGCATGGATGTGGCTGCATAATATAGCTGAGGATAGGAGGGCATGGATGTGGCTGCATCAGATAGCTGAGGATGGGAGGGCTTGGATGTGGCTGCAGAAAGCGTCACACAAAGCACGAACTCCGTAGCTCCAGCGACGACCCTCGGGAGTCTCCCAAAAAATGCACTCGTGAAATGAAGAACGCGGCCCGGAATCGAACATACAACCTTCGGAGCGCGAGTCAGACGGCTTGACCACTTCACTGAAAAGTCGCTAACTCCTAGGCCAGGGAGCCAGTTCATTACTAGTCATTGTAAATATATCTATCCGGATTGACTGTTCAGGTTATGTTCTTTTTGTGCAATTCTTAGACAACTTGGGAAGAGCATGGGTGTGTGAGAGGAGAACTAGATCTAAGTCTTTACAGTGAACTAGCAACAAGATAGGGATAGCATATAAAGACATGTCGTGTTGTGAAAAATGTCTTTGAATGAGTCGAGTGCGGGATACCATTCGAAGAGTCGGAAAGTGATCTACCGCAAGATTCATCACTCACCTGAATTTGTTTTGTTAAACTTCTTCCACAGATTGTTTGACATCACAATTTGCTACAGTCATCATGAACCACATCGAATTAACAAGTGATCTACGAACTAAACTAAATAAACGATAACTATATAAATTACCATTGACATTTTAGTCAGAAGCAGCTGAAAGCTGTCAGTGTAACGTGTTAGTAAATGGACTTGTAGCACACATAATTTTGTGAATTCCTGTGCTTAGAGATATTTATTTATTTTTTTTTTGGGGGGGGGGGGGGGGGGGGGGGTGCTCGCTCGCTTTGAACTCAAGCGTAGTCCATACACACTATTTATAGTAGTGATAGACTGAATTTTGCGTATGGATTAGCTTTCCCTGTTCTCAGTGTCTCTCGCCTCAGGCGAACCAACGCCGACTTCAGAGGTACCTGTAATTAACGTCCCCAAGTCAAGGGTCAACATTTTAGTCCAGCTGGTTCAAATCCTCGGTAAGGTGTGGAGTTTTTTTTTCTGTCCGGGGCAAAAACAAAACTCTACCCTGCACAGTTCGCGGCGACTGCACTAGCCATGCGGGCTTAATTTCTCAGGCTCAAGACGTAATAAATGAAGTAAATATCATAATGGGTGACTTGAATGCCAAAGTTTGAATTCAACAGTTTGGATGCATAGTAGGCAAGTATGGACTAGGGCAAGGGTGGGCAAACTTTTCGTACGGAGGGCCACATTGACAAATGTAATGCTATTGGCGGGCCGCATATATATATATATATATATATATATATATATATATATATATATATATATATATATATATATATATATATATATATATATATATATATATATATATATATTTGTTTACAGCAACCTATCAACAATAAGTAATTATTATTTTTTTGCATATCCTTTACAGTACATCGCTGTCAACATCAGCATCTTTCAGCTGTATGTTGATTTCTTGGCAAGATTACGCTCAGTAGATTGCCATTGCTTTCTGAGCGGCCGGCTCACATACCCCGTAAGTTACCGATGCGATTCGAACCACTGCTAATTCTCACCGTCATCACGTTACCTACGAGAGTATACGAGATTACGGAGAAAAGTCGCTAACCTCTAAGCCAGGAAGCCGGCTAGGTTATTAGCAGGTTATTAAGCAGTATAAATAACTAATTATTGCAATTTTATTTTACTTATACACTTATACATTATATTTGACAATATGGACAAAAACTTTTACTAATTTGTTAACAAGATTTTACAACGTGTTATTATAACAAATATTCTTTATTATCTATCAATGGCTTTAATTTAGACACACAGCGACTACATTGTCACTACAATTGTTGATTTCTAACTGCTTGCAATTTTTGACAATATTCTTGAAATCTGGAGCAAGTTTACTTGTTAAAATTCGCATGACAGCATGCAAGTTGCAGTCCGACAATAAAGACCTATTCTTAGATTTGTTGATCTTCAAGCAGGAGAATGCTTGTTCGCAAATGTATGTTGATCCAAATAAGTATAAAAGTTTAGCTGCAAAGTTTTTTCAAGTTGGGAAATGATTCTTGTGATAAAGATCCATAGAAATCCAGCAAACCATCTGTCTTGAATTTCTCTTTCAGGTCATGATCTGCTTGTAAGTCAAGCAGTTCGAACTATATGTCCTCTGTGGCTGTATCAGCTTCTGCACTAAAAGGTGAACTGAGAATATTGAACTATGGCTCTAATTTCTTGAAATCTTGGAATATCCATCCAAATTCTTCAATCATTGCATCTAATTGGGCTTTGTATTTTTCAGTCATTTCACCAGAAATGGTTTCTTGTTTCAGCAAAGGAAAGTGACAAAATCTGTTTTCACTTGCTTGTCTGGAGAACAGTGAGAGTTTTGCCTGAAATGATTTTACATATACATACAATTCATGTGCAAACACACCATTGCCCTGAAGTTTGACATTCAGTTCATTTAACTTTTCCATAATTTCAATGGCAAACATAAAGTCTAACTGCCACTCTTTATTGACAATGTTAGTATTAAAGTCACAGGCAATGCCCTTCATCTCTAGGAACATCACTATTTCTTAACTGAGTTCCCACACTCGCTTCAATACCTTGCCGAGACTCAGCCATCGAACACTGCTGTGGTACAGGACATCGGAATGTTCAGTTTCCAAATCGTCAAGTAATGACTTGAACTGTTTGTGATTAAGTCTTCTTGATCTGATGAGGTTGATGGCACTGACAACTGGGTCAATAACATGCTTGATATTCAAAACAGTTTTACACTGACTTTCTTGATGAATCACACAGTGAAGTGGTAATAATGTGTGGTCTGGATATTCTGCTTTAATCTTATCACTTATCAACTTTACCAGACCTACATTTTTTTCCAGTCAAAGCACGAGTTCCGTCAGTTGTAACACTTGCCATCTTGTTCCAAACCAACCCAGTTCTTTCAATACAGTTAGTAGCAGCATTGAATATATCATGGCCTGTGGCTGTGTCTTTGAGGGACTCAACACTCAGTAACTCTTCAGTGAGTTTGAAAGAAGTGTTTATTCCACGTATAAATATCAATAATTGGTCAGTATCATTTACATCGGTACTCTCATCAAATGCAAGAGAATACCACAAAAATTGTTTACTTGCATCTTGAAGTTTATGCATCAAATTGTCACTGATCTTGTCAACACGTCTGACCACAGTGTGTTCTGGACACATAATGTTTGCTGCATCTAGCAAACTTTCCTTGATGAACTCGCCATCAGAAAATGGCTTGTTCTGTTTTACAATTCTGTGTGACAGCACAAGACTAGCTTCAGCTGCAGCATCTTGAATTGAAGAATTTTTAGTAAAAACAGTTTGCTGTTTCTCAAAATTTTTTCACCAACTCAAGGCATTTCCTTTCCTTCTCTTCGGTCGTTAAATTGTATCCGAAATCGGAATGTTTTGTTTGAGAATGTCTTTTTAAATTGTACTCCTTGAAGACAGCCACTGACTCACGACACAACAAGCAAGCTACCAACTTTTATAAAACAGTACTTAGTTGTCCATTCATCATTAAAAACACGGCATTCATCTTCAATCTTACGTTTGTTATTGACACTCATCATAACGGTACATGAAATTCTGTAAAATTCAACAAAATAACTTAAAAACAGATTTAAAATGTGTATTTCTAAATGCCCTCGCGGGCCGCATAAGATCACTTGGCGGGCCGCATGCGGCCCGCGGGCCGTAGTTTGCCCACCCCTGGACTAGGGGAACAGAATGAAAGAGGTTGCAGACTTGTACAGTGGGAAAAAGAGCTTGATTTAATTATTGGAAACACCTTGTATCAACAGCATCCAAGGAGATTATGGACATGGAGGAGTCCTGATCATAAGATCAGAAATCAGATCGATTACATTCTTATCAACAGAAGATTTCGAAATTCCTTAAAAGTCGAAAATACTATACCAAGCGCAGACTGCTACAACGACCATAGATTAATCTTAAGCAATTTACATATACAATTAAAGAAAGTCAAATATTCACAAAGAAACACAAAATGTGATCTCAGGCACTGAAGAATGAGGAAATAAAAGATAAATTCAACGTAGAGGTGAAGAACAGATTCGATGTATTGTCCGATATGGAAATATTATTTCAAGACGTCAGTGACCAATAGGAAATATTAAAGAAATCAGTCAACCAAGATGCGGAAACAACCATCCCAAAAATAAATAGGACGAAAGAAATGGATGACGGAAGACATCTTAAAACTCATGGAAGTAAGAAGAAATAACAAAAATAACAAGGAAAAATATGAAGAGATTCACAGGAAAATTAGGAAGCTATGCAATGAGGCAAAAGAAACATGGCTTGAGAAAAAATTGCAAGGAAATTTAAAATCAACACAACACCCGGAATACCAAATTAATTCACAAAAGAATTAATGATATCACTAACAAAAGAACACACACATCAACGGGTTGCCTAAAAACCAAAGATGGCAAAATCATAATGGAAAAAGATCAGATTTTACATGCGTGGTCAGATTATGTGAAAGACCTTTATAATGATACAAGAGAAGAACAATATGATCATCGGAATAATAATGAAGGACCATCAATTTTGAAGATGGGAGTTCAGAATGCTCTTAACCATATAAAAACTGGCAAGACCCCGGGTACAGATAACATAACAACATAAAGGATCAATGCCTTAGAAGAATATGGAATAGACCAAGTCACCAGACCTCTGAACGCAATATACGATACTGGAGATATACCTCCTGAATTATGTAATTCTATATTTATTGCAATCCTGAAGAAATCAGGAGCCTTGTAACGTGATCAACATCGAACAATTAGTATAATTAGCCCAATAACGAAGATTATGCTGAAAATTATCATACCAAGAGTTGGGGAGAAAATACAACCCGAAATAGGAGAACAATGTGGATTTGTAGAATACAAGGGCATAGTAAATGCTGTGTATATACTGAGAACAGTAACTGAACGTTCTATAGAAGTAAACAAAGACCTACACATCTGCTTTATTGACTACACAAAGGATTTCGATAAAGTGAGGCATGTCGACTTGATAAGGATGCTTGAAGATCTACACATTAATGGAAAAGACCTTAGACTTGTAAATAAACATATATTGGAAACAACAAGCTGCCATCAGAATTGATAATGAAGTAGGTCAATATCAGCCTATTAAATGAGGTGTGAGACAGGGATGATCTCCAGATCTTTTTTCCCTGTACAGTGAAAATATTTTCAGAAATATAGAAGATATGGAAGGAATCAACATTGGGGGACGATACATCAATAAAATTCGAAATGCAGATGATACAGTCTTGATTGCAGACAATGAACAGGGCCTGCAAAACTTAGTAGATGCGGTTGTTGCACACAGTGAACAACTAGGATTGGAACTGAATATTAAGAAGACACAGATTATGGTCGTCACTGGTAAGAAGGAAATACCACTATGTGATATACGAGTAAATAGGCATATTCTTAAGCAAGTGAATCGATAAAGTTATCTCGGAACAGTCATAACATATGATGGGAGATGCCTTGAAGAGATTAGAACAAGAATTGCCATTGCGAAGGAAGCCTTTTGCAAGATGAAAAACATACTGACCAATAAAAAGATGTCAATTGAAACGAGAAAAAGAGGGTTGAAGTGCTACATAGAACCTAAACTTTTGTATGGATATGAAGCGTGGACAATAAGCAGTCAAGCTGGAAAAAAAACATCTGATGGCTGTGTAAATATGGTTTCTGAGGAAAATGTTAAGAAAACCATTGACAGACAGAAAAACTAATGAACAAGTCCTTCAAGAAACAAATGAAGATCGTAAACTGATTAGAGTCATTAGACGCAGACAGTCAAAATTTTTTGGGCATGTTATGAGAAGAAATGACTTGGAGAACTTGGTGACGACTGGCAAGATCGAGGGGAAGAGACCAAGGGGAGGACCGAGAAGTAAATACCTGGATAGCTTAGCCACGTGGAATGGTCGAGACAGGAACATTGAGCTGATGCATCACTCTGGTGATCGAGTGAGATGGCAGAACATGACCGCCCACGCTTATCGGGATTGGCACGTGTTGGGTGAATGGATGTTAGCTTATTAGCCTAAATTAAACCACATAATTATGGCATATTCAAATCCACACAATACTGTCTTTGTCTCTCCCGCGGGGAGCTATTTGTGTTAATCTTAATAAATCTTATCTTTACTTTACTTACTGGTATTTGATTGCATTCAACATTAATACTTAGAAGTAGAACAGTAATATAGTATGACATGGTGAATGTCAGTTCTAATTTGTCTTCCTATCTACTTGTTATGAGAAAGGGGACTGAGGGTTCATTGTCTTCTGTAGTTAAGCGTAGCAGGAAAACTTAAGTCTGCGGCATTTGAACAAGTTGCTGCTGTTCGCTTTAACTTCCTAAATCTGCCCACTATAAGGCGTTTACATTATCTCTGGGGCTTGTATTTTCATACAACCTAGATTCTAACGAGTCACTTCAATCTTCTGTTCCTTCAGTGGATAAACTTTCCTTAGGGTAGTCTTCTCGTCATTACCTTTGTATGAATACTTCTATTACCAGTAGGTGACCACGCTACAACATCTGAGACCGCCTTAAATTGTTTGAACTGTATTACAGATTTTAAACATTCTAATCATTTCTTCATGTTTTACCTTAGCAAATGCTGTAGAGTAGTAAATAAAGCTCAAATACAAAGCTATATTTATTTAGATAAATCATTCTATTACTTTTCTCTTACTGGACATGCTGATAAGCGTTCAGTCTGACTTTGCAAATATCACATTATATAGATGTTACCCTCTCTGACACTGTCACTCATTGACGGAACCAACATCCAACCAATTCATGTCATCATGTAGCACTAGTTACAGTATATATTTTATGATTGTTTCTTCTTTAGTTTGCATGTTGTTTCATCACAGGCTGTATTATTGCACTGGAATCTTTCACTGATCGCTTGCACTGTTGGACATTTGTTTTTTCCATTTCACAATGTCAAACTGACAGCTATGCATTGTCAACACTAACTGAACATTCTATAGAAGCAAACAAAGACCTACATCTTTGCTTTGTTGACTACGCAAAGGCTTTTTGATAAAGTAAGACATGTCAATATGATGAAATGCTTGATGCAGATCTACAAATTAATGGGAATGACCTTAGAATTGTTAAAACATATATTGTCCTGGCAAAGACCATACAAAAATTCAGGGATATCGAGTAATAACCATGCAGAATACAACGGGCAAGCTGCTAGAGAAGTTAATTGCCAGAAAAAAAAAATCAAGCCAGCTAGAGAGGCGAAGTGTTTTCCCTGCAACCCTGGGAGGGTACCGTCCAAAAAGAGAAACCTGGACCAATGAAGCAATTTTTGCCCATGACGTCTATGAAAGTTTCCACTCAGGCATTGAAACCTTTGCTGCAGCGGTTGATCTTGAGGACGCGTACAACAGAGTACCATTGGATTTCTTAATGATTCATCTTCTTGAACTCAAGATAGTCCCTTCTTCCTTAATTGGATCGCTGCAGCCCTCTTCCATCGGAAAGTAGTTTTTAGATGTGGCAGTTGGACTTCGGAACCAACAGCAATATATCCTGGCCTACCACAGGGATCACCATTATCTCCGATGCTGTCCAAAGCCTACACTGTAAGAATCATCAGCGAGCAGATCACTGGACCGGGGAGGACATTGTCATATGCCGATGATGTTTTAGTGTATCGTCAGGGTAAGGATAGAGATCAGGCTGCTGCGGAACAACAAACCGAACGTAATCGCATAGGTATTTGGTGTGTTGAAGCTGGGGCAATGGTCAACCCAACAAGGGTAACAGTGACTTGGTTCTCTTTGAATAATCATATAGTCAAAACTCCAGCGCCAACTTTAAATCTGTGTTCAGAGACAGTGGAAAGAACGCAGGCAATGAATCACACGGGGAAACGTTTTGATCTAAGCCTTGCTTATAATAAGCACATAGACGCGGTGGTAACAAAGGCCAAGCAGGGTCTGGCTGCGATGCGGGCGATGGCGTCAGCAAATTGTGAGCAGCGCCGTCTATGTCTTCTGTACGAGGGGCTGGTCATGTCTGTTTTTGAGTATGCGATGGCGATCCTGACTCTTAGCCGTAAGCAGATAGAAGGGATGGAAAGGATACAGAACGATGCTATGCGCATTATTCTTGGATGTACAAGAATTACAGCATGCAGGGCGATGCACTACCTTCTTGATTTTCCAACCATTGAAGATAGAATACAAATTTACAGAGCACGCGCCTACCTCACAACACAACCTACACAACATCCACTGCATAGTGAAATCATGAAGGTTAAAAAGAGGAAAGTCGTGGAAGGTTCAAGCCTAAGACATTCTTCAACAGGTGTGTTCACTTGAGGACTTAGAACCTGGCGAGGAGTGGGTACAAGTGCTAACAGATTTGTATACGTCTTTTTCTGTTTACATCCAACTAGACAGAAAATGCAGACAAGAAAATTTGGCGGAAGTACACGCGTTGATTTTCGAGAATTCGCTAGACGGTGACGCGATCATCTACACAGATGGGTCGGTCGTCCGACATGTGAGAAGCTCATGGGCCTTTACGGCTCAGGCCAGAGGGAGAATTATGAAGGAGGACTCTGGTGCTATTGTTGAGACCATAAGCAGCCTGACTATGGAAGTCATGGCAGTAAGTAAAGCAATAACATGGCTCGAGACAGACATTCACTAGGGCATGTTTCCTTCGCGACTCAATGATTGATTGATTGATTGATTGATTGATTTAGGAACCGACATCACAGCATTCGGGACATTCCTATAAGCGCTCCGTCCCCATCCTCACTCGCGACTCAATGAGCATGCTCAAGGGGATAGAGATGGGGTGGATCCGAAGAGAGTGGCTGCTGTCTCTGGAGCGGTCTCGGTTGGCAAAGATTAGTTTCATCTTCGTGCCAGGGCATGCGAGATTACAAGGAAATGAACGGGCTGATAAGCTCGCAGGCAAGGCTACTGTGGAGGGTGGACTCGCCATGGACCAGGCTGACATTCTGAATGCTCTACGAGAAGTAAGACTTTTGCGAGAACCAAGTGATGACTGTGAGTCTCCAACCATGGTCAGACTGCGAGAACAGCAAATTAAAAGAGGGGTGGCCAAACAAGAACACTACGCAGGAAGCCAAACAAGATTGATAAACCAACACAGAACTGGTGTCTTTAGCCTCTACACTCTGTGGGATTTTCTGAGGAGGGGATCCAAGCACTTATGGACTGAATGGTTCGATGTGCAATGAGGATGATCTGTCGACTAAATAATTAAAACATATATTGGAAACAATAAGCTGCCATGAAGATTGATAATGAAGTAGATCAAATCAGCCTATTAAGAGAGGTGGCGATAGGCATGTGTAATGTCTCCAGGTATTTTTTCTCTAAACAGTGAGAATATTTTCATAAATTTAGAAGATATGAGAGGAATCACCATTGGTGGACGTAACATCAGTAATATTAGATATGTAGATGATACAGTATTGATTACAGACAATGAGCAGGATCTGCAAAATTTAGTAGACGCGGATCTTGAACACAGTGAACAACTAGGGTTTGAGTTAAAATGTAAGAAGACACAGATTATGGACGTCACTAAGAAGAATAAAATACCACAATGCAATATACATGTAAATGGGAATGTTCTTAAACAAGTGAATCGGTACAATTATATCGGAACAGTCATATCATCTGATGGGACATGCCTTGAAGAGATTAGATCAGGAATTGCCATGGCGAAGGTAGCCTTTTGTAAGATAGAAAACATCCATCCATCCATCATGTGCCATGCCGGTAAGCGTGGGCGGCCATGATTCGCCATCTCACTCGATCACCAGAGTCGTGTATCAGCTCATTGTTCTTGTCTCGACCATGCTAGGTGGTCAAGCCATTTAGGTATGTACTTGTCTATCTTCCCCTTGTTCTCTTCCCCTCGATTTTGCCAGTTGTCACCAAGTTCACCAATTTATTTCTTCTCATAACATGTCCAATTTTTTTTTTACTGTCTACGTCTAATTTCGTTAATTAATTTACGATTTTCATTTGTTTTTTGTAGTGCTTGGTCATTGGTTTTTCAATCTGTCCATGGTAATCGTTGCATTCTTCTCAGAAACTACACTTCCACGGGCATAAGATGTTTTTCAGATTGACTGCTCATTATCCAAGATTAACATCCATACAAAACATCTGTGTACAAAAAAAAACTGTGAATCATGGAACTTTTAAATATTGAGCACAACCCACTACTGGCAACGCTGATCGCATTCTGGTATGAACCTAAGGCCTATCCACGTCAGTGTGGAAGCACTAGACTCGAGTTTCGCTCTCGTTTGAGCTCCTCAGTAGTGCATATCCTTGACCGGAGCCGGAAACAAACCGCGGGTCACTGGTGTGTGAAGCGGATGTGTAAACACTAGACCACGCGGCACACACTGGACACGGCCAAATTATCACAACAGAATACTACAACGTCACCAATCGTTGGCTGTAGCTGAAGATTTGCCCGATCGCCGCGACTGACGTCCGTCAATCGATGTGGACCCGAACGATCAGGTCTTCTCACTGGCAAGGCACACCAGGCCGCCTAAGGTCCAATGAGCAATAATCAAATTGATTTATTTGTTGTTTCGGGATTTTAGATTTTTAAATATTGAGCACAACCCACTACTGGCAACGCTGATCGCATTCTGGTATGAACCTAAGGCCCTTCCACGTCAGTGTGGAAGTACTAGACTCGAGTTTCGCTCTCGTTTGAGCTCCTCAGTAGTGCATATCCTTGATCGGACCCGGAAAAAAACGTCGGATCACTGGCGTGTGAAGCGGGTGTGTAAACACTAGACCACGCGGCACACGCTGGACACAGCCAAATTATCACAACAGAATACTACCGGGGTAAATAATTAAAGAAAGGTAGGAAGACACTGGAAGCCACAGAGATGTGGTTTCTACACAGAATGCTTAGATTCTCGTGGACATCTAAGAAGAGCAATACCCAAGTACTGTTAGAGACCAATTCACAAAGATATCCAAGTACTGTTAGAGGCCAATTCACAAAGATATCCAAGTACTGTTAGAGGCCAATTCGCAAAGATATCCAAGTACTGTTAGAGGCCAATTCACAAAGATATTTGACTGCTAGGACAAGATGTTTTGGTCATGAGAGGGTCTGTGAAAAAGTTGTGACAATCAGGAAGACTGAGGATATTGGAGACAGACATCAACACACAGAGAGAGAGAGAGAGAGAGAGAGAGAGAGAGAGAGAGAGAGAGAGAGAGAGAGAGAGAGAGAGAGAGAGAGAGAGAGAGAACACTGGATTATTTTATAGATTGGCATGGAAGAGGATAAGTGGTTAAACTTATTAAGAAACAGAGGACAGATGTTTGTGGAGGAAAATAATTGCCGGCATATGATGATAATGGTCTAGAAGATGCTGAGATAAAAATTGGGGGACAGAGGGCTAATGTAAACACCGGATGGGACAAATATTTTAAAATGAATGTCGTATATGGAACAGCCAATAAAGCATGGTGAGTTGTTTGTTAAAAAGGGTTATACTGAAAATTATAAAATAGAATGTTAGTAACTGCAACAAGAGGGTCCAACATACCACTACAGTGTGAATTCGTGTGTCAATGTTATCATAGTCTAGGTACACAGGATTCTCAACTTTCAGGAACATGCTTGCATTGCCAGTGAAATTCTGTAAGTCAGGACTGATGCTGTAGGCATCCGTCACATTCTTGGCATTTGCACCAACTCCAATTGTCTGCTGGACAATGGTCACGGTGTATCTGGCATTTGATGGCTGGGGAAATGAACAGGGAGATAGTAAATTAATATTTCATGCAACACAGAAGAGATTTAACTGCATTAATATTTCATGCAAAACATTAAACTCTATAGAATTAACATAACATGCAACATACAACAGAATTTACACAATTAATATTACACCCCCTTTGTCTTCACTCTGGGGTGGTAGAGAAGCTTGTGGGTTCTAATGACCCTAAGAACTATGCCGATGGTAACATAGATACTGGTAGGGTCTCCTAAATTAGGCAAGTTGGAAATATTTTGGTTGGCCCAAATTTTCGGTTGGTTGATTAAAACATGGGGTAATATGATAAATTTTAAGTGGGCCGTTTACTTTTTCCGAAAAATCTCTGGTAGCCAATTTACCAGACTGGATCCACCCAGAACCAAGCTGATCAGCTAGAAACCCACCTTTTCTCCAACTGGAGACTGAACAATGTCTTCGTTGGCCAGTGTACTAACAACTCACTTCTACAAACAACCAGAGAAAAAAAGCAAATTAGTCACAGAATACAACTAAACACAATACACATAACATAAGCTCATTACCTCATCAGGATCATAGCAATTGATATGTAGACCTGTGATCTGCATAGAGCTGTTACTTCTCATATTCAGGTCAATCTCAGTGACGTTGACCAAATACAGGCTTTGTGAAAACTGAGGTGCATTGTCATTGACGTCTGACACAAATATTACATATGTGCATGTAGCTGTGGCATCTGTCAACAGTGATGTGTTCTTGTCAATTTCTGTAGCCTTTGGAAACAGAAACCAGAGTTTATTTTCTAGTGTCCACACACAAACCAAATATGAATCACAGCAAATAAGATTGACACTGACTGCAGCATGATATGGTAACACACATCTTTGACAAAACGATCTGTGGTTCTCACATTAAACACATTTCAGTTCTAAGGGCATTACTTTGAGCAGATCAGTGGTGTTGCCATGGGTACCCACATGGGATCAAGTTATGCTTGTCTCTTGATGGGATACTTAAAGCATGTTGTCAGCACTTGTAGCTTAGGGGTTAGTGAAACACAGTTTCAGAATTCATTGATGTACCCAGATGTGAGTGTGAAATCAGCCATTTGCTTTGTGTTGATTTTGGTAGTTTGAGGTGTCAACCTATCAGAAAAACAATGACAAACTTCTTCTTATTGTCCATGCCATGTGGCATTTGTGATCATGTCTGACCACAGCCTTCTGTCTCGTGTGCTGCCTGCCATTTTTAATACAGACGTTCCTCCATTCCTTGATGTCAAACTGTCTCTTTCAGTCTCCCTCTGCCTCTCTTCCCCTCCAATCACCCCATTGTGATGACACACTCCAGCTTTTCCCTGCTCATGACATGCCCAAAGAATGTGGACTCTCTTCTTCTGATGCCAGAAAGTAGTTCTCTTTGTGAGTAACTTCATTCCAGATATCTTTATTGCTTCTTCTATCCATCCATGGTGTTCTTATCATTTTTCTATAAAACCACCTGTGTGCATCCTCCATATAATTCCTGAAGTATGTGCTAATTGTCTATGATTTACTTACATAATTAGGGTAGGTTTAATAACACATTTTACCTCACCACGACTCACAAAGATAAATTGCGGAGAATATTCTTCATCTTTTGAAACGTTGCCTTTGCTTGGGCGTTCTATATTTAACTTCCCTAATACATCTTACATCTGCTGCTATTAAAATACCCAAGTAATTAAGCAGTGTGACTTGTTTCAGTTTGGTTCCATTCTCTTTGATGTTACATTTGGATTTACAGTGTTTCTTTGTAATAACCAGCACTTCTGTTTTTCTGTTACTCAGACCAAGTCCTTTGTTTTGATTTTCTGTTGCAAAACCAGTTTCATCAGCAAAAGACAAGTTGTTTACATAATGCCCACCAACTGATATTCCTGGCATATCTTGCATGAATCTCACCATTATTTCGTTGTACAAGTGAAAAGAACAGGTCAGGTGATATTACTCCACCCTGTTTAACAACTGGTTTAATGTGTTGAAAAGTTCCCATTTGTGTGTCAATTCTTATGACTTCTCTGTGTTGCCAATACATATTCTTTATTACTCTCAGATCTTAACCTTCAGTGTTTAAAATGTCCATCATCCTAATAATTTCTTTGTGTTTAACCATATCAAATGCCGTAGTATAGTCAATAAAGCACAAATATATATCTCTGTTAATTTCGGGCATTCTTTCTGTTAACGTTCTCAAGATGTATATAGCATTGTTTGTGCCTTTACAATGACAAACTAATGAATGTAACATTGTTAAGACATTAAGTTGACTATGGCATAAGCGTGGCCAGATAAGAGTTCCATGTCAATTCTCAACGTTCACTATCGGTGTGCATGGATGTTTTGAGTGTAAAACACCTGGCCACTTATTCCTCTGTGCGCTCCAGCCTACAAAATGTGTTGGTACTAAACGTTGGCACACCCACAGCAGATTCCTGCAACGAGATCATCATCATCATCAAGTGCCATGCCGGCTGGCGTAGGCGTTCATGGCTCTCCATAGATCTTGGTCTTTGGTTTTCTGGATCAACACTGC
The DNA here is from genome assembly GCA_963921405.1 of Cepaea hortensis. NCBI lineage: Eukaryota > Metazoa > Mollusca > Gastropoda > Stylommatophora > Helicidae > Cepaea > Cepaea hortensis. The sequence goes on along the minus strand of OY992880.1, from coordinate 90,994,887 downwards.
TGCTGATATTCCTCCATGCCACCGTCTCAATCCATCCAGCATCACTTCTCTTGGTCTACCTCTGCCTCTCTTCTCCTCGATCTTTCCAGTTGTCACGATGTTCTCCAATGCATCTCTTCTCATCACATGACAGAGGAAAGCTGTTTGTCTCTGTCTTATTGTTGTATATAATGTTCTAGTTTCGTTAGCCTGTTTCAGGCAGTCGTCATTAGTTACTCTGGCAGTCCAAGGAATTCGCAACATTCGTCTCAGGAACCACATCTCTGTTGCTTCTAATTTCTTCTTAATTTGTTCATGTACATTCCAAGATTCACTGCCATACAGCAAAACTGGTTCTACATAGCATTTCAGCACTCTCTTTCTTACATTCATTGATAGTGACTTATTGCATAAGATACTCTTCATTTTTAGAAATGCGGTTTTTGTCTGCCCTATTCTGCTCCTAATCTCTGTTGTACATCTTCCATCTGATGTTATAAATGCCCCTAGGTATCTAAAATTATCAACTTGGTTAAGGATTTTCCCTTCTATTTCTATGTCACATTTTGGTGTCACCATTTTCTTTGATATTATCATTGTTACTGTTTTCTTGATATTCAAGGAGAGTCCTTTCCTTGCACTCTCTGTTACTACAACGTCTAATAATTGTTGTAGGTCTGTTGAATTATCCGCCACCAATACTGTGCCATCTGCATAGCGTATATTATTTATATTATAACCTCCAACTAGTATTCCTGGCATCTCTTTGATCTCTCTCATTATTACTTCGCTATACAGGGAGAAAATATCTGGTGACAAGACACACCCTTGTCGTACTCCTATCTGTTCGTAACTACCCTCTTTATTTCCCATTTTAATTGCTGCTACTTGGTTCCAGTAAATATTCTTTATTATTCTTAAATCTTTTCCATCAGTGTTGATATCTTCCAACATTTTAATCAGTTCATCATGTTTTATTTTATCAAATGCCTTAGTATAATCTATGAAGCACAAATATATGTCTCTCTGTTTCTCTATTGACCTTTCTATTAGTGTCCGTAATGTATAAATTGCATTGTTTGTGCCCTTTCCTTCCACAAATCCATACTGTTCTTCACTAATTTCCATTTTTTTTTTTTTGGTTCTTCTCATTATGATTCTGAGTAGAAGCTTAGTGATATGGTTTATAAGGTTAATTGTACGAAAATCTTCACAATCAATTGCTCCTGGTCTTTTTGGTATAGCTATAAATACAGATTTCAGCACATCACTGGGTAAATATCCACTGCTGTAAATATCATTCAACATTTTGGTTAATATATCTACTCCAAATTCTCCCAATACTTCTAATTCTTCTATTGTGATTTCATCTGGCCCTGCTGTTTTTCCTTTCTTCATACGTTTCATAGCGTCAGCGACTTCTTCTTTCAGAATAGGTGGACCTTCTAAGTTACTATCTTCTGTTAATTCTTCCCTTTCTCCGTCATATAATTCTCTTATATACTCATTCCACCTCTTCATTATAGCATCTTCCTCTAATATTATCTTTCCTGTTTTTGATTTCAAACACCCTGTATTTATTCTTATTTTTCTTCCTGTAAGCAACGAGATAGTTTTTAAAATGTTTCCATTGATAGATATCTGCATGTCTTGTTTGTTATCCTTTATCTTTTCATTCACCCTTTTCCCCAGTATTATGGCATCTAGCACTATCTGTGGTGTTTCTTAATGTTAGTTAGTTAGTTAGTTAGTTAGTTAGTTAGTTAGTCGCAGTTCCAACTTCACAGCAACGGGTCGTCCCCATTATGCTCCATTCCTGTGCCAGTGAATATCACACAAAACGCTCCCCACTGCCCAATGTGAAAAGTGGAAAAGACAGGAGTCTCGACAAATAACAGCCCGCACAGATACACTGTGCATAATGCCGCCACCAGAATGTCAACACAATAGTCCCCCACAAAGCACCCAGTTCATTTCTGATGGAATCGGCAGTCATTTTCCCATCTGGATGTTTCCTAGATGTTCACCCACACAGTCCACGAAATACAGTTCATCGTCAATGGCAGTGGCAGTCAACCAGAAGCCCAGCAGCCACGCATTTCTGCATAAGGCAAAAACCGGTCAACTTAATGTTGTAGTGATCAAATCATCATAGTCTTTGTATTTGATTACTTCAGAAGTCTTCTTTGTTCTATTTTTCAGGGCTTGTTCATTTTGTTCATTTTTAAATCCAGTTTCTTATAATTTTTTGATAACACCACATCTCATAGACCTCTTGTTTTTCATCATGTTTATTTACTGTCCATATATCAGGAGCCGGCTTCGTGGCTTAGAGGTTATGACTTTTCTCCGTAATCTCGTATACTCTCGTCGGTGACGTGATGACGGTGAGAATCAGCAGTGGTTCGAATCGCATCGGTAAATTAGGGGTATGTGAGCCGGCCGCTCAGAAAGCAATGGCAAACTACTGAGCGTAATCTTGCCAAGAAATCAACATACAGCTGAAAGATGCTGGTGTTGACGACGATGGATGTCCTGTAAAGGATATGCGAGAAAAAAATATCACCAGATCTATGTGTGGTGGATTATTTTCAATAGATCAAGTTGTATATTCATTGATGTTAAGATCAATCTCTCTGGCCTAAATTAGGAACAGCTCAACCAACATTTCAACTTTGTTCATAACCTTCACTTTTAAATTGTTTCTTAAGTTTCAACTTCTTATTCTTTCTGCTTTAGCCCTCTATCCCCCATTGACACATAGGCCCTCAACCAGCTCACTCCAAGCCCTGCAATCCTTACTTATCTCACGCAGCTCTGTCCATATATGGTTTTTATTATAGTATTTTGTTCCACTTTACATTTCTGGTTGTTCATTTTGTTCATTTTTAAATCCAGTTTCTTATAATTTTTTGATAACACCACATCTCATAGACCTCTTGTTTTTCATCATGTTTATTTACTGTCCATATATCTGACTTATACATATGACTTATTTATACGATTAAGAGACTTTGTTTTGTGAGCGTGTTACCCTAAGCATTTTAAGAGTTAACTTAAAGTTAGTTCTGGCGTCAATGTAAATTATTTCGATTGCAATGTTTTTTTTATAACCACAATGTTGGACATACAGTTTTAACACACTTTTTCCGGACTTTTCTTAGATGTGTTAATAATTAATGTGTATATTTGTTTCTTAACACGCTTGTGACATTTGTGCTACTGTGATATGTTCACCTGACATTTCTGTGAGGCAAACTTTATATACCTGTACTTGTTTCTCTGCAGGATCTTAACATACTGTTTTGTTTCAATCACGAATTAGTCCAGGTATTCTGAATTATGCTGACACTGACAAAGGTTGCCTACCAGTCAACAGAGATATTTTATAATTGTTAAGTCTCCAGCATTGTGTGTTCTCGCCAACATCACGTGCCATGCCAATAAGCGTGGGTGGTCATGTTTCGCCAGCTCACACGATGAACAGAGTCGTGGATCATCACGACTGTGTCCTTGTCTCTACCATACCACATGGCCAAGCCAGTTAGGTATGTATTTTTCTGCCTTCCCTTTGTTCTCTTCCCCTCAGTCGTGCCAACTGTCATCAAGTTCTCCAATTTGTTTCTTCTCATAACGTGGCCAAAAGAGTGTGTTCTATACATATATTAAAAAGCACCGGGAGAATTTTACATCCTAGTGGAAATGTTACTGTTGTTTTGAAAAACAAAAATAATCTCATGTCATTATATTTTAAGAATAAACAACTTTACCAGGATAACAAACACGTAAGCTCCATGACTGGTTTCTCTGTCCAGCTGTTTCTTTATAATCAGCATGGACGTGTAGATGCCTTCCCCTGGTGTTGCTTCCACAGGAGTTGTGAGATTAAATGGATTGTTAGAATCTGAACCCAATAAATAAAAAAATAGACATTGTAGGCATTTTAGAATATGAAAAGTTGTATGATCTGGCTGAGTAAAACAGTAAAGAATCCGTTAACATGCCTTAAGATTGTGGCAAAAGCCCTGGCCTACCCGTCTCATCTTGCTTTGATTAAGCGACTTATTTATACGATTAGGAGACTTTGTTTTGTGAGCGTGTTACCCTAAGCATTTTAAGAGTTAACTTAAAGTTAGTTTAGCTCGTTTTGGTCTAGCTATTTGAACCGAGCGCGGGCAATTTCCACCTACCGAGCCAAATACACCTTCCGGGTCTATTCCTCAGCTGAGAAGCAGCACGACCGAACGCAAACTTATTCAGAGTCCGAAAAGTGGACATTCAAAATTTAAATACTGAAACCAGTATTATTGGTGTAATTTATACCACACATTTTTTAATTGGATAGTACTCCGGCTGTGGTATTGAAGCGATTAATCTCGGTAAAACTGGGTATGTAGTTATTACATCAAATAGTGATGTATTTGTGTTTATATATGATTAATACATATGTTGTACTTTTACTGGTGAATAAAACCAGAAAGTAAATTCATATAATCTGTTGTGTACACAGCTAAGTCGAGCCGAAGTGGAGAAGGACCTTAGCAATGCCTTATTAGGAAGGACGAATTGGCATCGTGATTATACGGGCAAATTCATGTGCTGAAAACTTGAGTTGATAGCAGATGTAGGAAATTCGACACATGTGCATGGGATCAATCACGCGTGTTCACGTACACCAGGGAAGGAATATATTATATATACATATAAGTCTTAGTATGTTTAATACTATTATAATGACAGTATCCCACAGTCATCGATGTTTAAATATTCAGAGAAATTTATATTTAATTCATAAAAATAACGTAGCTATACAGCCGGCCAGTAACCACGATGTGTTGGTATCTACATCATTATACTTGTCCTCATCTTGAAGGGTGTGTAGTTACTAGTCAATCATACTAACATTCTCAATAGGGAATATTTCTTTTTCAGTACCAGTCATTTTAAATACATCTATCTTAAGTGACTGTTAGTCACTAGTCTGGCTATGGTCTCTTGTTGTAATTCTTAGACAACTAGGAAAGAGCATCGGTGGGTGAGATAAGAATTAGGTCTATATATGTTTTCTGTGAACTATCAGCAAAATGCCGGTATCCCTGACTGAGGGGTTAGCAGCTTTCTCCGTAACCCCGAATACTCTCGTGGTTGACGTGAGCGCACTAGAATTGGAAGCGGTTCGAGTCGCTCAGTGACTTATGAGAGTATGGAGCCGGTCGCTCAGAAAGCAATGGCAAACTACTGAGCGTAATCTTGCCAAGAAATCAACAATCAGCTGTAAGATGCTGATGTTGACAGCGATGTCCTGTAAAGGATATGCAAAACATCATCAATAAGATGGGGATAGCATATAAAGACAGGTCATGTTTATGATAAATGTCTTTGATGAGTGGAGTGCTGGATACCATTCGAATGGTCGGGTGAGCAATTTACCGTTAGATTCACCACTCACCAGAACTTGTTTTGTCAACATTCTTCCACAGATTGTTTTGACATCACCATTTGCTACAGTCATCACGAGCAACATCGAATCAAAGAAGTTATCAACGAACTAAACAAAATAAAACCAAACTCAAGCCAAAAGTATCTGCCAGAGAGCAGTCACAAGTGATTTTTATAATTATAAATAACAGGTGACAATGTGTTCTTAAGCAGCTGAAATCTGTCTGTGTAAATCAGCAGTAGTTTCATTTTGTAGCATGAAGACATTCTGCTAATTTCTGTGCTTAGAAATAGCAAATGGTGCTTGACACTAATAATTAAAATAAACCAAGTACCAGCCAAGACACCCTATTTAGTCACATCAGAGAGAAACTCCACTGCCAGTTAGCCATGAGGAGGAGACAAGAAGAGACGCACAAGCTGTTATAGACGATTCGTGAGGAGTGGAGGAAGAACGCTAAGTGAAGGACGTACCACTTCCAGCGCCAGAATCCTACATCATTACGAGTGTATCTAATTAGGCCCACGGTGATTATACTTTGCATAAAGCGATGATCGCTGATTAGACTAAACTAAACCAGATAAGTGTGGCATATTCAAACCCACACAACACTGTCTCTCTAGGGGAGAGCAATTTGTGTTAATCTTAATAAATCATATTTTTATTTTACTGATTGGCATTTGATTGCATTCAAGATTAATACCTATAGAACATTAATATTTATACCTGTAGAACATTAATATAGTTTGACAGGGTGAAAGTTTGTCTAGTTGTGTCTTCCTGTATAGCCTTGTTGTGAGAAAGGAGGACTGGGGGAGGGGGGGGGGGGTGTTCATTGTCTTCTGCAGGTTTCGCATATCAGGAATACTTAATTCTGCGGCATTTGAACAAGTTGCTGCTGCTCGCTTTAACTTTCCTCAACCTGCCCACTATAAGGAGTTTAGATTATCTCTGGGACCTGTATTTTCATACAACCTAGATTATAATGAGCCGCTTATATCTTCTCTTCCTTCAGTGGATAGACTTTCCTTGGGGTAGTCTTCTTGTCACTACTTTTGCTGTGTGAATACTTCTAACAACAGTTGGTGACCACGCTATAAAGGTGCACTAGGAATACAGTGCTAGACCCAAATTTTTATAGACCAGTCAGTACCTGGTGGGTGCTGTGCTAAGTATCACGCGGTCTTTATGTTTAAAATTTGTATCTGCCCTGCGGCAAATCGATTCCTTGACCACTGTGTCGGCAGGCAAGCGTATTGCCGCTGCACTACCATGGTTCCAATGATTTGGCTAGCTTGTTCTAAATATAAAACATACAAAAATAATAAGTATACATATTTTTAAAGCATCAATCTATATCTCTAGAAGATCAAGCCAGTTATATATATCGTTTAAAAATTTAACTGCATGCATCTCTTGTAGATCAAACCATATCTTCTCTAGAGATCAAACTATATGAATCTCTAGAAGATGTTTCTCTATAGATTCTTTATTTTTCACTTAAAAAAAAAAATATTCAAAGCCTTGTACCATCTGTAAGACATCTGTGGAAACTGAAACAGTTGTTCTCTTTTAGAAAACCACTGTCAAAGCAGTTTTATTGCTTCTGTTTATTGAGTCTGAAACTATCTGAATAAAACAATGAATAAATTGTAATCATGCAGGTTAGGTATACTTTCAGCAGAGTGCAAGATTAATGTGGTAGATGTCAGGGGTTTGGTTCCTGCCATATCAGATATACAAGGGGGAGTAATTAAGCCACATAAATGTTCTTATAACTTGCTTTACAGTTGTGCGAACTACAAATTTTTATTTTTATTTCTCAACATATCAAGTCTGAACTGTGCTGAATGTTTCAGGACCTCTGATTTCAGAGCACATAATGTATCCACTGTATGTGCAACCACTGAGAGCAGATATTGTTGTGAAACAATAAAACTACTTTTGAGAGAAATCCTTGGTGTTTCAAGCCCGCCCGCCCCGCCCCCCCCCCCCCAAAAAAAAAAACTTAGAGAAAATCGAGTCTGACTAACTTCCTGTGTAATTTTGCGGGCGCTTTAGCGAAACTGATAGTGATCTCGGCGAGTAATATCATGAGCACAGTCGCATGCAAGCTCAACGCTTGGGCTCTTCGCTGAACAAAATGATGACAAGATTGGCCATCTATTTCTCCTTGCTCCCTAGCCGACAAAATGGAATGGCGCTACAACATCATAGACCCATAAAGCTTCCAACAATTATTGTAATACATTATTTTGTGTAATGTTTATTTAACTATTTTTGTTTAATTCATTACAGTATGGTCTGAACTCTCGACAGATTTATGAGATAACTGATTAGAAATAATGTAGAATAAACAAACGGACGGTGACTAACAACTCACCATTAACAATGCTAAGAGCTATGGCCCTCCCATCTCCAGTATCTCCATCTCGAGCAGAAATGCCAAAGCCCATAACAGTTGCACCCTGAGAATTATTAGTAGAATATTGTACAAATTACTTGAATAATTGTACAGCTTAACAATAATGTAGATGTAAGTTACAAATATACAGATAACCCTTTCTCAGAATGTAGAGGGTGTGTGACATATTTAGTACGTTCTTCACCGATTTCCTGGAAGTGGTAGAACAGGGTACTGGGTAGACGCTTCTTATATGGAGTGGGTATTAATTCTAAAGTAAGCTAGACCATTGGTTGGTTCAATTTCCGGCCAAGGCTTGCTGGAACGTGTCCGAAACTTCGTTGTCATTTGCCCAGAAAATGTCAGCCTGACAAGTCCCTCTCCGAGCCCAAGGGAGGATTTTTCCATATACTGCCCAATTTCTCTCTCTAGCTTAGGGAGCTGGATCGTGTGGATAGGTCTTGAACGTAGGATACTTGGCCCTATTGAAATGTAAAAGGCTGGCGTATGAAACGCTAGGAGCCTTGAACCTGACGTGCAAGTATTTTACACTCTCTTCATTTGTTTCAAGAATGCTTATTATCACAACAGACCCTAGCCACATGGTCGACCAGCACATCTATGGGCAGCTCAACATCTTTTCCTCTGTTGCAAAACTTACACTTGGAGTACCATTATGTTTATCAAACCAGCAAGAGGAGTATGAGGTGTGATGTTAAGATTCACTAAACTGAACTAAAGGGACAGTCTACATCATTCTATATGAACTGAGAAATTCACCTTGTTCATCCCGCAGGAGTATTTTCCTGTGTCAAGAATGTTTGCCTCGCCTCAACACCCTTAGGCCATGGTATATCAGGATAGGTATCCTCATGTACTCAGATATCAGTTTTATACCAGCAAAGCCCTAGAGCAAAGCCCCAAAAGAAGAACCGGTATTTTAACAGTGTGAACACCAAATCGACTGATTGCAACATCTTATTCCACTGGATAATTAATGGGAAGGAAGAGAGTTTTATCATTGTTCGCTACGGATTTATCTGCATCATTGAAGGATTTGTCGGTACTACTGAGGAATGTATATCCACCAGATATTCAGAGAATGGTGCCAGCCCTGTCCATGTCAACAGCTAATTGTGTAGAGAAAGAACTCCAGTGATATCCCCAAGTTTGGGGGATGACCTTGTTGACATGAGACTTGTCGTGCTGAAGTGCCTTACTGGTGATAGTTGAGTGTTTTCTGATCGTTTGAACCAGAGCAGCTAGACGGTCGTCATTACTTTCATTTTCTACAATGAATTTGGGATCTACCTTCTGCCCAGTCTGAAGAGGAACTTCTATTTTTTACTGACCCCTAGCCTCAGCTTCACTGAGCCATACAGCACATTTATATATCAGGTCAGGGTTAAGTCCACCCAATATCACTGTGGACGTAAACAACAGGGCTGAACCAGGATTGTTGACAGTACCGTTTAGTTTACATAAACCAGATCATTATCACATGGGATTGGATACAGAAGAAGACGTTTTTCTCACAGCTATTTTGGAGAACATTTACTTATGATCAGACTCTATAGGGATATGAACATGAGTGACTGTTACCATCATTGAGCAGATGGATTCGAAGATTTATTGAATTAATGATTTGTGATTAGTTGGTTGGTTTTGTGTTGGGAAAATCATATAACATTTTACACTGAATTTTGTCATTCGTGTGTTTGTAATAGATGGAGGGGTATGTGATATCCACATTCTAGGTTGAGAATTTCCCCAACACCCAACATTTCTTTCAATACATTATTGGGTTAAAACCTGGAGTTTGTGTCTATAAATTGTGAACGTTTTGTTCAATGGTTGTGGTTCACATTTGTTAGGTAATACTGTGTTACAATTGGGTTGTGATCTTAGTGAGGAATAATCCATACACAAAGGACAGATTTTGTAATGGAGTGAATTTATTTGCCCTCTAGTGTCTTTGGTAAATTTCCCTGATCACCTCGCCTTCCAAGGGAGGCCCTTTCATAATAAATTTTGTGTGGGACTTGCATAGTTTGTATCTTGGCCTGTACGATGGGGGTTCGGAGCCACTCACTGGCCACCTCAAGAAGGTTGATCTAACTGTTAACCCATCTCATCCGGGATCCTCTAGAGATAAGCCAAATATTTTATTTCTCACCTCACAGGGAGTAGTAAAAAGAGAGAAAGAGTAACGCGCGCGCGCGCGCGCACACACACACACACACACACACACACACAATCTCTTTCTCTTTTTCTATAGTCTATTTGTCAACATATCTACTTGTCTGACAACTGTTTATTCTTCCACCCTTCCATCTTTAGGCTCATCCAAAACCATCGACCAGCTGGCCAAACGGAAGACTGGCCGACTGCCTAACTGATCGACCTATCTCTCTATGTACACTGTGTAACTCAACATAAAAGAATGGAGAATTTTCAATTAACTACTTTTTTTTAACCTATCACTTTCTGCAAGAAGGTTAGAATATTAACATACAATTAAAATTGATTTATTTGGTTATTTCGGGATTTGAATTTTAAATATTGAGCACAACCCACTATTGGCAACGCTGATCGTACTCTGTATGAACCTAAGGCCTATCCACGTCAATATGGAAGCACTATACTCGAGTTTCGCCCTCTTTTGGGCTCGTCAGTAGTGCATATCCCTGACCGGATCCGGAAACAAGCCCCGGATCACCGGCGTGTGAAGCGGGTGTGTAACCACGCGGCACACGTGTGGATAGGCCTTAGGTTCATACAGAGTACGATCAGCGTTGCCATTAGTGGGTTGTGCTCAATATTTAAAATTCAAATCCCGAAATAACCAAATAAATCTATTTGATTATTGCTCATTGGATTTAGGAGGCCTGGTGTTCCTTGCCAGTGAGAAGTCCTGATCGTTTCGGGTCCACATCGATTGACAGACGTCAGTCTCGGCGATTGGGCAATCTTGAGCATAGCCTACGATGGGTGACGTTGTGATATTCTGTTATGATAATTTGGCTGTGTGTCCAAAGTGTGCCGCGTGGTTACACACCCGCTTCACACGCCGGTGATCCGGGGCTTGTTTCCGGATCCGGTCAGGGATATGCACTACTGACGACCTCAAACGAGGGCGAAACTCGAGTATAGTGCTTCCATATTGACGTGGATAGGCCTTAGGTTCATACAGAGTACGATCAGCGTTGCCAGTAGTGGGTTGTGTTCAATATTTAAAATACAATTAAAAGACAAATATAGTTTAATAAACTCAATATCATTACAGACATTACTAATTTTAGTGTCATTGAAATTAGTCATTATGAGGGAACTCATTGTTTTTGCACGTATCACTATTTACTAATTTCTTGAAATCACAAACTGACACTTATTATCGTTACATATATCACTGGTTATGATTTCATGAAGCCATATGAAGACATGAATCTTAGCTTGATCTCAAGCAGTGGTAAGTTCAAATAATTATGAACTAGCTGACCCGGCCCGGCTTTGCCCACTCCCTGGCGGGGATCTATCTATCTATCTATCTATCTATCTATCTATCTATCTATATATCTATCTATCTATCTATCTATCTATCTATCTATCTATCTATCTATCTATCTATCTATCTATCTATCTATCTATCTATCTATCTATCTATCTATCTATCTATCTGTCTGTCTGTCTGTCTGTCTGTCTGTCTGTCTGCCTGTCTGCCTGCACACCCGTCCGTCCGTCTCTCCCTCCGTCTCTCCCTCCCTCTCTCTCTTTCTATCTATCTATCTATCTATCTGTCTATCTGTCTATCTGTCTATATGTCTGTCTGTCTGTCTGTCTGTCTTACGTTTACGCGGTCGGCCTTTTTCTCTGTTTCCCTCTATTTTGTACATCATTGCTTGACTGCGGCGTAATTCAAAAGTTTCTCTCCCAAAAAAGTACAGAAATATAATTCTAACGTATCTAAAATAAATCCATTATTTTTTAATGAAAACTGTTTTTAATCACCTACATGACAGTAGATAACTTCTTTAAACATAAAAAGATGAGTTAGAAAATTAGAGGGGGTGAGTGCCATAACCTAAACCAGGCTATGAAAGGAGAGACACAGTTTGCACAACATGAGTTGAAGAAGATTGGGAAAATGTGCAAGACGTTTTTGGTGCAAGCGCGAAAGCGACACAAAAACGTCACTTAGAGATCAGTGAGATATGGCCTGCCGTCCAGCTCGGACGAGGCATGTCTGATGGAGCATGGCCAACGGTATGTTATGCCGCTCTTTGTGTGCAGCTGTGTGAATGTGAGATGGCACGTATCTTATATTCCCTGTCGAGCTGTTGTGTATCCGAAAGCATGGATGGATTAAAAGCAATTGTCAAGAAGAAAGTCTTCGTGAGATTGTATTCCAGTGCCTGTGTTGGTCTTCTGTAAAACAAGGTATCAAGTATCATTCATATTATGTTAAACCCTAGATACATCAATGAGCCCATGTCAATGCACTTCGTGACAATACCATAATTATGTATTTTCTTAGTATTTTAAAAAATCATAAAATGGGAACCTTAAATGCAAGATTATAAACAATTCTGTCTAGACATAAAGATAAGTTAACAGATTTACAATGTATGGAGCACCCGATCTGCCCACATGCTACTTACAACAGTTGCATTTTCACTGATGGTGGTTGTGTCTCCAGGGTTTGTGAAAACTGGAGGCATGTCTTGAATGTCTATGATAATAATGAGAATATTCACTGTTGAAGTAAAACTGACAGCAAGGCCTGGCCCGTCCTGAATGGAAAGGATCAAAGAAATGTATCTGTGAATTCTGATGCATCTTCATTCTTGATTTAAGAATCAACATCACTGTACTCAGGACATCCCCCACACATGCTACTCCCCCTCTTCAAAGCTCAGAGAAGAGGTCTCATGCTACACTCTACACTCTTAGCATCATTCAAATCCTCTACCGACTCCCTTTTGAGTCAATCTTTCCACATATGAATAATTTATCTGTTCATCTGTATTCGTCACCTAACCCCAGACATTCCTCACATCTTCTTTATCATAAAGTAGCTCTCTGTTCAGCAGCAGCTAATCTATCAGCCTGTTCATTGCCTCCGACACCTGCCCGCCCTGGGAAGGAAATACATGATGTGTTTCAGACTGCTTCCTATCAAGAAATGGTAGCCACCCTACCCATAACTTGCCATTTTCCACTTTCCAAAGCATACTCTGCGAATATATTACTAACATATGTCTGGTTGTGCTGTACTCCAACCATCGGAAGGCCGCAGTCGCAGTCTCAGTTTCCATTCTTATGCGAGATGTTGAACCAGCACAAGCCAAACTCCCCTAGTGTCCTTTTGTCTATCCATTAAATCCCCACCTACTCTTTTTTTCTGTAAACGTATATAATTACATTACGTGGGTATACAAAAGATATGATTATCTTCACCAGCTCTGTGAATTTGATGAGACATTGTTATACTGTTCTTCCTATTCTTCATATGCCTTCGTCTTATGTTTATGAAGCAAATGCTCTAGCCATCTTGTATCAAGTTTTCATATCTGTGACCATCTTTTGGAGTTACTCTCATGTACTTCAAATATAATTACTTATTGTACTCTCCTTATGTTTTGGCCTCCTTATATTCTTGAGATTTTCAGATACTATGTCTTTGCTCCAATGGGGAGGCCACTAAACACACCAAACAAGAGAATTAGAGACAGTGACAACAGCAAGGTATAGGTTTGAGAAAAAGAGATCATAAAGAATGAAAGGGTTTGTCATGAGAGCTGAAGGCCTATGTTCCATTGGGTGATAAAAGGCAAAATAAGAAGAGTGGAACTACAAACGCGCGCACATACACACGCGCACACACTCACGCGCACGCGCACACACACACACAAGTTAATAAACTTGTTGATAATGATGGTAAGAAAATAAATGGCTGAATCTGGCAAATGAACTGAACTACTGCTGCCAAGTTCAGAGGCCAAAAAATATGGGTTTGACAAGAAAAGAAAACTACTAAGTATGTAATCTACTCTAATTTATGGTCATGATTGTTTTAACCTTAACATTTACCTTAAAAATAAAATTAAGAGTAAAGTATTTCAACATAGCAATAAAGCTGACAAACTGGTTCTTTTTGTCTGAGTTTAGTTTAGTTTAGTTTAGTTTAGTTTAGTTTAGTCGACGGATCAACATCACGGCACACGGGTATAACCCATAAGTGCTCCGTTCTACTCCTAACTCAAGTCTGAGTCCGGAGAACCTCAGCTCAGTGAACGAACTCTGTAGCAGCAGCGAGGATCCTTAAATTCGTTGGGTATATGTTTAACTCGAAATTTGGCCCGGGCAGCGCCGTTAGGCTACTCTTTTTCGATTTCCAACTGCCAAGGAATTTTTTACGTGCACAACAATACACACTGGCGTCCGATCTCACCACCCGGAGACCAGGGAACATCTTGTTATAAGCCTGCGTGAGAAAAAATCCCAGACCACTCAGCCGCCATATTTTCCTTCCTTTTAGATTCTATTCATTTGTCATTATCTATGTTCAAATACTGCTGTTTCACAAACTGCCAATCATTTCCTATACAGATGTTTCTTTGCGACACGATGACATGCTGTCTAGCTTCTTCTCTGTAGGTCTCCCTCTGTCTCACTTCCCCTCCATATTTCCTGTTGTCATGACATAGTTAAGTTTCTCATTTCTTACAAGTCCAAAATATGTTGATCATCTACTTCTGATACAAGTGACCTGTACTTTTCTCAGTCAACTTCATTACTTTTTATCTGTGCTTGACATTTAACCATTTGTCTATAGAAGTGTACTGAAGTAAGCCAGTGGTCAAAGTACCAGGTACTGTCGTTACGGTATGAAGTGATAGATCATTACATATTCTAGGTCATGTCATATAAGGTGTGGTGAACAGTTTTCTTCCTCATCACCTGTCTCTCCCAGACAATTCCCAGAACATTCTGAAAATTGTTCGGTGTCCATTTTTATGAGGCTGGGTCAGCCCCACAGCCGCACTGGCCCAAAATCCTGGACCACTCACTAGACAGGCCAGCGCTCTAACCACAATGCCACTGGGGCTCCCATTCTGAAGTATAAAGAATGTTACAATACTAAAATTTTAAGAACATAAAATAAAACACATTACTAAGCTGTATTTATAAGGCCAGTGAACAATGAATCTCATAATACTCACAATGGCAACAATTTTGGATGTATACACTGGTCGAGTTTCGTAGTCCAAATCTCCAATCAGGGTGATCATAGCACTGTAGACTCCTTCAGATATCTGAGTGTAATTCAGCTTGAATTTTTCACACATGGCTTTACTCTAGATTTTCATTGTGAAGTGAACAAACATGGAAAAAACAATTAATATAAATGAAATAAAATAGTAGTAATGTACTAAATGCAAGAATATTAACTAACGTAAACTGTGAGCATATAAATTCCAATTATTTCAGTTTTAAAGTATGTTATATAATTTATGCAGTACAGAAATAGCTATACTAAAAAAGTAACATAAAAATTCCTATAAACAGTCAAACATCACATAAATATTCCTATATACAGCTTAACAATATCATAGAAACATTTCCTTATATAATCTAATAACAACATATAAATATTCCTATATCTATATACAGCGTAAAACATCATTTATATATTTATAACTTAACAACGCCACATAAAATTCCCATATAAAACATTACATTAATATTCCTATACCTATGTACAACCTAAAAACGTCACATAAATATTTCCATAATAAATCTCACAACATCACAGAGATATTCCCATACACAATCATACAAAACCAAAAAAGTAATTTTCTATACAACCTAACAACATCAAAGAAATATTCTCATACACAGCCTAACAACATCAAATAGCCACTCCTATAAACAGGTTTGTTCTTTGCATTACAAAAGCACACTAAAAGCAATGAAAACAAGCAAACTTTAATTATTTTGTAATCAACTTACAGTTTCTGATAAATTCTCCCTTTCTGTAACATTTGGACTGTTGCATATCAAATACATTGTCCTCAATGCAGCATTGATAGTTCTGTCTTTATCAACTGTCTGAATGGACGTTTCCACCACTGTGCCAACTCTAGCATCCTATAGTGACACAATTGTACCAGTCTACATACAAGTCAATGAACAGGTCTACATACAAGTCAATGAACAGGTCTACATACAAGTCAATGAACAAGTCTACATACAAGTCAATGAACAAGTCTACATACAAGTCAATGAACAGGTCTACATACAAGTCAATGAACAGGTCTACATACAAGTCAATGAACAGGTCTACATACAAGTCAATGAACAGGTCTACATACAAGTCAATGAACAGGTCTACATACAAGTCAATGAACAGGTCTACATACAAGTCAATGAACAGGTCTACATACAAGTCAATGAACAGGTCTACATACAAGTCAATGAACAGGTCTACATACAAGTCAATGAACAGGTCTACATACAAGTCAATGGACAGGTCTACATACTAGTCAATGAACAAGTCTACATACAAGTCAATGAACAGGTCTACATACAAGTCAATGAACAGGTCTACATACAAGTCAATGAACAGGTCTACATACAAGTCAATGAACAGGTCTACATGTTGTTGTTGTTGTTTGTCCATCAAGAATGATGATGACCATTCATTTCATCCAGTGGGGTTGAAGGTGTGGAGCCGTGGGTTCTAAGATGGCTGATAAAGGCCTATTTTGGCTCGAAATGTTCTTTGACAATGTGGGCAAAGAATGCTTGACGTCTCTGGAGGAGGATTTCCTGCAGTGGTTTTTCTGTCCTGCCTTTTCTTCACAGCTCTTGCAGTCCTGGTTGCCTCACATATGACTGCACCTTTGCGCAATGATGCACGCCACGAATTTCGGTCTCTGGCTGCAGCCTCCCAGGTGTCATGATGAATTCCAAAAGCATTCAGTGAAATTTTCATAGTGTCTTTAAAACGTTTCCTCTGGCCACCTTGGGAGCGTTTACCACAACGCAGTTCGCTGTAGAAAATTCGTTTAGGGAGCCTGTGATCTGGCATGCGGGTCAAGTGACCAGCCCAGCGAATCTGATTCTTCATCAGTAGAGTGTGGATACTGGGCATGGATGCTCTTTCTAGGACTTCAGTGTCTGGAATCTTGTCTTGCCATTTAATCTTCAGTAGCTTCCTTAGGCAGACTGTGTGGAAGTGGTTTAATTCCCTAGCGTGTCGCTGATAAACAGTCCAGGTTTCACAAGCATATAGCAGTGTGGATAATACAACTGCTTTGTAGACTTTTAGCTTTGTTTGCAGGCTTATTCCAGTTCTGTCCCATACATTCTTGTACAGTCTGCCAAAGGCTGCACTGGCCTTGGAGATTCTTGCATTCACTTCGTCATCGATTGTGGCAGCTTGTGACACAGTGCTGCCAAGATAGGTGAATTTGTCCACAACACTTAGTCTATGATCATTCACTTTGATATTCGGCACAGTGTGATTATTCCCTGGAGCTGGCTGGTACATAACTACAGTCTTCTCCAAGTTGATATTGAGCCCAAAGTTGGCACAGGCATGTGAGAAAGCTGAAACATTATGTTGCATGTCCGCCTCTGAGTTGGCGTATAGAGCGCAATCATCAGCAAACAGGAGCTCTCTGACGGTACCGCTGTCAATTTTGGTTTTAGCTTTCAGCCTTCTGAGATTGAATAACTTTCCATCCATACGGTAGTTGATGTCTATTCCAATGTCGTCGTTCTCGAAGGCATTCATCAACATGGCTGAAAACATGAGGCTGAACAGTGTTGGTGCCAGGACACATCCTTGCTTCACTCCATTGGTTACAGGAAAGGGTTCAGACAGTTCACCATTTTCCTGTACTCTTGCCTGCATGCCGTCATGAAATAGCCGCACTATTTGGACAAACTTTCGTGGACAGACATATTTTGCCATAATCTTCCACAGTCCTTCTCTGCTGACTGTATCAAAAGCCTTGGTAAGGTCAATGAAAGTGGAGAACATTTCGCAGTTCTGTTCCTGACATTTCTCTTGCAGCTGCCTTGCAGCGGAAATCATGTCAACAGTTCCACGTTCTTTTCTGAAGCCACGTTGACTCTCAGGAAGAAGACCTTGATCGAGATGGGCTGTGAGGCGATTGAGAAGAATTCTGGCGAGTATCTTCCCTGCAATTGAGAGCAAGGAGATGCCTCGGTGGTTGTCACAGGATTGACGGTTTCCTTTACGTTTGTAAAGGTGGACTATTGACGCATCCTTAAAATCTTGTGGCATGGTCTCGTTCATCCATATATTTGTGAAGACTTGGTGAAGCTGCTCTGTTAGGACCGGCCCACCTGCCTTGTATATCTCTGCTGAGATGGAGTCAGGACCAGGTGCCTTGCCGCTGGAGAGTTGCTGGATGGCTTTGTTTATTTCCACTATGGTTGGCAGGTCACCAAGTGTCTCATTGGTGGGAACTTGAGGAAGGCAGTTGATGGTTTCATCATCGAAGAAGGAAGTTGCATTTAAGATTTTGCTGAAATGCTCTGCCCAGCGTTGGAGGATGTCTTTCTTATCGGTGACCAATGTTCCCCCGTCTGCACTGAGGAGGGGAACTATGCCTGGTGATGAAGGACCATAGACCGCTTTCAGTGAGTCGTAGAAGTTTTTCATATCATGTCTGTCAGCAAAGCCCTGAATTTCATCAGCTTTGCTGCTCAGCCAGGAGTCCCGCATGAGCCGAAGTTTCTGCTGCACTACTCTCTGAATGTTCTTGAAAGCATCTTTTTTTTATGTTGACTTTGGGTCATTCAAATGTGCCTTGAGGAGAAGATGTTTCTCGGCCAGCAATTGGTTGATGTCTTCGGAATTTTCATCAAACCAGTCTTTATGCTTTCGGGGGGCTGGACCCAGGATTTCCATAGCAGTGTTGTAAATTGTGTCCTTTAGGGCTCTCCATTCTGTTTCTGTATCCTGTTTAGCTTCAGCATTGGGCTTGAGGCGGTCTTCCAGCATATTTTCAAACGACTGCTGCATTTTCTTGCTGTTTAGGCGGGTGACATTAAGCTTTGCTTGCATTTTCGCCCCTTGAGGATGGCGTGGTGGCCTGATGTGGATGTTCATTTTCGAGACAATGAGACGATGGTCTGTCCAACATTCGGCACCACACATGGATTTTGTCACTCGAACGTCTTGTCTGTCACTCCTCCTGACGATGACATAGTCAATGAGGTGCCAGTGTTTCGAGCAAAGGTGCATCCACGATGTCCTATTTCTCATGGGGAGACGGAAAATTGTGTTCGTAATCACGAGATCATGTTCGGCACATGTCTGAAGGAGGCGGAGTCCATTGCTGTTACAATTTCCGACTCCATGCTTTCCAATAATGCCACTCCAAGAGGTGGTGTCCGTGCCTACTCTGGCATTGAAATCCTCAAGGAGTATAAGTTTGTCTCCTTTGGGAACAGATGTTAATACACTGTGCAGGTCCTCATAGAACTTGTTCTTGACATCATCTTCGTTGGTCATAGTTGGTGCGTAGACACTCACAATGGTTGCGTGCTTCCTTCCATTCAGCAGAGGTAACTTCATGGTCATGAGCCTGTCGTTTATAGCCTTTGGAAATCCAGCTAATTTGCCGACCAGGGCAGACTTAATGACAAATCCCACACCGGATTGGCGTCTTTCCTCGCTTTTCCTTCCACTCCAGAAAAATGTGTAGCCGGCACCAATTTCACAGATTTGGCCTTCTTCTGCAAGTCGTGTCTCGCTCAAGGCTGCAATGTCGATGTTGTACCTGCCCAGCTCTTTCCCAATCAGTGCTGTTCGTCTCTCTGGAGCCGACGCGCCGTCTCTGTCAAGTAGGGTGCGTACATTCCAAGTTCCAATTGTTAAGGGAATATGGTTTACTCTTTTAGCTTTGCTTGTTTTATCTTTCTTTGTATGTCGACCGCAGTTAAGGGTACCTACCAACCGCGGCTAGCTGGTTAGGTAGTGATGAAGCAGACAATGTTTAGGGCACCTTTTCTAGCCCCTTCCTCATGCTATGGAGGTGAGCAGTGTGTTCCTATAGAGGGCTGCTCAGTCGCTCAGGGGGCTGCCGAATCCCACTGCTGCTCCGGTCAGTAGAAGACGACCATATGGCCTGAGCCGCCTGTGTGCAGGTCTGCGACTACGGCTGCCAGCGTACCCACGCCTGCCGCTTTGCCGCTCGCCCATCGCCACAGGGCTTGAAGGTGATATGTGACGTTGGATGAAGAATGTCTTGCGCGATGACTTGGATTAAAGTGAGGAAGAGTTGCGCAATTCGTCGACCTCACTCTCTCGCCTGAGTCCATCTGAGTCCAGTGGCAAGACAAGTCGAGACGATTGGAGACGAATACAGGTGCAGTGGATGACCAGGGCGCTCTACGTGCCTTGCCGTGCTCATTACGTTCCACAACGCTTTGCAGGTAAACGCCGTCTTGCCCGTTGAATCAGGAATGATTTCTTCCGCGCAGTCTGCCGAATCCTGTCTTCACATGCTGGGTAGGCATACCCTAGTTTACGTCTTGGTTTGACACCAAATCGGATACCCATGCCTGGTTTAGCCAGCCTCTCACAGCTGTTGCCCGGGGGGTGGCCGCTGTCGCATGCTGACAGCTACTAGGAGCCACAGGCACGAGCTGGGTGTCAGACTTGGACCAGTGGGGGATGGGTCCTGAAAGGACATGAGAGCCATCCTTACCAAAGGTACAGGTCTACATACAAGTCAATGAACAGGTCTACATACAGGTCTACATACAAGTCAATGAACAGGTCTACATACAAGTCAATGAACAGGTCTACATACAAGTCAATGAACAGGTCTACATACAAGTCAATGAACAGGTCTACATACAAGTCAATGAACAGGTCTACATACAAGTCAATGAACAGGTCTACATACAAGTCAATGAACAGGTCTACATACAAGTCAATGAACAGGTCTACATACAAGTCAATGAACAGGTCTACATACAAGTCAATGAACAGGTCTACAAAGGGCTTGGTGTGAGCTGGTAGAGGGCTACAGCACCATTAGGAGATGAAAGGCACAAGAAGAGTCTGGTTTCCCTCCATCTGTCACATCCACGTCTGAGATTTACATCAGCTAGGTCATCAATTGTGGGGAGATTTTCTGTTTTAACGTTTTGCAAGGCCACTGATCAATTATATCCAAGTCTTAATGATTTTTTTTTTTGCGCTCGCTCTCTTTGAACTCAAGCGTAGTTCACACACACTACAGCTAGTAGCACTGGACTGACTTCTACGTGTGGATCACATTTCCCTATTACCATTGTACCTCGCCATCAGGCGAATCCACTCGGACTTCAGATGTACTTGTAATTTACGTCCCCAAGTCGACGACGTGAACTCAACATTTTAGTGCAACTGTCCGGTATAGGCACAGCACATGTTTAAGCATGTGCGTTCTTATGCATTCAGCCATGCTGACCTCTATATTAATGATATCAAACTGCTGAGCTAAAAGTTAGTTGCCTATACTCTAAAGACATCGCAGTCAACCCCAGCATTTAAGGTGGTTTGTGATTTCTTAACCGGCTCTGTGGCGAAGGAGTTACCGACGCAGCTCGTAATCCCGCATACCCACGTTCGAAATAGAGCTGCGGGCGATTTGGCAGCAGACCGCCTTGCGTTGTTTTTTACGAAATGTATGGGTGCCAGTCGTTCGGAAAGCAATGGCAAACTACTGACCATAATCTCCCGCAGAAGTCGGGTGTGTCGGCCTAACGGCGCAAGAACGCAGCTCTGCTGTAAACAGGCACAACGCAGTCACGTCCGAAACAATTCTCCTGATGAACGCAGCAGAAGAAGAAGAACATAACCTTACCTAGAGATAACAACAGCAAAACAAGTTGGTGTTGACTGCGACATCCTGTAAAGAATACGCAACTAACTAACTTGTGATTTCTTGTCAAGTTTACGTATTGTAGCTCGCCATTGCTTTACGAACGGCCGACACTCGTACCATTGTATGAAAACCAACGCTAGGCGGCCTGCTGTCATATCCCCCACAGCTGTGTTTTGATCACGTTATGCTGGATCACGAATGGCATCCTGAACTCTTTCGCCACAGAACAGGCAATTACCGAGGGACCTTGAACAGTTGCACCCCACACTCATGATCTTCAGTGTTTTCATTGTTATACTTATTCTTCTACTTGAACAGGTGCACCCCACACTCATGATCTTCAGTGTTTTCATTGTTATACTTATTCTTTTACTTGAACAGATGCACCCCACACTCATGACCTTCAATGTTTTCATTGTTATACTTATTCTTCTACTTGAACAGATGCACCCCACACTCATGACCTTCAGTGTTTTCATTGTTATACTTATTCTTCTACTTGAACAGTTGCACCCCACACTCATGACCTTCAATGTTTTCATTGTTATACTTATTCTTCTACTTGAACAGATGCACCCCACACTCATGACCTTCAATGTTTTCATTGTTATACTTATTCTTCTACTTGAACAGATGCACCCCACACTCATGATCTTCAGTGTTTTCATTGGTATACTTATTCTTCTACTTGAACAGATGCACCCCACACTCATGACCTTCAATGTTTTCATTGTTATACTTATTCTTCTACTTGAACAGATGCACCCCACACTCATGACCTTCAATGTTTTCATTGTTATACTTATTCTTCTACTTGAACAGTTGCACCCCACACTCATGACCTTCAATGTTTTCATTGTTATACTTATTCTTCTACTTGAACAGTTGCACCCCACACTCATGACCTTCAATGTTTTCATTGTTATACTTATTCTTCTACTTGAACAGTTGCACCCCACACTCATGACCTTCAATGTTTTCATTGTTATACTTATTCTTCTACTTGAACAGGTGCACCTCACACTAATGACCTTCGATGTTTTCATTGTTATACTTATTCTTCTACTTGAACAGATGCACCCCACACTCATGACCTTCAATGTTTTCATTGTTATACTTGTCCTTCTCCTTGAACAGATGCACCCCACACTCATGACCTTCAATGTTTTCATTGTTATACTTGTCCTTCTCCTTGAACAGATGCACCCCACACGTATGACCTTCAATGTTTTCATTGTTATACTCATTCTTCTACTTGAACAGATGCACCCCACACTCATGACCTTCAATGTTTTCATTGTTATACTTGTCCTTCTCCTTGAACAGGTGCACCCCACACGTATGACCTTCAATGTTTTCATTGTTATACTTATTCTTCTACTTGAACAGATGCACCCCACACTCATGACCTTCAATGTTTTCATTGGTATACTTGTCCTTCTCCTTGAACAGGTGCACCCCACACGTATGACCTTCAATGTTTTCATTGTTATACTTATTCTTCTCCTTGAACAGGTGCACCCCACACGTATGACCTTCAATGTTTTCATTGTTATACTTGTCCTTCTCCTTCCTCACTCGTGTGAGGGTAGTACGCTACACATTGTTATGCACCTCAGTGGTAACCTCATATTTGTACAGACTCGATGGGTGATGGGATCCATCTCATTCAGACCTCTTCACTTCCCAGAACATTTCCTGGGACCCATTTTAGACTGGGTCGACCTAGGAGTCCAGGTCAATTTTTAAACATTCCTGTCTTCATAGTCTCGAACCCAAGACCACTGATTCGACAGACAAGCAGACTTGTATGTAATGTAATATCAGTAAATATGCATGTAGGTTAAGACAACTAATTACAGTATAACAGAAGTGGCTTTGGTAGGACTATGCACGAATATAAAGAACACTAAGATCGTATAATTAATTGATAAATAAACAGATCTACACCAGACTCGATGGTATTATGATGTAAGAAGAGAATAGATCTGCTTACTTGTTGAGTAACACAAAAACTAGTTTAAGACATCAATTTAAATTTCAAATCCCGAAACAACCACATAATCAATAAGACATCAATGTAAAGATAAATAAATTTAAATAAGAGTTAACAGAAAGATTCTAACATTGCTGACAAATAGCACGCAGTTCACATTCATATACCGCTTAAATAACTGAATCTATTAAGATTAGTTTTAACACTACTGAAATTCCGATTCCGATTCCAATTCACAAACAAAAATTCCAAATTCGACCTCGTCTAACCTGCTTCATCAGCTGTGGTTATTGTTGAGGTACGTGGTTTTTGTGGGATTAGCCCTAATTCTTGTCTTGTGAGTCCTATCTCGGACTGCTTGCTTGCTTGCTTGTGTTCGTTGGCTTGAGCTCCAACGCGAAGTCCTGTATGTCGGATGAAGACATCCTGTTGTCCAACATCAGTGTGATGTCATACAGAACCTGAGGTTTGCGTGAGTATCCGTTGTCCCATGTCTGGCTTATTGGTGTGCAGACTGGTGGTTCCTCGCCGTACAGGCAGACACTCTCCGACTTCGGAGGAATCGGCGATCCTACTGACTTTAGCCAGGACCCCGAAGGGACCTGTTGCCCAGGACGCTCGACGAAGACGCGTCAATAGGTCTTGGCCAGTATATAACCCGGCCCTGGTGCCTTGGAAACACCTCTGCGTCCCCATCTCGGACTGGTTATGTAGCGTTTGTGTCTGTGACGTCAGCAGTGGTCGGCGGCTATCCTTTGTGCTCGTCTTTGCTTGTGGTTTTCTTTGTTTGAGTAGGCTCCTGGCTCGTCTGGCTTGACTGGCTGCAGTCCTTATAAAGACTTTTCGTTATCCCACTCCAGCTGGGGGACCGCCCTTAGTGCATGTTTCCTCTTGTTGTTTTCTTTGTTATCGCAGGCTCCTGGTTTGCCTGGTTGCAGTCCTTAAAAGGACATTTTATTAGGTCTTTTAGTCTTCTTTGGTGTGTATTTTCTGTAGGAGCTTTTCGATGTTGCTATTTTCCTTCTTGTATTTTTTTTTTCATCTTCGAGTGTTAGCTTCTGCCATTCGCTTTTTTCCTCGGCGGACAGCCATAGCTTTCTCTCTCCGTCTTCTATGTAGTACGAGTAGTCGGTACCCCGTTCCAAGATTGTAATTGGGTAATCTACCGGTAACCTGAATTTCTTGGGTTTTTTCTTTTCTCTTTCAATCCAACACCTTTTAAATTCCTTGCGCCTGAGTACCTCCAGTCTTTGACCTGCCCGTAGCTTCTCCAAGGTAGTTTTCTGTGGTCTCTCCGTGCCGTCATCCGGGTGCCCTTCTCGGTTTTCTTCGGATGTCTGGCGAGATATTGGTTTCTCTTTGTCTGCCTCGGGTATCGTGGCTGGGCTGCTGGCTGTAGCTTGTGGTTCAGGTTCGGTCTCTTTGTTTTCATCTTGCTGTTTCTCTGTGAGTCTTTGTATGGCTTCTGTTGGTTTGTTTTGAGAGAGTTCCATTTAAGCTCTAAGCAATTCTCTTTCGGCCTTGATCATTTGCAGGATTTCTTCGTTCTCCTTCTTCATCTCGGCCAAGCACTCCATCTCTTGTTTGAAGTTGTGCTGGATTTCTTTCATGTCGGCCAGCAGCTTCTCATTATCGCTGGTCGGAGACGTCGTCAGCAGTGCCGTGAATTGTTTCTTCAACTCGTCTATCTGCTTTTGAAGTTGATCTCTTTCAGCTTGTGCTATACCCGTGGCTGTCTCGCCCCTCTGCATTGCTTCCTTGAATGGTGTCTTTGTGATGATGGCGATCTTTAAGACGTTTCTGTGTCTCTGCAGGTACGGGCAGCCCAGGTATCTTGCTCCGTGTTTGCTCAGGCAGTTTACGCACTTTCTTCTGTTGTTAGGAGCTCGGAAATCCGTGTCCAGTTTAGCCAGCGGACACTCCTTAAAGGCGTGATGATCGGCGCAGTATCGGCAGATTTCCGTACTACTGCGACACGTAGCTCTGCTGTGGCCGGTCTTCTGACATCTGGAACATTGAGTGATTCTTGGGAAGAATCTTTCTGTTTGCTGCATTTTCTTGTTGTATGATACTGTGGTCGGCATTTCGCTGCCCTCCGACGTCACTACTGCCAAGGTTGTAGGTATCTTGGAGTAGGTGAGGAGCCGCCCCGCTTTCAAGAATCGGATGTGAAGATTCTCTTCTCGTAGCTGCTTCAGGATTTCCTCATCTGTCAGCTCCACAGGAATCCACTTGACAACCCATCGGACTGTTTTTGAGTCGGTGTTTCCGAGTCTGGTGTCTTTCTCCTCCTTCTTCTCTGCTATCTTGGTTCTTGACTGCGTTGGGCTGTCAATCTTCTCCGTCGCAGTAGCTTCAGTGATGGCTGTAGTATCAGGCTCTTTGATGCAGCTAGCAGGTGGGCTCTCGGCGTTCTTCTTCTTGTTGTCGGCTCCCACGCTGCACATCTTGGCAACAGCGTGTTTCTTGTTGTTGGACTTTCAACGTGACATTTTCCCGCGTATCAGGCTTCTTGACAGGATAATGCGACTTGACTTGTTAGCGCTCGCAGTGCGAAAAAGGACGACGCTACTGAAATATAGCAGATCACATTCTTATAGTAGTAGTAGTAGGCCTCTATCAGTCCTGTAGGACTATAGAGTTGTTCCGCTGAGGAGGCACCTGACAGCGCCGCACCTGACTGTGTAGTCCAAATCTCTGTCACAGTTTCCGTATATGGAAGACGAGGCCGGTCCCGCAGTAAGTGATTGCATTTTATGGCTATGCCGCCTATCCTCGGTTTGTTGGATCAGATTGCGCTCAAGGAGCATCAGTCCGTTTCGTACATCTCTTCTCCAGGAACATATGTCTGTTGCAACTCTCTCCCACGTGTCTGGATCTACGCCGAGGGTTCTCATATCTTGTTTGTACACATCCTTATATCGTATTTGGGGCATGCCAGTTGGCCTCTTCCCTGTGGTTAGTTCTCCGTATAGGAGATCTTGCGAATATGTTCATCCTCCATTCTATATACGTGGCCCAGCCACCGGAGGCGTCTCTACTTGAGGAGGGTGTGTACTGTGGTAATATCCGCTCTTTCAAGCACGTGTTTGTTATATGGTCTTTCCACGAAAGCTCAGAACCAATAAGATGTGCAAGATCAGTACTAGAACTCTACATCGTTGGAGAGACATATTAGGATGTAACCAGGTCATGATTCAGCACAGCACATATAAACTGGCCAGGATTAGGCCTGGGTTGGTCATCTTTCCTCCACAGGTTTTAGGTATTTCCTTGTCAACAGACTCATCGCAAGGTCCAGAGGGAAGCAGACAACATAAAATAAATATAAAAGACTCCATTCCCATGCCATAATGGCATATTTGAGATATGGAGCTAGGTTCATATTTTCTGGACCAAACAGTATTTGATGGGATGTCAGTATCACATTGGTCGCTTTACCTCTCATTAAAGTTTCTGGTCCCATTTTGTGAAGCTGGGCAATGCTGAAACTATGAAGCCACCAAAACAAAATTCTACCCTGCGGGTTTTAACCTAGAATCATTGGTCAGCAAGAATTACACTAGCCGATACACCACCTTGGTTATAAACAGACAATATAATGCATGTTGAATATTCAATAGTATTTTACAGTCACACTTTAAATTAATATGTCTCCTTTCACTGATGCATCAAAACAAGTTACCGCTCTGCTAAGTTTGATTCTATTTCTCTATATTAAGTGTCATGCCAACTAGCATTAGTGCTTTTTATCATACCTATGCTGATTTTTATCAATTTTCAGGCTGATTTCTTTTCCATGGAAAAATATCTGATCATACTGTCTCAATTACAACACAATAAAGCTGTATTTTAACATTACCTCACGAACAGAAAAGACATATCCTTGTAGATTATCTACTTGAAACAATGGTGGATTGTCATTAGCATCAATCACACTGATCTGTACATTGACCCCAACCTGTTGAAAATACCAGATTCAGAATACAATTGAATAGGCACCATACATAACACATTCATACTGCTCCATTTAAGGACAAACTCTGCTCCATTCGAGGACAAACTCTAATGGGATGTCAACAAGCTTTAGCTGTCTGCTGATCTCTACGCATTAATTAATACTAACGTCCGAAGGTGATTGGAGAAGAAGAAGAATACTGCTAAATGTCCATGGAACATTGAACATATTTAATATATAAATGAAATGTCAGTTACCTTCGCTAGCCTTAAGTATTTATACAAGCTCATTTTGTAAAGGCTGTACCACCAAAGGAAAAAAAAAATTATCAAATAAATCAGAAAGCCATCAACGCCAACCCAAGAGAATTACTTTTTTATGGACAGACCAGAAAAAATCACTATTCTGCACTTAGTACAGGAGACAATTGATTATACAACCACACATATATATACAATTTAAGATTGGCAAATCAACCACGTCCATATATGGATTGGTGCTGCATTTAGCAGATAACATACTCCAAGACTGCGCTAAATATAACTTACATAGATAAACCTTCTGGTCTAGAGAAACAATAGTGGAATAAAAACTTTATGACCAATCCATCCATCATGTGCCATGCCGGTAAGCGTGAACGGTCATGATTCGCTATTTCACTCGAACACCGGAGTGGTGGATCAGTTCAGTGTTCTTGTCTCTACCATGCCACGTGGTCAAGCCATTCATGCATTTACTTCTCTGTCTTCCCCTTGTTCTATTCCCCTCGATCTTGCCAGTCATCACCAAATTTTCTAAGTTGTTTCTTCTCATAACATGTCCAAAAAAAATGTGATTTCCTACGTCTAATTTCTCTAATTAGTTTACGATTTTCATGTATTTCTTGTAGGACTTGGTCGTTGGTTTTTCTGTCTGTCGATGGTATTCTTTGCATTGTCCTCAGAAACCACATTTCTGCAGCCATCAGATGTTTTTCAGCTTGTCTGCTCATTGTCCACGCTTCACATCCATACAAAAGTACAGGCTCTATGTAGCACTTCAACACTCTTTTTCTCGTAGCAATTGACATTTTTTTAAATTGGTCAGTATGTTTTTCATCTTGCAAAAGACTACTTTCGCCATGGTGATTCTTGTTTTAGTCTCTTCAAGGCATCTTCCATCAGAAGTTATGACTGTTCCGAGATAGCTGTACCTACCTACGATTACCAAATGCAAATAGTATATCTTCGTGGCTTACTTGCCACAATTTACTAGTGTATCCTACATGAACAAGTAGTTTAAATGCCTCGTTGCATTATAAAAGCAGACGTTTTATAACTCACCATTTTAAGCATAATAGTTGATAGTAATAAGACTGGAACGAGATAAATAATAACCAAAAATCCAGATCCTGAACATCCAGTCCGGATATTCTCCCTCTCTATATTCTGATACTAACTACATTGAAATCTTCCGTTTCTATATTCTGATACTATCTAAACTGAAATCCTCCCTAACTACACTGTGATATTAACTGGGCCGAAATTCTCCCTTTCTACACCCTATTAACTAGTCACAATTCTCACTATCTAACCCTTGAAACTAGCTAGTCGAAATAAAAATCCCGTGTCAAATAAACCAGACAAAATACTTACAGCCTGATGTCGAGGGTAGCCTGTATCAGGGTAGAAATCAACGCATGTAAATGTCAAATCAGAGCCCACTGCATCTTTTTGCTAGGAAAGGGAACATTTGAAAAAAAATGAACATGGTGCATAAGTAGTCTACACATGGTTTGTTGGTTGAGAATCTGTCGAGGGCTGAGTTTTAACTCTCAAGTCCAGTACAAAGACATTCTAACGAGGCCTGATTTTTAACTCTCAAAACCAGTACAATGACATTCTAACGAGGCCTGAGTTTTAACTCTCAAGTCCAGTACAATGACATTCTAACGAGGCCTGAGTTTTAACTCTCAAGTCCAGTACAATGACATTCTAACGAGGCCTGAGTTTTAACTCTCAAGTCCAGTACAATGACATTCTAACGAGGCCTGAGTTTTAACTCTCAAGTCCAGTACAATGACATTCTAACGAGGCCTGAGTTTTAACTCTCAAGTCCAGTACAATGACATTCTAACGAGGCCTGAGTTTTAACTCTCAAGTCCAGTACAATGACATTCTAACGAGGCCTGAGTTTTAACTCTCAAGTCCAGTACAATGACATTTTAACGAGGCCTGAGTTTTAACTCTCAAGTCCAGTACAATGACATTCTAACGAGGCCTGAGTTTTAACTCTCAAGTCCAGTACAATGACATTCTAACGAGGCCTGAGTTTTAACTCTCAAGTCCAGTACAATGACATTCTAACGAGGCCTGAGTTTTAACTCTCAAGTCCAGTACAATGACATTCTAACGAGGCCTGAGTTTTAACTCTCAAGTCCAGTACAATGACATTCTAACGAGGCCTGAGTTTTAACTCTCAAGTCCAGTACAATGACATTCTAACGAGGCCTGAGTTTTAACTCTCAAGTCCAGTACAATGACATTTTAACGAGGCCTGAGTTTTAACTCTCAAGTCCAGTACAATGACATTCTAACGAGGCCTGAGTTTTAACTCTCAAGTCCAGTACAATGACATTCTAACGAGGCCTGAGTTTTAACTCTCAAGTCCAGTACAATGACATTCTAACGAGGCCTGAGTTTTAACTCTCAAGTCCAGTACAATGACATTCTAACGAGGCCTGAGTTTTAACTCTCAAGTCCAGTACAATGACATTCTAACGAGGCCTGAGTTTTAACTCTCAAGTCCAGTACAATGACATTCTAACGAGGCCTGAGTTTTAACTCTCAAGTCCAGTACAATAACATTCTAGTGGTCTAGGCCCAGCCGTCTAGCAGCTGTTTAGAGTGAGATTGGTGTAAAGATGTTTCTACAGACTCGCTACCAAAATATCATCTCCGCAAGGTCTGTGCTGCATACCGCACCTTCCCACCTCCAAGCCCAGAAACCTGTGGGGTGCAAAACTGGTGCAGAAAGTTCACATCTGCTGGGAGGCATATCAGGACGTCATCAGGTCATGATTCAGCACAACACATACAGAGTGGCTGGGGGTTGGGTCTTGGTTGGTGCTGTGTCCGCAACAGATTTTAGGTATTTCCTCTTTAATAAAGTATGTTACAGTGATCACTTATTCTTACACTCTTAGAAGTTTAAATGATACAGGTAAAGAACCTTGTATCCACATCATTGTGGCAGATTCCGGTAATAACTACACTGAAATTCCCACTATCTACACTCTAATACTAACTAGACTGAAATCCTCAATATCATACCGTGATACTATCTACTCAGAAACCCTCCTTATCTACATCGCAGTACTAACTACTCTGAAATCCTTCCTATCTACAACCTGATACTAACTAGACTGAAATCCTCTCTATCTATACCGTGATACTAACTACTCTGAAATCCTCCATATCTACACCACGATACTAACTACTCTGAAATCCTCCCTATCTTCTTTTTCTTCTTCTTCTTCGTTTATCCGGAGTGTTCTTTCAGACGTAATTACGGTGTGTTTCGTTATGAGCCCTTGGGCCAAAACATTGGACTTTAGCGAGCGTTTTTTATCGGGTTTACCTTCCCTGGAGACTCTCACTGCCGAGGTGTCGTCCGCATCCCAGCTGGTCAAGTTAGAACGGTCGAAGACTTCACGGTCAACCCTCAAGGGAATGCAGGGGCAGTCCATGGGCATTTACCGCCATCCAATGCGACTTCCATAATTGCATAGCCGATACACAGTGCTTTGGTGCTTGGCTCACCCAAGGTATCGCCATGTCCTGCACATGGCTGCTTTAATACCTCACTTACATGTATTGGGCATTTCGTTCGCCACAGGCCGCTCCCCGCACAAACCAGGAACGGTCGGTCTGCAGACGGCGTCCACTCAGCGAGCTTTCTTTCAGTGCGGACATATGCTGGACGCTGTGCCCGGAAGACAAAATAGTCAGAGCTGTTCCGAACACGAAGGACATTCCACTCTCACTCTTACTTTTTTTCATTGTGCCAGTTTTATTTGCACCCTTAGGACGGCACATCAGACTTCTGCCGGCGTTTTTGTTCATGTTAGCCTTCCTGGTGGTTTTTAGGGACATTTGACTGTTGTGCTGTCGTCCACATCTCAGCTGGTCGAGTTAGAACGGCCAAAGACATCACGGTTAACCTTCAGGGGAAGGCAGGAGGCTTCCATAATTGCAGAGCCGCCAGATAGCACTCTGGTACAGGTCTCACCCAAGAAATCGACACGTCCTGCTCATGGCTGCTTTAATTCCTTACTTCCATACATTGGTTATTTCGTTCGCCAATGACCGCTCCCCACGCAAACCAGGAACGGTCGGTCTGCAGAGGACATCTACTCAGCAAGCTTTCACTTCGAACTTCCACGTAATGGATTCGCTAGCCAAGCGTTCCATTTCGTGTTAATGAGACATTTTTCCACCTTCGATTGCGCTCACTCAATGAGTTTATGATACAGACTTGCATCGTAACCATTGCGTGCGACTGGGACGCTTGTTCCACCTTTAGTGACGCTCACGAGGTTGGCTGCATGTGCTACCGGCGAAGCATCTTACCTCCATGCAGCAGAGAGCGAGTAACGGCCAGGCCCTCTCATCCGGGTATATTGACTTAGAGGCTTTCAGCAATATCCCTCAGCTGAGAGCCGTATAACAAGTGTCTGGACCAAGCATGTAGCAGGCTCAGCATCTCATCTCCATTTAGCAGTGGGTGAGTATCGGCCTGGCTCTCACACCCGGGGGAAATTGATTTAGAGGCGTTCAGCCATATTCCTCAGCTGAGAGCTGTAGAATATGTGTCTAGACCAAGAATGTGGTGGCATCGTGCGCATTATTCGGACTTCGGGTGCAATGGATTTGCTTATCCCTAGCCTTTGACTGTCCACAGTCTACCTGCAGGAAAGCAGATGTGTGTCTCGCTTTGTCTGGTTCCTATCCCTTGACCTGTCCGACATGGGAGACCCTACCAGTAACTGTGTTATCGTCGGCATAGCTCTTGTGGTCATTGGAACACGCAGCCCCTCTACCATAGCAAGGTGGAGACACGTCAGAGGGTCTACTATCTACACTGTGATACTAACTAAACTGAAGTTCTATCGTCTACATTATCTAGACTGAAATTCTCCCCATCCGTATTTTCTTGACCAAATAGCGCTTGATGAGTGAAACAACCTGTATCAAGCCTCCCAAACAATGCTCTAAGACTAATAATTAATTTATGAAGCAGATCTACCCTCAAGTAATGTTCTAAAGCAAAATATCCACCTTAAGGGGGATTTGAAACCCAGACCTAGGGGAAAGCATGTGAGTGTAGTAGCCACTACATTGTTGTAGCCATTTAAGTATAGAAAATAAAAGGGGTTTGACAACAGAAGACAATGCCTATGCTGTGCAGGAGTCTGAGGTAACACAAGAGCCAATATTCTGACTTCAAGGACACCAATTGTGGGGATACTGAGGATGAATGCTTGCCATATATAACATGTTGCTACAAGCAAACAACATATGACACGTTACTACAGGTGAATAACATAATAATGAATAATGCCACCCAACATTTGTTGCTAAAGGAAAATTACATAATATGTGCTACACATGACATCTTGCTACAGGCTAATAAACCGCAGGCCTTTACTTTCCAGCATATTTCCTGGCAGCCATTTTAGGCTGGGTTGACCCAGTTTTTTTCAAATTCCCTGCTTCACAAATGATGCAAACACATAACCACCATACCACCAGTCAAGCACACTAGCCGTGTACTGTCGTGGCTCACTGATGGACTTTTTGGCCAACAATAAATTAGTTTTATACAGTGTCTATTCATTGGGTACTCAATATATTAACTATGGATAATTAAACGAAAACGAGAAATGGATTATGTCATTAGCAACGACCTACTCTGAATTTGTACATCATTACTGTAGTTCCACTAATTTCATTTTTAATACATTGACTGCAATCATAGATCTTTTTTCCATTCCTCATGGCCTGGTCAGTTGCTACAATTAACCAGCATGATCTAATTATTTAAACTTCAAGCCCCAAACAGTTGTAAACTTTAACCCGTTGTTTGCCAATCATTGTGCTAACTATTTTGTTTCATACATGTAATGCTTGCACGTAACAACTACTTGGACTCAGTTAAGCACTGCACACTGATTATATTCCTATGGATCAATAGACATGTTTGGCAGGCATTGATAATAATCTGAATTATACTACTTGGGACACCAAAGAGTTAAAGAATCTTATATACCTCTTCGCACAAGAAATCCTACTACATTGATTTGTTTATTTGCTTGTCTATGGTAGTACAGAGTGTGACCTTCTTCTGTTTTCTGTCATTAGTCCTTTATATGCCTGTCTCCGTAGCCTAGGAGTTACGGACACAATTTGTAATTGTAATTGTTTTAACGAATTGGTATGGGAACCGGTCATTCAGAAACCAATGGGAAACGTAAACTTGCCAAGAGATCAGAACAGCAGTAAAATGCTAGTGTTGACAGCGATGTCCTGTAATAAATTAATCAATCATGTGCAATGCCGGAAAGCGTGGGCGGTCATGACTCGACATTTCACTCGATCACCAGAGTCGTGAATCAGCTCAGTGTTCCTGTCTCGTCCATGCCATGTGGCCAAGCCATCCAGATATTTTCCTCTCGGTCTTCCTCTTGGTCTGTTCCCTTCGATCTTGCCAGTTGTCACTAAGTTCTCCTGTCCATTTCTTCTCATAACATGTCCAAAAAATTTTGACTGTCTACGTCTAATTTCTCTCATCAATCTACGATTTTCATTTGTCTCCTGTAGTACTTGGTCATTGGTTTTTCTATCTGTCCATGGTATTCTTTGTATTTTCCTCAGAAACCACATTTCTGCAGCCATCCGATGTTTTTCAGCTTGACTACTCATTGTCCACGTTTCACATCCATACAAAAGAACAGGCTCTATGTACCCCCTCAAGACTCTTTTTCTCGTTTCAATTGACATCTTTTTATTGGTCAGAATGTTTTTCATCTGGCTAAAGACTACTTTCGCCAAGGCGATTCTTGTTCTAATCTCTTCAAGGCATCTCCCATCAGATGTTATGACTGTTCCGAGATAATTGTACCGATTCACTTGTCCTGTAAAGGATACGCAAAATAAAAAAGTCTTTTATATTCCATTTAACAGACATCTACCACAAGTCAGTGGTATGTTTCTATCTCAACAGTGAGTTTAATTCCTTTCTCAGTCTGTGCTGGTGTTCTGGCATTCCATGCAGCAATTATGATGTTTTTATTTAACCATGCAGTCTGATTGATATAGGTGCGCCAATAGCAAATATGTCACTGGCATTCTGGTCACAACAGGCCGCATAATCCTTGTTGTCCTGGACATCGACTAAACTCGTTTTATCTGCCAGTCTGATTATAATGTGTCTTGGGAAATCTCAAAATCTGGCAAAAACTCAGCCTTTCAGAATGACTTCTTGCCAGCGGCCTGTAGCCCATGGTTTCAGTTTTCCAGTCTACATTACAACACTACATGGAGGTGGAGTTGTCATATGTGACAAAGGGACAATTATGAGATACTAACTGTCACTTTCTCTTCTATAAAGATTATAAATTCTGCAGTACATCATGGAAATAAAGTGTGTCCTGAACCAAAATATTACAGCAAGTGGAGCACTTACCTCAAAATCTAGCTTTACAAATAAGTTAACAGTACCATCACTGAGGACTCGCACAACTTGGCCCGATAGAAGACTGTACACTACTGGGTCACCTTCAGGATCAATGCACTGCAGTTTAGCCAGTGAGGTTCCTGTAGATTATAAATGTGGCATGCTAGGTGTGTGTTTGTCCCCAGAAATGTCAGTTCATCATTATAAAGTGAAGAAATTATTGGCTTCTAATTCAAAGGATGTAAAGTAAAACTTCACAAAAATCAAAATGCTAGGAATCTGAGCCACACTGGAATGACTCTTTTGAAAGAGTTTTAAAATGTCCAAAGATGAACTTGAAGCTATAACTTAGGCAACTGAAAGGAAGTGCATGAAAACAGTTTTTGTATCTAAGGAACAAAGAACACAAACTTAGCCTCAGAGACATGACAAATCTGAAAATCTTAACTAACCAAATCCTCTGGATGTTTCACCAGGAATACTACTGTAGATTCATCATCATCATCATCATCATCATCATCATCATCATCATCATCATCATCATCACCATCATCATCATCATCATCATCATCATGCGGCTTGCCAGTCAGCATAGGCATTCATGACTTTTCTCAAATCTTGGTCATTGGTCATGTGGATCAACTCTGCTGATGATATTCCTCCATGCCACAGTCTCAGTCTATCCAGCTTCATTTCTCTTGATCTGACTCTGCCTCTTTTCCCACTGATCTTTCCAGTAGTCGCAATATTCTTCAATGTCTCTCTTCACACCACCAGACGAAATAATGTTTGTCACTTTCTTACAGTTATATATAATGTTCTAGTTTCATTAGCCTCTTCCAGGCAATCACTGTTAGTTACTCTGGCAGTTCAAGTTATTTGCAACATTCGTCTCAGGAACCACATGTCTGTTGTATACTGTAGCATAAGACAATTAATCTCCCAATATGCCACCACAGTACATAATCCTTTAACTTCCATGAGACAATTCTGAAAGGTTGGGTCAAGACCCACCAGAATTATCATATAAAATTAATAACAAATCAAACAAACCAACACCATCAGTAAACATCATGTGCTCTGATTCTTAAATTCCGTAAAAGAATCACTTACATATAAAAAGTCGAGTATAACCCACAATAAGTAAATAGTAACACATGTATGTTACCAAAGCCATTATGGGAAGCAAAGAATACCTGTAATCTACCATGCATGTTGCAGGAAGCAATAAAAGAGTGTTGATGTGAGAGTGGCTACCTCATCCTGCAGAAATCTTTAGTTGCAAAATCCAACCAACCATAAACAAATCTAAAGAAGATGACCCGGCATTAGTTGATTGAGGGATATCCTCCAATGGGAGGTAAAGAGCTGAAATATTAGTTGTGTGCTCATCCAAGTTCTTATCTCAGAGTCCATATTTTTTAGCCATATAGTGTACAGGCCAGATATAAAGAGTTGACTTGAGCTGAGTCAAGAGTTCATATCACAGCTCTCGGGACTCACATATGCACTCCGTCCTCATCTTCAACAACCAGCAAAGAGTCCCAATTCTAGAGTCCCAAAGCAGCCCCAGCTGCAGCCTGATTATGTGCCTGTCTGGCCTCTCCCCGAAGTGCTGTGTGTCGGCCAGATCCTCTGGTCACTCCCTGCAGCTCCATTCTCTCCAGGCACAGATGGTGTATTTGTTCTTCCACACTATACATATAATCCCAAAGGGTCCAGACTGTACATGCCAGAGATAAAGCAACAGAGAACCATTCTAAACGCCTTAAGTCATATCGGACATATAGTGCTAGACCCATATTTTTATGGACCAATTTATCCATGGTCTTCTCTGAATAATCCTTCAGTAGTAAGTAAATAGTCAAGTGGCCCTTTTTTACACATGAGGCATACTGGCATATGGTGATAGCTTCATATGTTTAAGCCACTCTACACTCAATGGAAGATGTGGTCAATTGGTCAATAACAGGCCAGCCATATTTACTTCCCAGAAAATGTGTCAGTGTCCATATGGGTTGGGTGTATCTGGGAGCCCAGGTCAATGATAAACATCTGTCTCAAAGGGGATTCAAACACATGACCACCAGGTCGGCAGGCAAGCATGCTAGCCACTGTACTATCATGGTTCCCAAGCTTTGAGTAGACTTGACAATAATAAACATCCTCTCCTCAATCCTTGTGTCATCAGGCCCTCAACTTGTTGCTCACCCCTTGACCATTAAATTTGCCACTTGTCTTTCACATTAGTTAATAAATTAGTTTAATAATTGGCTTCCCTACTCCAAGCTGTTTCATGGGGAACAATTTATTTCTTGGCAACATGGCAAAGGCATTTTCACAGTATTATGAACCTATACATGACAAATTCCAGTATCCTTAGACATGTTGGTTGCTAGGTGTCATTATGAAATCATTTACAACAAATTTCAGCAGGCTAAGACATGTTGGTTTGCTGTTATTATGAACGTATTTAAAGCTTATTTTAAGAGCCATGGCAGTTCATTAAAAGTGATTATTAAGAATCAGTTCACTTACCTACAGGAGTGGCCTCACTAATACCTTGTGTGAGCGTATTGTATGAAGAAGCTACCCATGTTGGTGGCTGGTTTCCAGCTGTTAGATATATATTGGTAAATATGTCAATTTACATTAGTGTCAATGTGTATGAAAAGTATATAAAATAATAGAATGTATGCACGGGAAAAAATTTCATTTAAGTACATATACACACCATTTTACTGACCAATTACTGATCTACATATTTAAAACAGTGAACACTGAATAAGTAAAAAATGAATACAATGTGTGATTACTTTCAACACAGCAATCTTAACAGTTCCAAATTGCTGTTACAATAGCCAGTGGTGTAAAGTTGAGGGTGAACTGCCCAACCTTGCAAAAACCCCAGTTGCTTGTGCATTGATCACCTCTGGCAGCAAAAGTCCAACTTTTGGCCTTCACGTGGTGTAACTGTTTTGACTAAAAGGAGGAGATGAACGTCGAGTCTCAGGCACTGTAAAACTAGACTGCTCTAGATATATACAAGTACATAGATACATGCGCAGACACGTGTGTACAAACACACATATCTAAACTCGAGTAATACCAGTCTATCCTAGAAAAAAAGAAATGTTCTGAATCAGCCAGCAGGCGCACCAATGAAATCAGAATGCCACGCAAACACGCAATGAAATATGTTGATTACGTTATGGTGCTTGCCCTGCTTTGGACCCCAAGGCAGGTGCAGTACCTGGCCCTGTGCCTCGAAAGGATCCAACTAAAATGACTGGATGTCCTTCTCAGATGTCCTGTGGAGCCAGGGATAATGATAATAGAGCGTCTGCCCATACCAAACAAAGACTGAAAATAATGTACTGGAATTTGCAGAGGGAGTCAGCAACAAAAATATTGAGCAAGAAAACATCTTGATAGAAGAACAAGTAAATGTATGTTGTATGCAAGAAGTCACCTCACTAAAACCACGGCCCTCAAAAATCGGAGGCTACCAGTGCTACTGATCTGACCAAAAAGATAGGTGACATGTGAGATACTGACCCTTGTAAAGAATAACAGCACTGCTTCCCAAATAGACGTTTGCATGGCGGGTGCTGAATATCAGACTCTTATACTTAAGACAGACAACAACAAAAAGACAGACAATACAGTTATACATCTGATCAATTACTGCTGTCTAAGTGACCACCCACAGGTGCTAGACATATTCTTATTAAAAGAAAAAAAAATTATTGTGGGTGGCAATTTTAACAACCACTCGCAGAGTTGGGTCTATGATCATGTGAACCAGAGATGTATCTTGATTTACAAGCCGTCTGACCTACATACCTTCCAATCGAGATCATGACATACCACAACTACACCTGACCTGAAATGGAACATCACACGAATTGTTGGGAAACAATTGGCTGGTCTTTCTAACTGTAGAAACTGAGCTCGCAAATGAAAGCAACAACCTCTCGAGATGGAACTACAAGAAAGCAGAATGGGCAATATACACGCATCGCACCAGCTTACTGGTTAGAAATCGTAGCATAGATAAAAACATAAATAAAATAACTGAAGAGGTTGGCAAATGTATCCTCCTGACAGCACGAGAAACAGTACCAATAGGAGCTCGTGAATAATATAAACCGTACTGGAATAGTGAACTAAAGCAATTGCATAATGATGTGGAAGTTTGTAGAAAGCAAGCAGAGACCAAACCCAGCCAAGAGCACCACAATAAATACTAGCACTCTATCACAGAATCAGCCACTCTCGAGTCTGCTGATGCACATTCATGCAGTAATTTCCGCTGCGCCTTCGCCTACAAGGGATACTACTGATATTACCTGGTGATTAATAATAAAGCATATTTATATTTATGTAAATACATTATAATTATTACATTGCTGTATGCTTATCTTGTACTAGTATGGCTTTCTTTCTAAAAGTGCACATTTTGCTGGAGTGTGGAATTTCGGTTGTACTCTCCTTCACTGAACACAACTGAACGATGTATGCATGCCGTCAAAGTTATATGTGAGGTTGCTAGCCTTCGTCAGCTTTTCAGTGACGGAAAAGAAAGATGGGCATGTGTTGTCTGTGAAATCCTAAAACATACTTTCTCTAGAAGATTGACCAGTTCCATTTGGGAGTTTTGTTCTCTTAGCAAGGTAAGCATCTATCATCCTAGGTGGTTAACCAGATCTAAATTCCTTTTTTCGTGTGAATCAACGAAAGTAATTGGCTTTCATTTCTGCCATTGTGGGTCAACCGTCAGTTAAGCCAGTTGGGAAAATGGCTAGAGATCTTTCAACATTCTATTAGTTCTATTACTTTTTTTCGGCTCTTCGGATCCTGAAGCTTGTAGGAGGTAAACTGTAGCAACGATTCACTTGAAATCTAACTCTATGGACGAATAGAAATCGATGGACTCCTTTCTCGGGGAGTATAGTGAAATTCATATTCTCATCATCCTGTGGCGTATCTTACCCCGGAGCTTTCCATACACTCTGTTCCATTGGGTTACATTAGTATCTATTGTCCTTATTTTGGTGTAACCTACTATGAGTATTGGTTAGGAGAGAAGTATGGATTTGTATCACTGTTTTGATTCTATGTAGGATTCCTATCAAAGGCCAATGGTTCTTTGTCTTTGATCATTATTGGAAAACTATCTCTTGCCAGGAGGAATGGGATCTGGTTGTGGCAAATCGTCTGATTATCTATTCATTGCAAACTGAAGGAGGTCTTGAGTTGATTAGTTGTGAATAATGAATAGTGAGGAACGTCTGGGTGTGGCTGGACATACTCAAATGGTTCCCCCTGTTTTTATACCTACAGCACTCAAACTGTTCAACGATTTATAATAGTTAAAATGAGCCAGGAATGATGATTGTCGAAATCTTGAGAGCGAGGCAATGATCACCAAATTGACGTGTTGGTAACTATGTTGGGTGGTAGTTTAAATTCGATCTTCGTCTGTATAGGCCTACGTATATACCGTCATTTCAAGCCAGTGAAGACCTACATGATGACTCTGTTTTTCAGTTACTTCAGAATGTAAACACCTAATACATTTACTTACTATATTCAACTTCTCTCATCACCTCCTAGTGCTGACATCCACATCCAGACATCATCAATTTTAAATCAGACATATTCTTCTCACAGTCCATTTCACTTATGCTCTTCACAGTCAGTCTTCCTACACTCGTCTAGTTATTCTTAATTAAAATTGTATCGTTATAATTTTAACATAATATTTTATTGATTCACTGAGCGAGTGTGAAGTTGTGACATGCTTGGTCTATCTTAAGTCTGATTATGTTATTTTTATATGTGTTTGTCTAAACTATTTTCCTATTCCTTACTTCTCAAATCAATGTGCAACATTCTCCTAGGTGATGACATTGTCTAATAGTTTGTCTGAGAGTATGAAGGATAGAGTAAGAAAATTATCTGTTAATCTATTTTTTAAATAGTTAACTATCCGGGATTAGACTATAGGATCTCTCTTCGGGATCTCATGAGATACGCACAAGCCAAATTTCAAAGGGCCAAGTTGCAGGCTAGACAGAAAATCT
This sequence comes from Cepaea hortensis, assembly GCA_963921405.1. Lineage (NCBI taxonomy): Eukaryota > Metazoa > Mollusca > Gastropoda > Stylommatophora > Helicidae > Cepaea > Cepaea hortensis. The sequence continues at coordinate 90,953,386 of OY992880.1, read as the reverse complement.
AGCAGGAGAAAACAGAATGACTGACCTTTGAAAGATACACAAGGAAGTTGTGGAAGCTGGTAAAACAACTTAACAACGAAGGCACTAGGAGAAATCAAAGATGGAAACATCCTAACATGAAAGCAAGTAGCTAGCCATGTTGCGAACTCATTTGCATAAGATAACAACATCAAAATTAGCTCACATAAACAACAGGAGATTCGAGAGAAATGGCAACATACAAGACAGAATGAAATAGTATAACAGGAATCACAATCAGTGAACTGAAGCCAGCAATACCAAAACTAAAAGTGAGGAGAAAGTCACCATGAGCCGACGGTATACACAATGAAATGATCAAGAACCTAGGAACATTGGCCAAAACAAAGCTGCTGCAGATCTTCAACAACTGCTGGATTTAGGCAGAGTTCCACAAGCCTGGAGAGAAGCAATCATGATATCTCTCATAAAATCAGGGAAAGACAATTCCGGTGCCTCCAGGTACAGACCAATTAGCCTTATCAGCTGTGTGTGCAAAACAATGGAGTTCGCACATCATCAATCACAGACTGTAGTGGTACATTTAAAGTGTCGTGTTTGTACATGTAGAGAAATTACTGAATGCCAATCATAGCACACAGTTTGTGGTTCTATTGACAGATGCAAATTCAGTACTTGAGGCGCTATTGTCCTGGGAAATTTCAAATACTGTGAATTCTACTATCCATCCTAGGCAGCCAGTGTACGGTCACCCATATAGTGGATACCATCTCATAGTGGAGAACCTAGAAATAAAAGAGCTGATCAACTAAGGAAAGAGCAATAAAAGAACAAACTGATGTGACAGATACGTACCGTCAAGAAAAAAGAATGATCAAATCAATCAGAAAGCAACCAATACCATCTCAAGACGATTACCACGTTATGGAAAAACCAGAACCACAGAATACGACACAATAAATCACGTAACCATATCTATACACCATTCAATATTGATGAATCAGTCCTTCTATCGTAAGACTAGATCACATCTGGTTGGATTTTATAGCTAAGGTTTTCAAATATATTGCCAACCCTCCTTGGTTGGCTCATACTTTATGTTATGGTATTACCATTCTCTTCTTCTCTTGTCTGACCTTGTAACATGTTGGCGATATGCCACAAGCTGATTTTTCTTAAAGGTATTTTTTTCTTCTCAAAACATTAATTGTGAGCAAATGGACCCTACAAAGTTCTGTTTGGAACATCAGGGAAGACAATTTCAACATTATTAGGTAGTTTAAAACACATAGCGAAACGTAATAATTTAGGCATAATAATGATGTTTAAAATATTAACATAAGAAAAATAATAAAGGGGAAAGAATCAACTTCGTGTACTCACGTTGGCCAGTAATGAAGACAAAAAAGCCTGAAACAAATAATTAATTGGTCAATATATCTGAACTTTGTCTACATTTATTAAAACTAAAACCCCGCGCGCGCACGCACGCACGCACGCACGCACGCGAGCGCGCATGCACACACACACACACACACACACACACACACACACACACACACACACACACACACATATATTTGTTCTGAAGCGGTTTCATGCAAAGTGACGTGATAGCCTCATCATATTTTGTAGGCCTGAATGCGCGGTGAATTCGGTGGCCAGTCTTTTGCTCACCTGGACAAGTGACGAGCCCAAGTGTCACCATTGTAGAATTAATTTACATGAGCTAACATGTGTTATCTCCATTTCCAGTCAAATTATATGTTGACAACCGTCATGTATAACTTACTCACTCAAAAAGTTAGTTGGATATCTTTACAGAATCTGGGAGTGTCTAGTTGGTCGTGCGTCGAAATAGAAGTACACTTGTTCCTGCAGCGAGGTGCCGTCGTCATTTGGAGGTGACAGGTTCGAATCCCGGTCGGTAACTATAGCTTTCAAATTTTATGTTGTCTATTGCGTCCTCTAATCTCTACTTCCTTCATCTCCTTCTATGAGCGCCAAACAATACTATGTGTAATTATTTGTGTACTGTCTTAGTGGCCTCGAAGGGTTCCCCCAATTGATTTCCAGTCAACCATAGCATTTCTTGGCTGTTTGTGATTCCTTGGTAAGTTTACGTTCAGTAGACTACCATTGATCGACGGGACATATACCTTTGGGAACCAGCGCAAGGCAGTCTGCTTCCAAATCGCCCGCAGGAATATTTTAAACACGGTACGCGTGATTATCAATTGTAATCATAACTCTTTCGCCGCAGAGCTGGAATTATGCAACAATATTATGTTTATGTACAATATGTAAAGGAGCGATAGTATCATAGTGGATAGTTACTTGTTTACAGTATGTAAAGGAGCGATAGTATCATAGTGCTTAGTGTACTTGTTTACAGTATGTAAAGGAGCGATAGTATCATAGTGGTTAGTGTACTTGTTTACAATATGTAAAGGAGCGATAGTATCATAGTGGTTAGTGTACTTGTTTACAATATGTAAAAGAGCGATAGTATCATAGTGGTTTGTGTACTTGTTTACAGTATGTAAAGGAGCGATAGTATCATAGTGGTTAGTGTACTTGTTTACAATATGTAAAGGAGCGATAGTATCATAGTGGTTAGTGTACTTGTGTACAGTATGTACAGGAACGATAGTATCATAGTGGTTAGTGTACTTGTTTACAGTATGTAAAGGAGCGATAGTATCATAGTGGTTAGTGTACTTGTTTACAATATGTAAAGGAGCCATAGTATCATAGTGGTTAGTGTACTTGTTTACAGTATGTAAAGGAGCGATAGTATCATAGTGGTTAGTGTACTTGTTTACAATATGTAAAGGAGCCATAGTATCATAGTGGTTAGTGTACTTGTGTACAGTATGTACAGGAACGATAGTATCATAGTGGTTAGTGTACTTGTTTACAGTATGTAAAGGAGCGATAGTATCATAGTGGTTAGTGTACTTGTTTACAATATGTAAAGGAGCCATAGTATCATAGTGGTTAGTGTACTTGTTTACAGTATGTAAAGGAGCGATAGTATCATAGTGGTAAGTGTACTTGTTTACAATATGTAAAGGAGCGATAGTATCATAGTGGTTAGTGTACTTGTTTACAGTATGTACAGGAGCGATAGTATCATAGTGGTTAGTGTACTTGTTTACAGTATCTAAAGGAGCGATAGTATCATAGTGGTTAGTGTACTTGTTTACAGTATGTAAAGGAGCGATAGTATCATAGTGGTTAGTGTACTTGTTTACAGTATGTAAAGGAGCGATAGTATCATAGTGGTTAGTGTACTTGTTTACAGTATGTAAAGGAGCGATAGTATCATAGTGGTTAGTGTACTTGTTTACAGTATGTAAAGGAGCGATAGTATCATAGTTGTTAGTGTACTTGTTTACAGTATGTAAAGGAGCGATAGTATCATAGTGGTTAGTGTACTTGTTTACAGTATGTAAAGAAGCGATAGTATCATAATGGTTAGTGTACTTGTTTACAGTATGTAAAGGAGCGATAGTGGTTAGTGTACTTGTTTACAGTATGTAAAGGAGCGATAGTATCATAGTGGTTAGTGTACTTGTTTACAGTATGTAAAGGAGCGGTAGTATCATAGTGGTTAGTGTACTTGTTTACAGTATGTAAAGGAGCGATAGTGGTTAGTGTACTTGTTTACAGTATGTACAGGAGCCATAGTATCATAGTGGTTAGTGTACTTGTTTACAGTATGTGTAAAGGAGCGATAGTATCATAGTGGTTAGTGTACTTGTTTACAGTATGTAAAGGAGCGATAGTATCATAGTGGTTAGTGTACTTGTTTACAGTATGTAAAGGAGCGATAGTACCATAGTGGTTAATGTACTTGTTTACAGTATGTAAAGGAGCGATAGTACCATAGTGGTTAGTGTACTTGTTTACAGTATGTAAAAGGAGCGATAGTATCATAGTGGTTAGTGTACTTGTTTACAGTATTTAAAGGAGCGATAGTATCATAGTGGTTAGTGTACTTGTTTACAGTAAGTAAATGAGCGATAGTACCATAGTGGTTAATGTACTTGTTTACAGTATGTAAAGGAGCGATAGTATCATAGTGGTTAGTGTACTTGTTTACAGTATGTAAAGAGCGAAAGTATCATAGTGGTTAGTGTACTTGTTTACAGTATGTAAAGGAGCGATAGTATCATAGTGGTTAGTGTACTTGTTTACAGTATGTAAAGGGGCGATAGTGATTAGTGTACTTGTTTACAGTATGTAAAGGAGCGATAGTATCATAGTGGTTAGTGTGCTTGTTTACAGTATGTAAAGGAGCGATAGTATCATAGTGGTTAGTGTACTTGTTTACAGTATGTAAAGGAGCGATAGTGGTTAGTGTACTTGTTTACAGTATGTAAAGGAGCGATAGTATCATAGTGGTTAGTGTACTTGTTTACAGTATGTAAAGGAGCGATAGTACCATAGTGGTTAGTGTACTTGTTTACAGTATTTAAAGGAGCGATAGTGGTTAGTGTACTTGTTTACAGTATGTACAGGAGCCATAGTATCATAGTGGTTAGTGTACTTGTTTACAGTATGTGTAAAGGAGCGATAGTATCATAGTGGTTAGTGTACTTGTTTACAGTATGTAAAGGAGCGATAGTATCATAGTGGTTAGTGTACTTGTTTACAGTATGTAAAGGAGCGATAGTACCATAGTGGTTAATGTACTTTTTTACAGTATGTAAAGGAGCGATAGTACCATAGTGGTTAGTGTACTTGTTTACAGTATGTAAAAGGAGCGATAGTATCATAGTGGTTAGTGTACTTGTTTACAGTATTTAAAGGAGCGATAGTATCATAGTGGTTAGTGTACTTGTTTACAGTAAGTAAATGAGCGATAGTACCATAGTGGTTCTTCTTTTCGTTCATCCGGAGTGTTTTTTCAGATGTCATTGCGGTGTGTCTGTTATGCGCCCTTAGGCCGAAACCCGTAGGCCAACACATCGACTTTAGCGTGCTTTTTTGACCAGGTAGCATACCTGGGAGACTCTCACTTTTGTGGTGCCATCTACAACCATGCTGGCCAAGGTTGAACGGTCGAAGACAACGGTCATCCCTCAAAGGAAGGCAGGGACAGTCCATAGCATTTTCCGCCATCCAAGGTTGCTTCCATAGTTGCAGGGCCGACACATAACGCCCTGGATCTGGGCTCACCGAGGGAAATCGTCACGTCCTGCTCATGGCTGCTTTGAATCCTCACTTCTATATATTGGTCATTTCGTTTTCCCCGGGCCATTCCCGCACAAACCAGACATGTTCGCAGACGGCATCCACTCAGCGAGTTTTCGGACATGTGCTTGTCGTTGCGCCCATCAGAGCTGTTCCAGGCACTACAGACATTCGGAAACTACCTAGTCAGAGCTGTTCCGAACAAGAGCGGCATTCGGAAACTAGGTAGTCAGAGCTGTTCCTAGCACGAGAGACATTCGGGCGAGACATTTCACTCGGACGTAATTGCGTAGTGTCAATTTTTAGTTTGCCACCCGTAGGCCGACACTTCCGACTTCTGGCGGGCATTTTTTAGTGAGGTTAGCCTTCCTCCGGTTTTGAGACACGTTAGACTGTTGTAATGTCACCCACATCTCAGCTGGTCAAGATAGAACGATCAACGATATCGCGGACGGCCCTCAAGGGAAGGCAGAGGCAGACCATGGGCATCATCTCACTATCCGAGGAGGCTTCCATAATTGCAGAGCCGGCACATATTGCTCTGAGACTGGGCTCACCCAAGGAGTTTCCACGTCCTGCTCATGGCTGCTTTTGTTCCTCACTTCCATGTGTTGAGCATCCCGCTTGCCACTGATCGCTCGAGCACACACCAGGAGCGGTCAGATTGCGGGCGACAACCACTCGGTAAGCTTTTGCTTGTGACTTCAACCCACACAATAGGTTCGCTCGCCGTGCGTTCCATTTTGCGTTGAGACGTTCTTCCACTTATATCTACACTCTCTATGAGTTAGATACAGAGTTTCCGTAACCATGCCCTTCGACTGGGGCACTTTTCTGTCTTTTTTGTACTCGCTCACGAGGTAGGCTACATGTGCTGCCGGCTCAGCACCTTACCTTCGTGCAGCAGGGAACGGGAAACGGTCTGGCCCTCTCATCCGGGAATCCCTCATATCCCCCAGCTGAGAGCCTTCGAACATGTATTAGACCTGAGCATGTAGCTTGCTCAGTATCACGTTTCTATTTTCCGGTAGACGGGTATCGGCCTGGCTCTCAGATCCGAGGGTTTGTGGCTTAGAGGCGTTCAGCCACAGCCCTCGACAGGGAGCCCTATGAGTTTTGTCCGAACCAAGAAATTCTGCCTTCGTGCACCTGATTTAAATTTTGACTGCTATCCTCAGTCTATACCTGCAGAGCAGCAGGTTGTGTCTCTCTTAGTCTGGTCCCTATCCCATAAGCTGTCCGATATGTGATTTTTCACCCATCGGCAAGCAAATGGGGTCGATGGGACACGCAAGCTCCCCCACCACGTCAAGGTGGAGACACATCGGGGGAGTACCATAGTGGTTAATGTACTTGTTTACAGTATGTAAAGGAGCGATAGTATCATAGTGGTTAGTGTACTTGTTTACAGTATGTAAAGAGCGATAGTATTATAGTGGTTAGTGTACTTGTTTACAGTATGTAAAGGAGCGATAGTATCATAGTGGTTAGTGTACTTGTTTACAGTATGTAAAGGGGCGATAGTGATTAGTGTACTTGTTTACAGTATGTAAAGGAGCGATAGTATCATAGTGGTTAGTGTGCTTGTTTACAGTATGTAAAGGAGCGATAGTATCATAGTGGTTAGTGTACTTGTTTACAGTATGTAAAGGAGCGATAGTGGTTAGTGTACTTGTTTACAGTATGTAAAGGAGCGATAGTATCATAGTGGTTAGTGTACTTGTTTACAGTATGTAAAGGAGAGGTAGTATCATAGTGGTTAGTGTACTTGTTTACAGTATGTAAAGGAGCGATAGTGGTTAGTGTACTTGTTTACAGTATGTACAGGAGCCATAGTATCATAGTGGTTAGTGTACTTGTTTACAGTATGTGTAAAGGGGCGATAGTATCATAGTGGTTAGTGTACTTGTTTACAGTATGTAAAGGAGCGATAGTATCATAGTGGTTAGTGTACTTGTTTACAGTATGTAAAGGAGCGATAGTACCATAGTGGTTAATGTACTTGTTTACAGTATGTAAAGGAGCGATAGTATCATAGTGGTTAGTGTACTTGTTTACAGTATGTAAAAGGAGCGATAGTATCATAGTGGTTAGTGTACTTGTTTACAGTAAGTAAATGAGCGATAGTACCATAGTGGTTAATGTACTTGTTTACAGTATGTAAAGGAGCGATAGTATCATAGTGGTTAGTGTACTTGTTTACAGTATGTAAAGAGCGATAGTATCATAGTGGTTAGTGTACTTGTTTACAGTATGTAAAGGAGCGATAGTATCATAGTGGTTAGTGTACTTGTTTACAGTAAGTAAAGGAGCGATAGTGGTTAGTGTACTTGTTTACAGTATGTAAAGGAGTGATAGTATCATAGTGGTTAGTGTGCTTGTTTACAGTATGTAAAGGAGCGATAGTATCATAGTGGTTAGTGTACTTGTTTACAGTATGTAAAGGAGCGATAGTGGTTAGTGTACTTGTTTACAGTATGTACAGGAGCCATAGTATCATAGTGGTTAGTGTACTTGTTTACAGTATGTAAAGGAGCGATAGTACCATAGTGGTTAGTGTACTTGTTTACAGTATGTAAAGGAGCGATAGTATCATAGTGGTTAGTGTACTTGTTTACAGTATGTGTAAAGGAGCGATAGTATCATAGTGGTTAGTGTACTTGTTTACAGTATGTGTAAAGGAGCGATAGTATCATAGTGGTTAGTGTACTTGTTTACAGTATGTACAGGAGCCATAGTAACATAGTGGTTAGTGTACTTGTTTACAGTATGTAATGGAGCGATAGTATCATAGTGGTTAGTGTACTTGTTTACAGTAAGTAAAGGAGCGATAGTACCATAGTGGTTAGTGTACTTGTTTACAGTATGTAAAGGAGCGATAGTATCATAGTGGTTAGTGTACTTGTTTACAGTATGTGTAAAGGAGCGATAGTATCATAGTGGTTAGTGTACTTGTTTACAGTATTTAAAGGAGCGATAGTGGTTAGTGTACTTGTTTACAGTATGTACAGGAGCCATAGTATCATAGTGGTTAGTGTACTTGTTTACAGTATGTGTAAAGGAGCGATAGTATCATAGTGGTTAGTGTACTTGTTTACAGTATGTAAAGGAGCGATAGTATCATAGTGGTTAGTGTACTTGTTTACAGTATGTAAAGGAGCGATAGTACCATAGTGGTTAATGTACTTTTTTACAGTATGTAAAGGAGCGATAGTACCATAGTGGTTAGTGTACTTGTTTACAGTATGTAAAAGGAGCGATAGTATCATAGTGGTTAGTGTACTTGTTTACAGTATTTAAAGGAGCGATAGTATCATAGTGGTTAGTGTACTTGTTTACAGTAAGTAAATGAGCGATAGTACCATAGTGGTTCTTCTTTTCGTTCATCCGGAGTGTTTTTTCAGATGTCATTGCGGTGTGTCTGTTATGCGCCCTTAGGCCGAAACCCGTAGGCCAACACATCGACTTTAGCGTGCTTTTTTGACCAGGTAGCATACCTGGGAGACTCTCACTTTTGTGGTGCCATCTACAACCATGCTGGCCAAGGTTGAACGGTCGAAGACAACGGTCATCCCTCAAAGGAAGGCAGGGACAGTCCATAGCATTTTCCGCCATCCAAGGTTGCTTCCATAGTTGCAGGGCCGACACATAACGCCCTGGATCTGGGCTCACCGAGGGAAATCGTCACGTCCTGCTCATGGCTGCTTTGAATCCTCACTTCTATATATTGGTCATTTCGTTTTCCCCGGGCCATTCCCGCACAAACCAGACATGTTCGCAGACGGCATCCACTCAGCGAGTTTTCGGACATGTGCTTGTCGTTGCGCCCATCAGAGCTGTTCCAGGCACGACAGACATTCGGAAACTACCTAGTCAGAGCTGTTCCGAACAAGAGCGGCATTCGGAAACTAGGTAGTCAGAGCTGTTCCTAGCACGAGAGACATTCGGGCGAGACATTTCACTCGGACGTAATTGCGTAGTGTCAATTTTTAGTTTGCCACCCGTAGGCCGACACTTCCGACTTCTGGCGGGCATTTTTTAGTGAGGTTAGCCTTCCTCCGGTTTTGAGACACGTTAGACTGTTGTAATGTCACCCACATCTCAGCTGGTCAAGATAGAACGATCAACGATATCGCGGACGGCCCTCAAGGGAAGGCAGAGGCAGACCATGGGCATCATCTCACTATCCGAGGAGGCTTCCATAATTGCAGAGCCGGCACATATTGCTCTGAGACTGGGCTCACCCAAGGAGTTTCCACGTCCTGCTCATGGCTGCTTTTGTTCCTCACTTCCATGTGTTGAGCATCCCGCTTGCCACTGATCGCTCGAGCACACACCAGGAGCGGTCAGATTGCGGGCGACAACCACTCGGTAAGCTTTTGCTTGTGACTTCAACCCACGCAATAGGTTCGCTCGCCGTGCGTTCCATTTTGCGTTGAGACGTTCTTCCACTTATATCTACACTCTCTATGAGTTAGATACAGAGTTTCCGTAACCATGCCCTTCGACTGGGGCACTTTTCTGTCTTTTTTGTACTCGCTCACGAGGTAGGCTACATGTGCTGCCGGCTCAGCACCTTACCTTCGTGCAGCAGCGAACGGGAAACGGTCAGGCCCTCTCATCCGGGAATCCCTCATATCCCCCAGCTGAGAGCCTTCGAACATGTATTAGACCTGAGCATGTAGCTTGCTCAGTATCACGTTTCTATTTTCCGGTAGACGGGTATCGGCCTGGCTCTCAGATCCGAGGGTTTGTGGCTTAGAGGCGTTCAGCCACAGCCCTCGACAGGGAGCCCTATGAGTTTTGTCCGAACCAAGAAATTCTGCCTTCGTGCACCTGATTTAAATTTTGACTGCTATCCTCAGTCTATACCTGCAGAGCAGCAGGTTGTGTCTCTCTTAGTCTGGTCCCTATCCCATAAGCTGTCCGATATGTGATTTTTCACCCATCGGCAAGCAAATGGGGTCGATGGGACACGCAAGCTCCCCCACCACGTCAAGGTGGAGACACATCGGGGGAGTACCATAGTGGTTAATGTACTTGTTTACAGTATGTAAAGGAGCGATAGTATCATAGTGGTTAGTGTACTTGTTTACAGTATGTAAAGAGCGATAGTATTATAGTGGTTAGTGTACTTGTTTACAGTATGTAAAGGAGCGATAGTATCATAGTGGTTAGTGTACTTGTTTACAGTATGTAAAGGGGCGATAGTGATTAGTGTACTTGTTTACAGTATGTAAAGGAGCGATAGTATCATAGTGGTTAGTGTGCTTGTTTACAGTATGTAAAGGAGCGATAGTATCATAGTGGTTAGTGTACTTGTTTACAGTATGTAAAGGAGCGATAGTGGTTAATGTACTTGTTTACAGTATGTAAAGGAGCGATAGTATCATAGTGGTTAGTGTACTTGTTTACAGTATGTAAAGGAGAGGTAGTATCATAGTGGTTAGTGTACTTGTTTACAGTATGTAAAGGAGCGATAGTGGTTAGTGTACTTGTTTACAGTATGTACAGGAGCCATAGTATCATAGTGGTTAGTGTACTTGTTTACAGTATGTGTAAAGGGGCGATAGTATCATAGTGGTTAGTGTACTTGTTTACAGTATGTAAAGGAGCGATAGTATCATAGTGGTTAGTGTACTTGTTTACAGTATGTAAAGGAGCGATAGTACCATAGTGGTTAATGTACTTGTTTACAGTATGTAAAGGAGCGATAGTATCATAGTGGTTAGTGTACTTGTTTACAGTATGTAAAAGGAGCGATAGTATCATAGTGGTTAGTGTACTTGTTTACAGTAAGTAAATGAGCGATAGTACCATAGTGGTTAATGTACTTGTTTACAGTGTGTAAAGGAGCGATAGTATCATAGTGGTTAGTGTACTTGTTTACAGTATGTAAAGAGCGATAGTATCATAGTGGTTAGTGTACTTGTTTACAGTATGTAAAGGAGCGATAGTATCATAGTGGTTAGTGTACTTGTTTACAGTAAGTAAAGGAGCGATAGTGGTTAGTGTACTTGTTTACAGTATGTAAAGGAGTGATAGTATCATAGTGGTTAGTGTGCTTGTTTACAGTATGTAAAGGAGCGATAGTATCATAGTGGTTAGTGTACTTGTTTACAGTATGTAAAGGAGCGATAGTGGTTAGTGTACTTGTTTACAGTATGTACAGGAGCCATAGTATCATAGTGGTTAGTGTACTTGTTTACAGTATGTAAAGGAGCGATAGTACCATAGTGGTTAGTGTACTTGTTTACAGTATGTAAAGGAGCGATAGTATCATAGTGGTTAGTGTACTTGTTTACAGTATGTGTAAAGGAGCGATAGTATCATAGTGGTTAGTGTACTTGTTTACAGTATGTGTAAAGGAGCGATAGTATCATAGTGGTTAGTGTACTTGTTTACAGTATGTACAGGAGCCATAGTACCATAGTGGTTAGTGTACTTGTTTACAGTATGTAAAGGAGCGATAGTATCATAGTGGTTAGTGTACTTGTTTACAGTAAGTAAAGGAGCGATAGTACCATAGTGGTTAGTGTACTTGTTTACAGTATGTAAAGGAGCGATAGTACCATAGTGGTTAGTGTACTTGTTTACAGTATGTAAAGGAGCGATAGTATCATAGTGGTTAGTGTACTTGTTTACAGTATGTGTAAAGGAGCGATAGTATCATAGTGGTTAGTGTACTTGTTTACAGTATGTGTAAAGGAGCGATAGTATCATAGTGGTTAGTGTACTTGTTTACAGTATGTGTAAAGGAGCGATAGTATCATAGTGGTTAGTGTACTTGTTTACAGTATGTAAAGGAGCGATAGTATCATAGTGGTTAGTCTACTTGTTTACAGTACTTAAAGGAGCGATAGTATCATAGTGGTTAGTCTACTTGTTTACAGTATGTTGAACCAGCCTCTTAAACTGGGTACCAGATAAGAAGTTTCTGGATATTGTTCAGGAAAGAAATGCAACACTGAAAAACACTGGTACTCCACGTCATTATGTCATGGCCTAGAATATGTAAACGCTTACCACTTCACATCCCTACAGTAACATTTGTCATGGGACTACCTTCCCCTTGCAGTATCTTCTTCTTCTTCTTCTTCTTCTTCTTCTTCTTCTTCTTCTTCTTCTTCTTCTTCTTCTTCTTCTTCTTCTTCTTCTTCTTCTTCTTCTTCTTCTTCTTCTTCTTCTTCTTCTTCTTCTTCTTCTTCTTCTTCTTCTTCTTCTTCTTCTTCTTCTTCTTCTTCTTCTTCTTCTTCTTCTTCTTCTTCTTCTTCTTCTTCTTCTTCTTCTTCTTCTTCTTCTTCTTCTTCTTCTTCTTCTTCTTCTTCTTCTTCTTCTTCTTCTTCTTCTTCTTCTTCTTCTTCTTCTTCTTCTTCTTCTTCTTCTTCGTCTTCTTCTTCTTCTTCTTCCTCTTCTTCTTCTGCATTTATCCCGAATGGTTTGGTTTTTTTCCAGACGTATTTGCGGTGTGTCCGGTTATGCACCCGTAGACCGATACGTCCGACTTTGGTGGGCAGTTGTTGACCGGGTTAGTCTTCCCTTGTGTTTCAGAGGACTTTCGACTCTTGCTGTTGTGGTGCCGTCCACATCCCAGCTAGTCAAGTTAGAACGGTCGAAGACCTCACGGTCAGCCCTCAAGGAAAGGCAGGGGCAGACCATGGGCATTATCCGCAACCCACGGAGGCTTCCATAATTGCAGAGCCGGCACTTAAAGCTCTGGTACTGGGCTCACCCAAGGAATTGCCAGTCCTGCACATGGCTGCTTCACTTCTTCACTTCCATATATTGGGCATTACGTTCGCCACCGACAGCTTCCCGCGCAAACCAGGAGAGGTCAGTCTGCAGACGACATCCACACAGTGAATTTTCGGTTCGGACTTTTCACGAAGGACTTTCCACTCTCTTACACTCACTCGGGCGTAATTGCGTTGCGCCAATTTTATTTGTACCCTTAGGCCGGTGCATCCAACTTCTGCGGGCGTTTGTTGACCGGGTTTGCCTTCCCGAGTGTTTCGAAGGACTTTCGACTCTCACTGTTGTGATGCCGTCCCCATCCCAGCTGGTCAAGTTAGAACGGTCGAAGACATCACGATCAACCCTCAAGGGAAGGCAGGAGCAGATCATGGGCATTCCACGCCATCCAAGGAGGCTTCCATAATTGCAGAGCCAACACATAGCGCTCTGGTACTGCGCTCACCCAACGGATCGTCCCGACACACACACATTCAGAATGAGAGAGAGAGAAACAGAAAATAGAGAAAGACACACACTCGGGGGGGGGGGGGGGGAGAGAGAGAGAGAGAGATAGAGAGATAGAGAGAGAGAGAGAGAGAGAGAGAGAGAGAGAGAGAGAGAGAGAGAGAGAGGGGGGGGGAGAGAGAGAGAAGTGAGGATGAGGCGGAAGAAGCTGAGAAAATGTATAAAGTATCTAAAATCCTTTAAAATAAATCAGTAAATTCTGACTGTGTATTGCAGCTTATTTCACTCTTTAGTCAAGCCATTGCAGCCATTGTGCACTGGACAGACTGTCTAGAATAGCATGGATCTAGGACCAGTCCATCCTCATCAAATGTGGACCACAGAAAAGGAAAGCCCAGCCAGCAGGAATATTACTGACCATATCATCTCATAGGTGTCATTCAACATCATCATCATCATCATCATCATCATCATCATCATCATCATCATCATACAGTGCCTTGCCGGCTGGCGTGGGCGATCATGCCTCTCCACAAATTGCAATCTCCGACGACATAAATCAATGTGCATGTTGAAATCCTTTCGTGCCATGACACAAGGCTGTCAATAATTTTCTCGTGCTGTTTTCCTCTATCTCTCTTTCAACAAATCTGTCCAGTTGTCACAACACGTTATTCTTGTCTTCTCATAATGTGGCCAAAAAATGCTGACTGCCTCTTTCTGATAGGAAATGTGTGCCTCCCATCACATCCCTAATATATTTTATTGTCACGTCAGTTGGATTATGACACTTTACTTATTTACTCACACAGCGCGGTGAGAAAGGTGAAAACGGGCACGTTTTGTGCAGAGGGGTGTGCTTCAATTCGAAAATCTGAGATAGAGAGCATATGTTGGATCTGTCTCCATGACATGATGGTGTGATGGGAAACAAGCAGGTGGACAGATTGGCTGGGTCTGCACTGCTGGGGGTGGGGGGTATTGGTGCATGATAAGACAGATTGGCTGGGTGGGGTATTGGTGCATGATAAGACAGATTGGCTGGGTGGGGTATTGGTGCATGATAAGACAGATTGGCTGGGTGGGGTATTGGTGCATGATAAGACAGATTGGCTGGGTCTGCACTGCTGGGGGGGGGGGGGGGGTATTGGTGCATGATAAGACAGACATGGTCAGAGCCTTTTAGAATCGTGTGTATAGTATGGCAGAACAAATAAATCATCATAGTCTAGAGAGATTGGTGCGGCAGGGGGTGATCAGAGAATCTGGCCAACAGTCAATACTCCTAAGAATGGCTAGACAGACATAATCAATCTGAAACTGGTACTATTAATATTGGGACTCTTTGTTTGCTGTTGAAGATGAGGACAGAGCACGTATGGGAATGTTCTGAGTACTGTGATCTTGATTATTGTCTCAACTAAACTCAACTCAACATTATTTATTTAATTACTTCCTGTCATGTCAAAAAGATGCTGCAGAAATTATGTATTACAGAGCTGTGTTTACCTGCAAAACTGCTCAGAAGCAAAAGATGACTGCAAGCCATTGTGGCTACTTATGCAGATCTGCGAACAAGAAATTAATCAACAGAGATATGAAAACTTGGGACATAAAAAATTAATTCATGAATTTTTAAGCAGTCTGCTTCATTATTTCTAGTTCAACTGTAATTATTCTGAAACGTACAACATATTATCTTTCAGTGGACTGAAAACCGACAGGTCAAAATCAGTATCACAATCAATATTACTATTGCTGCAGCAATAAGTATTTATTTAGACTAGGATTCTGAATGCTTTACAAAATCTTATGTCAGTTTCTGAGTTTCAGTTTCACCATGCAGTTTTCGTTTGAAGATCATGGGTGTCTATTCCATTTAGTCCGCTCATAAGGGACAGTCTTGTAAAGCATATTCTGCCATATTTGTTGGGTCACAACAGTACAGGCTGGTGATACTTAGTATTATCTCATTTTGTTAGGTCACAACAGCACAGGCTGGTGATACTTAGTATTATCTCATTTTGTTGAGGTCGCTTCATAGGTGAAGTCCCATATCCCGGTTGCTTTTAGACCTTTGGTAACATCCGTCATCTCCATCGTACCTGGAGCTGTTTTCTGCCATTTTAAATTTCAGTGCCCTTTGCTGATTGCTTTTCCTTCTTCTAATTTACCAGTTGTCTTCCTTCTTTCGCCAGTCTATCAATTTCTTTGCATCCTTTTATGACACAACATCCGTTTGTTAACTGAATCTCCATTCTCTAAAAATTGTGAGGTATTCATACTTTGACTGTCATCATTTCATTCAGTTCTGCCTACTTGTGAAATTTCAATGCTTTTACAACTGCGATGATATTATATTTGCTATGATACAGTTAGCAGCACCATCTTCCCATGTTTATGATTTCTTTTATGGTTTCGAGCCATTTATGCTAGCCTTGTGAGATTTTATTTCAGTCTTGAAATTACTTTAGAACTTGCCTAGCCTGAGAACCACTCTCTTCTTCGTCATTCCTGTCCAATTAATGTTCAGCATTCTTCTATAAAACCACATGCTCAAGGCTTCCATGGATTGTTTCACCTGTTCACTAATTGTCCAGGACTCGCAGCCGTATGTTAAAACTGGCTCTATGTCACATACAAGAACTCTTTTTCTAACTTTCAAGGATAGTGACTTATTGCATAAAAGGTTCTTAATTTGATAGAATGCAGTTTTTTTTTATTGTTATGCTCTGCTCTTTATCTCAGTGATGCTTCTTCCATCTGATGTTATATATGTGCCTAGTCATCTGAATTTCTGCACTTACTCCAAAATAACGTCCTGTACTTTAATTGCAAAGAATGACTCACCAAAAACCAAGAAGTAGATTGTGAGCTTTAATAAAACACGATTACAAGAAACAAATTGGACGTTGCATCCAAAGTCTTCGTTAGTACACACAAAATAAAAACACAAACCGACACACAACGACATGAAACACACTATATGACAATATTAAGGATACTTGTCTGAATCTGTATCCTTGTTTGGAACGACTGACGCGTTAGACGACTATCAGTGGATTGTATGAACCGGATGTATGGTCAAAGGATCAAAGGTCAATACCATCAGAAGCTCAGGTATTGGCTAAGCCACCCGACAGGAGGACAGGTGGGAAAGGGTGGGGTGGGGATGGAGAGGCGCCCATGTGAGCGAAAGATAAAAATAGGGATTAGTTTTCTGTGGCGAAGGTGTCACGGACGGAGTTCGCAGTTCCTCGTACCGAGCTAGAAACATAGAAGCGGGCGACCTGGATGCAGACCGCCATTGCGTTGGTCCTCATAGAATGGTAAGAGTACCGGTCGCTCGGAAAACAGTTACAGACCACCGAAAGCAAACTTGTCAAGAAATCCCAAACATCAATAATAATGCTTTGGTTGACTGCAACGTCCTGTAAAGGATATTCAACTACGTTTTAGTGGACTATACAACTGCGGGGATGGGAGGGCATAGGGGTTTGGAAGTTAAATTAAACTATGTTGGACATTAAGGCAGTGAGGGGAGAGTGAACCCAATTGGAAGATGAGACGATTTTCCAATGTCTTACAATCCCGTTCGTGGAATGCGCACGATGTGTTCGTTGTGACCTGTATGTCGGCCACGTCACAGTAATCAGGACTGTTGAAGTGCATAGATAACGGTTTCTGTGCGCCGTTGTTGATATCAGAAAGGTGTTGCCTAAACCTGTAAGCCAGTCGTAGAGCTGTCTCACCGATGTATCTCATGTCACAACATGTGCAAGTAATCGCATAGATACGTTGCGACTTGTGC
>OY992880.1:90901497-90935995 GCA_963921405.1 Cepaea hortensis | reverse complement strand
CGGTAGGTCGGTCGGTTAGTGGGTGGGTGGGCAGGCAGGCAGACAGACAGACAGACAGATAGATTAGATAGATAGGACAGACAGATAGATTAGATAGATTGATATCGGTAGGTCGGTCGGTCTGTCGGTGGGTGGGTGGTCGGGCCGGCAGGCAGGCAGATAGATAGATAAATAGATAGATAGATAGATAGATAGATAGATAGATAGATAGATTAGATAGATAGATAGATAGATAGATATCGGTAGGTCGGTCGGTTAATGGGTGGGTGGGCCGGCAGGCAGGCAGACAGACAGACAGATAGATTAGATAGATATGACAGACAGATAGATTAGATAGATAGGACAGACAGATAGATTAGATTAGATTAGATTAGATAGATAGATAGATAGATAGATAGATATCGGTAGGTCGGTCGGTCGGTCGGTTGGTGGGTGGGTGGGCCGGCAGGCAGGCAGTCAGGCAGACAGACAGATAGATTAGATAGATAGATAAATAGATAGATAGATAGATAGATAGATAGATAGATAGATAGATATAGATAGATAGATAGATAGATAGATAGATGGATAGATAGATAGATAGATATCTGTCGGTCGGTCGGTCGGTATGTGGGTGGGTGGGCCGGCAGGCAGGCAGAGAGACAGACAGACATACAGACAGACATACAGACAGACAGATAGATATATAGATAGATTGATTGATAGATAGATAGATAGATAGATAGATAGATATCGGTACGTCGGTCGGTTGGTCGGTGAGTGGGTGGGCCGGCAGGCAGGCAGACAGACAGACAGACAGACAGATAGATAGATATATTAGATAGATAGATAGATAGATAGATAGATAGATAGATAGATAGATAGATAGATAGATAGATAGATAGATAGATAGATAGATATCTGTCGGTCGGTCGGTATGTGGGTGGGTGCGCCGGCAGGCAGGCAGACAGACAGACATATAGATTAGATAGATTAGATAGATAGATAGATAGATAGATAGATAGATAGATAGATAGATAGATAGATAGATAGATAGATAGATAGACAGATAGACAGATAGATAGATAGATAGATAGATAGATAGATATCTGTCGGTCGGTATGTGGGTGGGTGGGCCGGCAGGCAGACAGACAGACAGATAGATTAGATAGATTAGATAGATTAGATAGATAGATAGATAGATAGATAGATAGATAGATAGATAGATAGATAGATAGAGATAGATAGATAGATATCGGTACGTCGGTCGGTTGGTCGGTGGGTGGGTGGGCCGGTAGGCAGGCAGGCAGACAGACAGACAGACAGATAGATAGATATATTAGATAGATAGATAGATAGATAGATAGATAGATAGATAGATAGATAGATAGATAGATAGATAGATAGATAGATAGATAGATATCTGTCGGTCGGTATGTGGGTGGGTGCGCCGGCAGGCAGGCAGACAGACAGACATATAGATTAGATAGATTAGATAGATAGATAGATAGATAGATAGATAGATAGATAGATAGATATCGGTAGGTCGGTCGGTCTGTCGGTGGGTGGGTGGTCGGGCTGGCAGGCAGGCAGATAGATAGATAGATAGATAGATAGATAGAATAGATAGATAGATAGATATCGGTAGGTCGGTGGGTCGGTGGGTAGGTGGATGGGTCAGCCGACCGGCAGACATTCAGACAGACAGACAGACATTCAGACAGACATTCAGACAGACAGACAGACAGACAGACAGACAGACAGACAGACAGACAGACAGACAGACAGACAGACAGATAGATAGATTGATTGATTGATTGATTGATTTCCACCAGAAACCGGGCCTTGTCAGCTAGTTTATTTATATAATCACGTTTCATGAAAGAACCCACATTTGGAGACGCCTCTGAATCTTCGCGCTGTTTGTTTGAAAACGAAAGTCACGTGAAAATTTTGAATAATTTGGGTCGAATCTTGGGGAAGCTGTAAAACTGTTAAAATCATGGTCGTAATCTTTAAGTCATAATTAATATACCGTATATAAGCTAACTTTAAAATCTGCTGTAAAATCTCCAGAACAAAAATTGTTTTGTTGGGTGGACATAATGATAACGTTATATACTAAATCTCATCATTTTATCTCAGCCCGTTACTGAGATATTGAATTTTATATTGAGGCAACCAAAAAAAAACACACTATAGCTGACCCGGCCTGGCTACGCCCAGTCCCTGGTGGGGAGCATCTCATTTAATTCATATAAGTAGTCATATAAGTTCTCGTTCCCGTTACCGACTGTCTGTCTGTCTGTCTGTCTGTCTGTCTGTCTGTCTGTCTGTCTGTCTGTCTGTCTGTCTTTCTGTCTGTCTTTCTGTCTGTCTGTCTGTCTGACCCGGCCCGGCATCGCCCAACTCCTGGTGTGGAGCATCTCATTTAATTCATATAAGTAGTCATATAAGCTCCCGTTCCCGTTCCCGACTATCTATCTGTCTGTCTGTCTATATGTCTGTCTGTCTGTCTGTCTGTCTGTCTGTCTGTCTGTCTGTCTGTCTGTCTGTCTGTCTGTCTGTCTGTCTGATCCGGCCCGGCTTCGCCCAGCCCCTGATGGCGAGCATCTCATTTAATTCATATAAGTAGTCATATAAGTTCCCGTTCCCGACTGTCTGTCTGTCTGTCTGTCTGTATGTCTGTCTGTCTGTCTGTCTGTCTGTCTGTCTGTCTGTCTGTCCGTCCGTCCCTCCCTCTCTGTCTGTCTGTCTGTCTGCCTGTCTGTCTAATCATTTATTGGTTGCAGTTAGAACAACCTTAGATAAACGAAGACCAACTTACAAAAAGCATTAGAAAGAGCACTTGAAAGATCTTTACATCTTCCCCAACAATTAACTTGGGTAAATGGAGCGGCGGCAGCAGCATCAGCAGAAGAAGGAAAAGGAGGAGTAGACAACTGCAGCGAAAAGGTGGGTCTGTCTATCTATCTGACCCGGCGTGGCTTCGCCCAGCTCCTGGCGGGTAGCGTCTCATTAAATTCATACAACAAAAAAAGTAACTTAAAAGAATGTCCTTCCACACACCATCCATTATTTTTAATGAAAACTCTTTCTAATCACCTGCATGACTACAGTAACTTCTTAAGCATAAAAAGATGAGTTACAATGTTATGCATTGTGCATTATTTTTATGAAAACTTTGAAAATGCCTTACAGATTGTATCATTATTTATCATAACTCATATGCCGGTACATAACTATGGACAAAGAGTTTATAAATCTTTGAAAACGATGCCACAATATGACTATAAGTTATACAGAAAAGTTATTCCTCTTGAAATAACTTTTACAGAGTTAGGTCCCCTGAGATATATGAAATTATAATGAAAAAATGAAAAATTAAATAATATTGGGTAAGAAGCCGATTTCACACTAAAAAATATGACAGTGGGCTGCGCTGGAATGAAAGGAAGGCGTGTAGAAAATTTCATCTCAATCGGATGGGCCGTTCGCGAGCGCATAAAGGACATATGGACAAACAGACAGACAGACAGACGGACGGAGATCGCCTTTTATATATAAGAAGATATACATTTATGTATAATCTGTTTCTTTGATATCATCATGGCTTCTGTCTTTTTATTATACAAACTAAGGCCCATATATTTTTACTTTCTACAAACAATCACTTTATCTATCATTTCCTGTAGATCCTTCTTCCTTGTTGCTATCAAAACTGTGTCATCGGCATAACGTAAGTTATTTATATAAAATTATATCATGTCCACCAACCAGGATCCCTGGCATATTTTCTGTAGATATCATTATATATTCACTGTACAGTGATAAGAAATCAGGAGATAATACACAACCTTGTCTGATGCCCTTCTTTATACACTGAAATGTTCCTACAAGGTTGTTGGTTCTTATGGCTGCTTTTTTGTTCTTTATTATTCGCAGATATTTGCCGTCAATACTTTGGTAATTTTATTATTTCATCATGCTTCACATTGTCAAATGCTTTTGTGTAGTCTGTGAAGCATAAGTACAGATCTGTTTTCATTTCCATGGCCCTTTCTAATAGTGTCCTGAGAATATATAAAGCGGTATTTGGCCCTTTTCTTCCACAAATCGACACTGTTCATTATTTCTAATTTCTGGCTTAATCATCTTTTTTATTCTTTTCATAATTATTCTAACAGCTTTGTCATGTGACTCATAAGATGCTCTTCGCATTTTCTTTGGCAGAGCTATAAAGACAGATTTTAATAGGCCACTAGGAATGTACCCAATAGTGTAGATGTCAAATAGAAATGTTGTCAATATTTCGATTCCAAAATCACCTAGAGCCTCAATTTCCTCCAACGTACTGTTATCTAGACCGGGTGCCTTTCCTTTCTTCTTGCGATGTAGTTCATCTTCAACATCCACTGCTAGTAATGGTGGACCCTCACCATTGTTTTGAATATGTACATCCGGTCTCCTATCATGATACAGCTCTTCCAGATATTCCGTCCATCTATTGACTATATCATCTTGTCCCATCAATATTTCACAGTTCTTCGATTTTAAACATCCAGTGGTATTTCATGTTTTCCTACTTGTTATTGTATTTATTCGTTGACAGATGGAATGTGTCTTTTCTATAGTTTGTTCCAATTTCCATGCACTGTTGATTCAGCCTTACTTCTTTAGCCACTTTGCATTTATTTACTATTTCTTTATGTCGAAGCATGATTATCTTGGGAAAATACAGTGGTGGCTTCTCCTTGCCTTCCACCAGAATACAATGATTAGCAGCCCCAGAATGCAACAGGAAAAAAATGGAAAATAGAGTATCACTGGGCTTCTGAATCACATGGCCAGACTGCTGATGGCGTTCAGACATGTGAGCTGTCTATAACCAAAAATGGACTTGAGCGAGTCTCTTAAACTAAATTAAGCAAAGTGTTTTAAAAGGAAAAAAAGAACTGTATTAATATATTGCAAACAATACCAAGATTTAGACCCCATGGGGCTTCAAATTTGTTTTCGTGAAATCTTGTCAGAATGTAGTAAAAGTAACAGCCAATAGAGGGCTTTACAAGGAGAACGTTTGGCTATATGATCAGTCAGGATATTTGATACAGAATCAATCTAAGGTTAAAACTACAGCAAACAAACAAACAGATTAGAAGGGGGAAAACATAAACTGAACTATTAACTAAAAGCAAGTTATGCGTACCTTACAATTATTTTTCTTGTGAAAGAAATTGGGGAAATTAAAATGTGTGTGCATTACTGATATAGTCGGAACTGCAGTAGTACACGTGCCTGTCGGTAATTGTCATGCATTCGAATAGCCATGGATACAGATTGTGTGTAAACTGACCTGGTCTCTCTGGTCGACATAGCCTAAACTGGGTACCTGGAATATGTCTGGGAAGTAAAGGTGGCTGGCATAATGACTACATCACCCATCGATTACTGATTGGGTGTAAAAATATGGCGCTCGCGCCATATGCCCAATACTCCTCAAGGAATGTAAAAGGGAACTTGACATATATAGATATGTCTTGCTACTCTATAAAATTATGTGAAGCTAATTCATTTGGACAGTTGTGTTTAAAATATACGGCCATACTCAAAGTTATTAATACTTACAACTCCATTTAAGAGAGCCACGGTAGACAGTGGTTAGCAGTACTGCCTGCTTGTCCAGTGGTCATTTGATTGAATCCCCATTTTTCAGGTCGACCTAGCCTAAAACAGACACCTGGAAACGTTCTGGGACGTAAATACGGGTGACGTGTTAATCAGCCACAGTATGCATCAAGTGCCAATTAGTCTATACAATATGGTACTAAAACCACATGCCCAATATGCTTCAATGCGTAGAACATGGTCCTTTACTTACCCAATAACAGGCAAACAATCACAGTAATGTTGGCTTTAATCTTTACTACTGATTGGCTGTAAAATATCAGAAATGACCAGCCAGATTTCAAATAAATCTAACTGTATTTTCTGTGCTTTATTCAAACAGGCATTACGCATAGAAAATATTTGCTATGTGCAAATAATAATGTACTCTTATAAGACTTTTATACGGGCGTGACGATATTCCATTCATAATAATTAATAGTTTCAAAATTACGCTAGTAATTAATGCCATGTGGTATGTTAATTAAAATTTATAATAGTTAAATTATATTTTTGCTTCACGAAGAACTGATAACTGATAGTCTAGTGATTTTGGTGACTTACAAGTGTCCAAAAGTGGGAATATTTACTGTTATGCCATTAAACACAAACTTCAGTAGCAGAACCAGCACACCTAATATCCCACACCCGGCTCTACACCTCGAGAATAGCTGCATTCTCTATTCCAGAGGTTCCCAAACCACGGCCCGCGGGCCACTTGTGGCCCGCCAGCTCTCAGAAAGTGGCACGCGAGACCTTGTTATGTAATATAATATATTTTAATAATTTCAAAAATGCACTATGAGAGCCCCGTCAGCGTGCAATAATTTACTATGCTCGTGGTTGTTATGCGCAGATATTATCGAATGCGCCTGTTCAGTTCGCAACAAAAAGTTATGAAGTCCCCATATCACAGCCTTGTCGAGCAATCAGAGTGCGCAAAGCGCCATGGTGTCGTCCGTTACAACTGTTTAGGAGAGAGTCGGTAGTATTGTGAAAACAACATTGCATGAACCAAATTGGACAGTATATGCACCAACGGTGCTACGGCTTTGACCGGTAAAATGTCTGGGATGCCTAGCTTTATTGGAACAGTTTCTTGGCCGCACTTTATTAAAATATCATTGTATCCTTCACCAAGAAGCTCTGTGTGGAAAGACATTAAATCTGAACATGTCATGGATGTTGTTCTGAGATGTGTGAACAAAATTCGAAATAAGGCGCTGAACAGGCGTGAGTTCAGAGAGTTTCTTTCAGACCTGAACAAGGAATACTGTGACCTACTGTTACACTGTGTTGTCAGATGGCTATCTAAAGGGAAAGTTCTGTCACATTTCTGGGCACTGAAAAATAGTGTCTATCTGTTTCTGTCTGAAATAAATAAATTGCCTACAGACCGGGAATGCCTGATGAACGATGACTGGCTTAATGACCTGGCATTTTTGGTGGACATCACATCTCAAGTAAACTCTTTAAATGCGAGGATCCAGGGGGAAAAAAAAACTATTCGCAAATTTGTGCGATGGCATTTCTTCATTTAACATAAGACAACGACTGTTTATCGGACAGCTGACTGAAGGGACTTTAAAGGCGCTTCCAACTCTGAAGACGCTTGTGGTGGAAACGAAATGTGACTTGTTACAGTACAAAGTAAAAGGTGAAAGTCTTCTGGATATCTTTCAGTCGAGATTTCAAGAGTTCACAGTAGAGAGGGATAATGTTGCCCTTTTCATAAATCCGTTCGTATTCCCTGATGCCAAACTCTGTCAATTACAGCAAAACCTTCAGCACGAAGTAATTAATTTGAAATGCAATTCTGCAATGAGATACAAATTTCTGGAGCTGGCTGCTTCACCTTCAGCTTCATTATGGCGAATATTGCTTGTCGAACAATTTGAACACTTGCGTTCATTCACCCAGAGATACATTTGTCGTTTTGGTTCGACTTACAGATGCGAGCAGTCATTTTCCACAGTGACCGTTATAAAACAAAAACCAGTAACGTCCCAGACACACCGACAGTAGCCAAGCTGCGCTTATGACTTTGGGCACGACAGATTTGTGCCCAGACATTGATAAACTGGCATCTGAACTTAAATAACTTGTTTTGAAAAACAGTTACAATTATAAATTAATTAAATTAATAGTGATGTTTGAAACTGATTAAAAATTTATTGTTAAATTAACTTTTGATTTTAAACCAAAAAATGACCGCAGTGTAATATTGACACTGACTGCCTTTAAAGTTGAAGAATTTTGTTCACGAAAGTTAAGAAAGGTAAGAATGATATTGAACGATTTTTATACTTTTATACCGTTGTGGCCCGCTTAACTACTGAAAACAGTAGATATGGCCCTCTGCTTGAAAAGCCTGGGAACCACTGCCCTATTCTGTTATCACCTGTTTGACGAGTCCAAAAATAGCCATAAACGATTCACACAGCACCGCCATTACAACTTCCACAACGTAAAATTCATCATTAAACACGTATACTAGCACAAACAAAGCTTTAAATATGTAATAAAATCCGACATACATGACTTCACGCTGGAGTTAGCAGCCAGCGAACACAAGCAAGCATGTAATAAAATGTACAAAATACAGTAAATGTCATAAGCAGGAAGTGAATTTATTTCTTTATTATAAATCTGAGGGTAATATTCTTAAAGCGTTTATATTTAATAATTTACATTGTGTATGTTATGATGTATGATATGAGCCAAAGCTGAAGTTATAGTTTTAATACACACATGTGAAAGAAATAACGGTTCATCGAGGTAGATCTCGATTCTGTTGACACGGAGTTGTATTTGTCTCCTCTTTCAAGGAAAATAATAGACGATCAATGATATATCCCAGGGGTTCTTAACCTTTTCTTTTGCCCATGCACCCTCTCACCATACGTGAGAATGTCATTCCCCCCTTTCCTGCGAACGAAAGAAGAAGAATTCCCCCCCCCCTCGCCCCCCCCCCCCCCACCACCACCACCACCCTTTCCAAACTTGTCAGCCTCTAAAGGTGCATTTTTTATATTCACAATATTTTATTAACACATCAAATTAATCATATTACAATAAACAAACTGATAAAACGTAAAAGAACTGTCACTTAATACATGACACCAAAATGCCAGATAATTGTGCTTCATCAAATAAAACGCTCGATAGAAAACCAGGATATTGTGCCTGAAGCCATTTTGAGTCTGCCAATCTGTGGTCTTAATCCCCCTTCCCCCTTGGAAATCCTAAAATTCCCCCCTGGTGGGGAATTCCCCACCTGTTGAGAACCACTGATATATCCATTATTTTTTTTTTTTTTTTTTTAGCATATCCTTTACAGGACTTAACTGTCAACACCAGCATCTTTCAGCTGTATGTTGATCTCTTGGCAAGATTACGCTCAGTAATTTGCCATTGCTTTCTGAGCGGCCGGCTCAGTATCCCGCAAGTCACGAGCGGGGGTCGAACTGCCTCAGTTCTCGCTCCGCTACGAGACTCTGCGTGATAAACGGGATTACAGAGAGAAAGTGTTGTAACCCCACAGCCAGAGAGACCGGCGATATATCCATAGTGTATCGTAATTTTCCTATTCTTTTTTCCTGTCCATGTGATGCTTTCTACTCCAAACTGTCTAAATAAAATTATATTGATCCATCCATCCATCCATTATGTGCCATGCCGGTAGGCGTGAGCGGTCATGTTTTGCCATCTCACTCGATCACCAGAGTCGTGGATGAGCTCTGTGTTTCTGTCTCGACCATGCCACGAGGCCAAGCCATCCAGGTATTTGCTTCTAGGTCTTCCTTTTGGTCTGTTCCCTTCGTTCTTACCAGTTGTCACCAAGTTCTCCAATTCATTTCTTCTCATAACATGCCCAAAAAATTTTGACTGTCTGCGTCTAATGTCTCTAATCAGTTTACGATCTTCGTTTGTTTCTTGAAGGACCTGTTCATTGGTCTTTCTGGCTGCCCATGGTATTCTTTGCATTTTCCTCTGAAACCACATTATTTCTACAGCCATCAGATACTGATCAGCTCGCTCAAAAGTTGCCAGACCGGTTTCCACTGTCCAATGCAATGTATTTACAGTGAATCTTCTATTAACCGTCACTTGTTTCGCCGTCAACTTCTGTTATCCGTCACCATCTTAAAAAAAAATAAACATGCCTCTTTCTCCCAGCGAATACAACTCCTCTCATCCAGCTTATGAACGGGGGTATAGTTGAAAATATGAAGCGACGCTATAAAAAAAGCTTTCATCGAAGGTTTGCTTACATCTGATGATGCCATGACTGTCAAAGAATGTTGCAAGAGATTCAACATAAAGGACGATATTTTCAATGTCGCGACTGCCTAGGCTGACCTTACAGTGTCTAACCCTAAAGAATGGGTGGAATCAACTCTTGCATGAACCTATTGATGAAACTGGGGGACATGCTGCTAGTGTTGACGACATTGTGTAACAATGTAGGGCTAAACGGCGAACATATGACGCCAGAAGAAGTAACAGATTTGTTGGATGTTACAAAATGGATGGAGGCCGGGAAATTTTGATGAAATTGTTCCTAGTGTGACTACCATTGAAGAAGAAGATATTGATGACGATGAAGGATCAGTTCTTAACCAAAAACCTACAACTAGCCACTCAGAAACAGAAACAATGTTATCAAAGTGCATCGAATGGTTTGAAATACAAGAGGAGGGAAATGCAGCAAAGATCCTACCTCTGCGTAAGATACGGAACATCTCCACGAAGAAAGCTCGAGCCTCAAAGACACAGAAGGAGATGACAGATTATTTTAAAGTAACGTAGGTTTATAGTATTACAATACAAAACTGTACATCTTTACATCTTAGTCTTTCTTATATTGAAGTTTATATTGACCGTTTTGTGAAATTAAATACACTGTGTGTGTATTATTCACTTTTAAAGGATTTTATTTTCAATTTCGTCTCAAGCCCGCAGTGACATCACGTTACAGTACATAAGTATTAAGAGATTTATGTTATCCGTCTATTCCAGGGGTCACCAAACTACCGGATCCTTCATTTCATCCGGCCCGCCGACGTTATTCGAAAATGCTTAATATAACGTATGGAACCCGATGCGTTGTGATACAATTTAAATGTCAGTATTATGTTTAGAATAATAGGTGATCTCCACACAAAATCAGTATTAACATCTAGAGAAATTAACAGCGCATTAAAAATGATAATTGTCAATATATTGGCACCTTGCCGTCTTGGCAGACGAGCGTGAGTGAATGTATATACCACCATCCTGATCACGAAAGGCATATTTCAGTAGAAGTGAAAAGTATATTCCAAAGAGGGTGGGAGCTAGTACACAACCTTGCTTAACTCCACTCTTGATTTCAAACTCTTCAGAAGTTGCACCATCAAACTTGATTATACCCTTCATGTCTGTGTGGAACGATTCCACAATAGACAGAAGATTTGGTGGGCAGCCAATCTTCTTTAGTGCCTTGAACAGACCCTCACGACTGACCAAATCAAATGCCTTTGTGAGGTCGATGAAGCAATAAACAGTGGTTGATTCTGTTCACGACATTTTTCTTGCATTTGTCACAATGAGAATATCATATCATGGTAGACCGGTTCTGCCGAAAGCCACACTGTGATTCGGGGTAGACTTGATCTCCTAGGATTTGAAGTCTGCTCAGAACAATTCTGGCAAATACTTTCCCAACAATACACAGAAGTGAGATACCCCTATAGTTGTTGCAGTCGCTCTGATCGCCCTTGTTCTTGTACAGTGTTATGATGCTTGAATCTTTGAAATCCTGTGGGACTTGTCCTTCTCGCCAGCATAGCTCTATTAGCTGGTGGATCTGTAGAGTGAGTGTGTCTTGCCCACTCATGATAACCTCTATTGGAATCCCATCCTTACCTGGAGCCTTGCCAGATGCAAGTTCATTTATAGCACACTTAACTTCTGTTATTTTGGGAAGTGTGTCCAGGTGGTCAAGAGTTGGTATAGCCTCTATGGCGTTGAGGGCATCATCCGCTAGTTTGGTCCCACTTGAGTAAAGCTCCAAATAGTGCTCTACCCATCTGTCCATCTGCTGTTTCTTATCAGTTATGATTTCTCCAGTCAAGGTTTTCAGTGGTGTACTTCTTTTGATCATTGGACCACGAACTTTATTTATCCCTTCATACATGCTTCTGATGTTTCCCTTATCACTTGCGATTTGAATGGACTCGCATAACTTGATCCAATAATCATTTGCACACTGCCTGGCAGCCTTTTGCACATCCTTCCTAGCTTGCTTTTAGCTCACTCAGAGTGTTACGCGTTGGTCTTTCCTTGTTTCTTAAGAGAGCTATCTTCTTCTTATCAATCAAGAGCTGCAGAGTCTAGCTGTTTGCCGCAAACCAGTCCTGCCTCGTATGATCCACAGTGCCATAAACCCCTACGGCAGTTTTATAAAGAGTTTCCTTAAGTTAACCCCAATTTTCATTTACTGCACAATTTTCCGGTGTATCAGTGAAAGCGTCTTCAAGTTGCTGTTGAAACTGAAAGCACTTTTCAGGATCGTGAGTGTTAATAATATTAATCCTGGGGCTAGATTTGTGTTTAGCTGTGTAGATTCTCTTTGGTCTCAGTGTAACCCTTGCAACAACCAAAGAGTAATCCGTATCACAGTCAGCACTGTGGTAACTTCGAGTCAATGATATATGGTTCAGATGATGTCTCCGTGTGATGATGAAGTCCAGCTGGTGCCAATGGCCGGATCTTGGATTTTTATATGTGACCTTATGCAGCTCTTGTGTTTTTAAAGAAAAAATTAGTTTGTAATACATAGGTCATTCCTGGGTCAATGCTCCAGCAGCCTTTGCCCATTTTCATTCATGCGACCGATGTTGTATTTTCCAAGGCACACTGGCCATGAATTCGAGTCCTTGCCCACACGAGCATTGAAATCACCGAGCATATAAATGTAGTCAGATTTTGGAACTGCCTTAATAACGGAGTCTAACTCCTCATAGAACGAATCCTTCACATCATCAGAGGAATCGAGTGTCGGTGCATATGCAGTAATAATGGTGGAACCACAAGAGGTTGCCAAGCGCATTTCCTCCTTCTGGAATTTCAATCATTCCCAGTAGCGAACTCTTCACTGCAAAGCCCAAACCGTGTTGCCTTTTTTCTGCCTGCCCTCTACCCTTCCAAAAACAGGTTTAATTGTTTTCCCTGAGTGACCCTTCCTCAGCGAGGCGAGTCTCCTGCAGGCCAGCAATATCAATGTTAAGACGATTGAGTTCGGCATCAATTACAGCCGTTTTTCTCACATCGTTAATATTGGTCAAGTCAGTGGAAAATCCTGGACACCTGGTTCTCCCGTTCCAGGTAGCAAGCCGTAGCTTGAGGTTTCTATTTTCTTTTTATTACTACCTGGTGCATTGGTTTTTCAACCTGCGATTCAGATTTTGTCCTAGCCCCAAGCACCCATTGAAGCAGGCAGGCTGTGGCGGATCAGCACCCAATTGGCAGGGGGCTGCCCAGCTTGAGGCGGGCGGTAGCTGATCAGTGACACCTGTAGGTGTCTCCCACCGTCAGAGACAACGCGTGGTGCCCCATGTCTACGCCAACTGTAACCCGTAACAGTTGCCTCTCGCTTTGATTCCGAGACCGGTTAAGACCAGGGATGGAGTTATTGCCTCTCCATAGCACAAAGCCTGGACTAAAATATAAAGATCATGTGTTTTCCATGCAGCATGATCCCTCTCTCGGCCTGCCTAGTTCACTCCAGAGGAAAGGTAACACCTCTACATCTGGAACAAGACAAGCTGCAGAAGCTGCTGGATCAGCAAAGCAATGCTCTAACTGTCCGCCTGTCGGAGCTTCGATCGTAGACCAGCCGCCAACCAAGGCTTAGGTCTTGGTCTGCCCTGCCATTTTGTCTTTATGTTGCATTTCCTCGCACCAGGGTAAGGCTTGTACCCTTCCAATTGCGCACTTCCGCCCGAAGCCGTTGGCACAGTGTGGGATGTCGGGTTTGGTAAGCGCCGCCCACCGTTCGGCGCTAACAGAAAGCAGGTGGTACCGTCTACTGTTATACGGTAGCTCAGTCATATCTGACTAAGACCTGACACCTTATAATTGTGACCTGATAATTGTCAAACGCTACATATATTCAACGCTACTGTATGGCGCGGAAGCTTGGACATTGAACAAGCAACTAGAAAGTCGCGTGGAGGCCCTGGATATCTGGATATACAGACGACTATGTCGTATTTCGTGGAAACAAAAACAATCAAATGCAGAGGTTCTAGAAAAACTGGGAATGAAGAGTGAGTGTGTGAAAGAAATAAAGAGGAGGCAAGTGAAATATTTCGGCCACGTTAAAAGACATGATACTCATAAAAACCATACTGGAGGGCAAGGTTTAGGGCAAGCGAGCAAGAGGCAGACAACGATACAAGTGGGAAGATAACATCAAGAGATGGACGAACATCAGCCTGATATAGTTAGTTAGTTAGTTAGTTAGTTAGTCACGGTTCCAACTTCACAGCAACGGGTCGTCCCCATTATGCTCCGTTCCTGTGCCAGTGAGCGCATGTCGTAAGAGGCGACTAAGGAGGCTATGGTTCCGTCACCCTGCTACTGAGTGAGTGCGTGGCGCGACACTGTGAGCTGTGAGTTTCGTGTGAAGCCTGATATAATGTACAGTCAAGGCGAGAGACAGTGTTTGAGATCCATTGTAGCCAACCTTCATTGTGGAGACGGAACCTGATTAATTTATTGATTCACACGTGCGGAGACCTCCTGGTTACTGTGTGTCTTAAATTTACAATTTTCAATTATAAATTATTGTATCTAGATGTTCTTGTTTATTGTAATGTTTACTTATTTCGCACCATCCCAAGTCCTTCCCCGGCTCGTTGAAGCACCGCCTACGCTCTGACATTACCATGGTTTCAAGAGCAACACACACACAAACAGACACACACACACACACAATCACACAAACACACTCACACACACACACACACACACACACACACACACACACACACACACACATCTTTCCCTCCCCCAGATGCGTGCGGCTGTCAACACAATTCTAATGTTCCAGAAATACTTACTTATTTTTGCCAGTCATCCATTTTATGGGTATGTAACAAGGATTTCAATGCTTGACAGTGATAGGTAAATGAACTACAAGTGTGAATAGAGGCAATAAAGTAGCAAACATAGCATAAAAATGCCATAGAATCCTCGTGATATTACGAAAATATTATCCCCAGCTCAGACGAATTCCCCGGTCAAGGTGTTAATCGAGCTGGTCGCTAGCTACAGTTGAAGCTCACTGATTTGCAAGCAAATTACTTGTTGAAAGAGAAGCACAGAGAAGGAAAACTGATTGAATTGTACCGCTGCTTAGCTGATGTTGAGTTTCCGAAACTGAAGCAATCTGCCGCTGGTATGGCATCAGTGTTGGTCCCCCTGGTCTAGGGATACTCTCGTAAGTACCGTGATGTGAGCGAGAATTGGTTGCGGTTCTCTCCGCGTCGGTAACTTACGGGATATGTGAGCCGGTTGCTCAGAAAGCAATGGCAAACTAATGAGCGTAATCTTGCCAAGAAATCAACAATCAGCTGAAAGATGCTTATGTTGACAACGATGTCCTGTAAAGGATATGAAAAAAATGATATCAGTGTTTGGAACAACTTATGTCTGTTAGCAAACATTTTCAGAAATGAAATATGTGAAATCAATACATCGAACGAGATTGACTGATGAACATTTGAAAGCAGTTCTCTAGATTGGATGCTGCAATTCCAAACCAAACATGGATGAAATCTTGAAAGCCAAATATCAGCTTCACAAATCTCATTAACCTTTTTCGCTGCTTAGTTTGTGAAATTCATATATGTGCACACTAGGTCTGTTGTAACTATCTTTGTTGCTAACGTTGCCTTCTTTGATAACCTTTTGTAGTAAATAAAAATGTTGGTTGTCTTTGTTTTTTGTGTGCATTGCACGCCATTCACCCATGATTAACTTAGTTATTCGTCTTTTTTTCCCCAAAGCGTTCATTCTGGCTTGCAAGTGTTGTTAACGTTAGTTGCATATCCTTTACAGGACGTTTGCAGTCAACACCAGCATTTTTGCTGTTGTTGATGTCTTGGCAAGTTTACGTTCAGTAGTTTGCCATTGCTTTCTAAACGACCCGCACCAATACCATAGCGTTAAAAAAAAACAGCGCAATGCGGTTTGCTGCCAAATAGCGCGCATCTGTGTTTCGAACGCGGGTATACGGGATTACGATCCGCGTCCGTAAAACCTTCGCCACAGAGATCGGTGCAAGTATTTACAGAATGAGTATGCGGCCCGCGCTCGTCATTTTTTCAGTTATCCGGCCCGCCGATAAAAACGTTTGGTGACCGCTGGTCTAGCTGAATGATATCCTCACTGTAGGTATCTTTAATGGTACCAGATAATTTCTAACTTAGCCTCTGATTCCCCCATTGTTCTGATCTTCAGTGCTAAATCTCTGCAGGAAAGCTTCCCCTTTCTCTTTGCCCATTGTCAAACGCGAACCGCTATCTCTGTATATTGTACCCACTGTGGACTTTCCTTTCCATCTGTCTATACAATTTGCAGAAATTTCCCTGTGTTTTATCTCCTCTAATCTCATTCATAAAGTGTTCCTTTTTCGCTCTTATGGGCTCTGTTGCACAGCGCTTGAAATCCTCCACCTTGGCTTTCTTTTCTTGCGAAGCTTGCTCCATTTCCTCTTGTGAGCTTTGGGGTGTCCGCCGCACTTTCTGTAACTGTTTAACTGCTGCTCTCTTGGATTTCCATGCACGTTCTACCTCAGAGGTCCACCAAGGAGGCTGCACATAAGTAGGTTTGCTAGTGACACTGCATGCCCTCTATCTGAGACGACCCATAAGGGTGTATTAAATTAAATGCTCCCCACCAGGGACTGGGCGAAGCCGGGCCGGGTCAGACAGACAGACAGACCTACAGACAGACAGACAGACAGACAAGCAGACAGACAGACAGACAGGCAGATAGATAGATAGATCCCCACCAGGGCCTGGGCGAAGCCGGGCCGGGTCAGCTAGTGTGTGTATATATATTACTAGCTGACCCGGCCTGGCTACGCCCAGTCCCTGGTGGGGAGCATCTCATTTAATTCATATAAGTAGTCATATAAGTTCTCGTTCCCGTTACCGACTGTCTGTCTGTCTGTCTGTCTGTCTGTCTGTCTGTCTGTATGTCTGTCTGTCTGTCTGTCTGTCTGTCTTTCTGTCTGTCTTTCTGTCTGTCTGTCTGTCTGACCCGGCCCGGCATCGCCCAACTCCTGGTGTGGAGCATCTCATTTAATTCATATAAGTAGTCATATAAGCTCCCGTTCCCGTTCCCGACTATCTATCTGTCTGTCTGTCTGTCTATATGTCTGTCTGTCTGTCTGTCTGTCTGTCTGTCTGATCCGGCCCGGCTTCGCCCAGCCCCTGATGGCGAGCATCTCATTTAATTCATATAAGTAGTCATATAAGTTCCCGTTCCCGACTGTCTGTCTGTCTGTCTGTATGTCTGTCTGTCTGTCTGTCTGTCTGTCTGTCTGTCCGTCCGTCCCTCCCTCTCTGTCTGTCTGTCTGTCTGCCTGTCTGTCTAATCATTTATTGGTTGCAGTTAGAACAACCTTAGATAAACGAAGACCAACTTACAAAAAGCATTAGAAAGAGCACTTGAAAGATCTTTACATCTTCCCCAACAATTAACTTGGGTAAATGGAGCGGCGGCAGCAGCATCAGCAGAAGAAGGAAAAGGAGGAGTAGACAACTGCAGCGAAAAGGTGGGTCTGTCTATCTATCTGACCCGGCGTGGCTTCGCCCAGCTCCTGGCGGGTACCGTCTCATTAAATTCATACAACAAAAAAAGGAACTTAAAAGAATGTCCTTCCACACACCATCCATTATTTTTAATGAAAACTCTTTCTAATCACCTGCATGACTACAGTAACTTCTTAAGCATAAAAAGATGAGTTACAATGTTATGCATTGTGCATTATTTTTATGAAAACTTTGAAAATGCCTTACAGATTGTATCATTATTTATCATAACTCATATGCCGGTACATAACTATGGACAAAGAGTTTATAAATCTTTGAAAACGATGCCACAATATGACTATAAGTTATACAGAAAAGTTATTTCCCTTGAAATAACTTTTACAGAGTTAGGTCCCCTGAGATATATGAAATTATAATGAAAAATGAAAAATTAAATAATATTGGGTAAGAAGCCGATTTCACACTAAAAAATATGACAGTGGGCTGCGCTGGAATGAAAGGAAGGCGTGTAGAAAATTTCATCTCAATCGGATGGGCCGTTCGCGAGCGCATAAAGGACATATGGACATACAGACAGACAGACAGACGGACGGAGATCGCCTTTTATATATAAGAAGATATACATTTATGTATAATCTGTTTCTTTGATATCATCATGGCTTCTGTCTTTTTATTATACAAACTAAGGCCCATATATTTTTACTTTCTACAAACAATCACTTTATCTATCATTTCCTGTAGATCCTTCTTCCTTGTTGCTATCAATACTGTGTCATCGGCATAACGTAAGTTATTTATATCATGTCCACCAACCAGGATCCCTGGCATATTTTCTGTAGATATCATTATATATTCACTGTACAGTGATAAGAAATCAGGAGATATTACACAACCTTGTCTGATGCCCTTCTTTATACACTGAAATGTTCCTACAAGGTTGTTGGTTCTTATGGCTGCTTTTTTGTTCTTTATTATTCGCAGATATTTGCCGTCAATACTTTGGTAATTTTATTATTTCATCATGCTTCACATTGTCAAATGCTTTTGTGTAGTCTGTGAAGCATAAGTACAGATCTGTTTTCACTTCCATGGCCCTTTCTAATAGTGTCCTGAGAATATATAAAGCGGTATTTGGCCCTTTTCTTCCACAAATCGACACTGTTCATTATTTCTAATTTCTGGCTTAATCATCTTTTTTATTCTTTTCATAATTATTCTAACACTTTGTCATGTGACTCATAAGATGCTCTTCGCATTTTAAAGCGCCCCGTTTCTTTGGCAGAGCTATAAAGACAGATTTTAATAGGCCACTAGGAATGTACCCAATAGTGTAGATGTCAAATAGAAATGTTGTCAATATTTCGATTCCAAAATCACCTAGAGCCTCAATTTCCTCCAACGTACTGTTATCTAGACCGAGTGCCTTTCCTTTCTTCTTGCGATGTAGTTCATCTTCAACATCCACTGCTAGTAATGGTGGACCCTCACCATTGTTTTGAATATGTACATCCGGTCTCCTATCATGATACAGCTCTTCCAGATATTCCGTCCATCTATTGACTATATCATCTTGTCCCATCAATATTTCACAGTTCTTCGATTTTAAACATCCAGTGGTATTTCATGTTTTCCTACTTGTTATTGTATTTATTCGTTGACAGATGGAATGTGTCTTTTCTATAGTTTGTTCCAATTTCCATGCACTGTTGATTCAGCCTTACTTCTTTAGCCACTTTGCATTTATTTACTATTTCTTTATGTCGAAGCATGATTATCTTGGGAAAATACAGTGGTGGCTTCTCCTTGCCTTCCACCAGAATACAATGATTAGCAGCCCCAGAATGCAACAGGAAAAAAATGGAAAATAGAGTATCACTGGGCTTCTGAATCACATGGCCAGACTGCTGATGGCGTTCAGACATGTGAGCTGTCTATAACCAAAAATGGACTTGAGCGAGTCTCTTAAACTAAATTAAGCAAAGTGTTTTAAAAGGAAAAAAAGAACTGTATTAATATATTGCAAACAATACCAAGATTTAGACCCCATGGGGCTTCAAATTTGTTTTTGTGAAATCTTGTCAGAATGTAGTAAAAGCAACAGCCAATAGAGGGCTTTACAAGGAGAACGTTTGGCTATATGATCAGTCAGGATATTTGATACAGAATCAATCTAAGGTTAAAACTACAGCAAACAAACAAACAGATTAGAAGGGGGAAAACATAAACTGAACTATTAACTAAAAGCAAGGTATGCGTACCTTACAATTATTTTTCTTGTGAAAGAAATTGGGGAAATTAAAATGTGTGTGCATTACTGATATAGTCGGAACTGCAGTAGTACACGTGCCTGTCGGTAATTGTCATGCATTCGAATAGCCATGGATACAGATTGTGTGTAAACTGACCTGGTCTCTCTGGTCGACATAGCCTAAACTGGGTACCTGGAATATGTCTGGGAAGTAAAGGTGGCTGGCATAATGACTACATCCCCCATCGAGTACTGATTGGGTATAAAAATATGGCGCTCGCGCCATATGCCCAATACTCCTCAAGGAATGTAAAAGGGAACTTGGCATATATTGATAAGTCATGCTACTCTATAAAATTATGTGAAGCTAATTCATTTGGACAGTTGTGTTTAAAATATACGGCCATACTCAAAGTTATTAATACTTACAACTCCATTTAAGAGAGCCACGGTAGACAGTGGTTAGCAGTACTGCCTGCCTGTCCAGTGGTCATTTGATTGAATCCCCATTTTTCAGGTCGACCTAGCCTAAAACAGACACCTGGAAACGTTCTGGGACGTAAATACGGGTGACGTGTTAATCAGCCACAGTATGCATCAAGTGCCAATTAGTCTATACAATATGGTACTAACACCACATGCCCAATATGCTTCAATGCGTAGAACATGGTCCTTTACTTACCCAATAACAGGCAAACAATCACAGTAATGTTGGCTTTAATCTTTACTACTGATTGGCTGTAAAATATCAGAAATGACCAGCCAGATTTCAAATAAATCTAACTGTATTTTCTGTGCTTTATTCAAACAGGCATTACGCATAGAAAATATTTGCTATGTGCAAATAATACTGTACTCTTATAAGACTTTTATACGGGCGTGACGATATTCCATTCATAATAATTAATAGTTTCAAAATTACGCTAGTAATTAATGCCATGTGGTATGTTAATTAAAATTTATAATAGTTAAATTATATTTTTGCTTCACGAAGAACTGATAACTGATAGTCTAGTGATTTTGGTGACTTACAAGTGTCCAAAAGTGGGAATATTTACTGTTATGCCATTAAACACAAACTTCAGTAGCAGAACCAGCACACCTAATATCCCACACCCGGCTCTACACCTCGAGAATAGCTGCATTCTCTATTCCAGAGGTTCCCAAACCACGGCCCGCGGGCCACTTGTGGCCCGCCAGCTCTCAGAAAGTGGCACGCGAGACCTTGTTATGTAATATAATATATTTTAATAATTTCAAAAATGCACTATGAGAGCCCCGTCAGCGTGCAATAATTTACTATGCTCGTGGTTGTTATGCGCAGATATTATCGAATGCGCCTGTTCAGTTCGCAACAAAAAGTTATGAAGTCCCCATATCACAGCCTTGTCGAGCAATCAGAGTGCGCAAAGCGCCATGGTGTCGTCCGTTACAACTGTTTAGGAGAGAGTCGGTAGTATTGTGAAAACAACATTGCATGAACCAAATTGGACAGTATATGCACCAACGGTGCTACGGCTTTGACCGGTAAAATGTCTGGGATGCCTAGCTTTATTGGAACAGTTTCTTGGCCGCACTTTATTAAAATATCATTGTATCCTTCACCAAGAAGCTCTGTGTGGAAAGACATTAAATCTGAACATGTCATGGATGTTGTTCTGAGATGTGTGAACAAAATTCGAAATAAGGCGCTGAACAGGCGTGAGTTCAGAGAGTTTCTTTCAGACCTGAACAAGGAATACTGTGACCTACTGTTACACTGTGTTGTCAGATGGCTATCTAAAGGGAAAGTTCTGTCACATTTCTGGGCACTGAAAAATAGTGTCTATCTGTTTCTGTCTGAAATAAATAAATTGTCTACAGACCGGGAATGCCTGATGAACGATGACTGGCTTAATGACCTGGCATTTTTGGTGGACATCACATCTCAAGTAAACTCTTTAAATGCGAGGATCCAGGGGGAAAAAAAAACTATTCGCAAATTTGTGCGATGGCATTTCTTCATTTAACATAAGACAACGACTGTTTATCGGACAGCTGACTGAAGGGACTTTAAAGGCGCTTCCAACTCTGAAGACGCTTGTGGTGGAAACGAAATGTGACTTGTTACAGTACAAAGTAAAAGGTGAAAGTCTTCTGGATATCTTTCAGTCGAGATTTCAAGAGTTCACAGTATAGAGGGATAATGTTGCCCTTTTCATAAATCCGTTCGTATTCCCTGATGCCAAACTCTGTCAATTACAGCAAAACCTTCAGCACGAAGTAATTAATTTGAAATGCAATTCTGCAATGAGATACAAATTTCTGGAGCTGGCTGCTTCACCTTCAGCTTCATTATGGCGAATATTGCTTGTCGAACAATTTGAACACTTGCGTTCATTCACCCAGAGATACATTTGTCGTTTTGGTTCGACTTACAGATGCGAGCAGTCATTTTCCACAGTGACCGTTATAAAACAAAAACCAGTAACGTCCCAGACACACCGACAGTAGCCAAGCTGCGCTTATGACTTTGGGCACGACAGATTTGTGCCCAGACATTGATAAACTGGCATCTGAACTTAAATAACTTGTTTTGAAAAACAGTTACAATTATAAATTAATTAAATTAATAGTGATGTTTGAAACTGATTAAAAATTTATTGTTAAATTAACTTTTGATTTTAAACCAAAAAATGACCGCAGTGTAATATTGACACTGACTGCCTTTAAAGTTGAAGAATTTTGTTCACGAAAGTTAAGAAAGGTAAGAATGATATTGAACTATTTTTATACTTTTATACCGTTGTGGCCCGCTTAACTACTGAAAACAGTAGATATGGCCCTCTGCTTGAAAAGCCTGGGAACCACTGCCCTATTCTGTTATCACCTGTTTGACGAGTCCAAAAATAGCCATAAACGATTCACACAGCACCGCCATTACAACTTCCACAACGTAAAATTCATCATTAAACACGTATACTAGCACAAACAAAGCTTTAAATATGTAATAAAATCCGACATACATGACTTCACGCTGGAGTTAGCAGCCAGCGAACACAAGCAAGCATGTAATAAAATGTACAAAATACAGTAAATGTCATAAGCAGGAAGTGAATTTATTTCTTTATTATAAATCTGAGGGTAATATTCTTAAAGCGTTTATATTTAATAATTTACATTGTGTATGTTATGATGTATGATATGAGCCAAAGCTGAAGTTATAGTTTTAATACACACATGTGAAAGAAATAACGGTTCATCGAGGTAGATCTCGATTCTGTTGACACGGAGTTGTATTTGTCTCCTCTTTCAAGGAAAATAATAGACGATCAATGATATATCCCAGGGGTTCTTAACCTTTTCTTTTGCCCATGCACCCTCTCACCATACGTGAGAATGTCATTCCCCCCTTTCCTGCGAACGAAAGAAGAAGAATTCCCCCCCCCCCTCGCCCCCACCCCCCCCCACCACCACCACCACCCTTTCCAAACTTGTCAGCCTCTAAAGGTGCATTTTTTATATTCACAATATTTTATTAACACATCAAATTAATCATATTACAATAAACAAACTGATAAAACGTAAAAGAACTGTCACTTAATACATGACACCAAAATGCCAGATAATTGTGCTTCATCAAATAAAACGCTCGATAGAAAACCAGGATATTGTGCCTGAAGCCATTTTGAGTCTGCCAATCTGTGGTCTTAATCCCCCTTCCCCCTTGGAAATCCTAAAATTCCCCCCTGGTGGGGAATTCCCCACCTGTTGAGAACCACTGATATATCCATTATTTTTTTTTTTTTTTTTTTAGCATATCCTTTACAGGACTTAACTGTCAACACCAGCATCTTTCAGCTGTATGTTGATCTCTTGGCAAGATTACGCTCAGTAATTTGCCATTGCTTTCTGAGCGGCCGGCTCAGTATCCCGCAAGTCACGAGCGGGGGTCGAACTGCCTCAGTTCTCGCTCCGCTACGAGACTCTGCGTGATAAACGGGATTACAGAGAGAAAGTGTTGTAACCCCACAGCCAGAGAGACCGGCGATATATCCATAGTGTATCGTAATTTTCCTATTCTTTTTTCCTGTCCATGTGATTCTTTCTACTCCAAACTGTCTAAATAAAATTATACTGATCCATCCATCCATCCATTATGTGCCATGCCGGTAGGCGTGAGCGGTCATGTTTTGCCATCTCACTCGATCACCAGAGTCGTGGATGAGCTCTGTGTTTCTGTCTCGACCATGCCACGAGGCCAAGCCATCCAGGTATTTGCTTCTAGGTCTTCCTTTTGGTCTGTTCCCTTCGATCTTACCAGTTGTCACCAAGTTCTCCAATTCATTTCTTCTCATAACATGCCCAAAAAATTTTGACTGTCTGCGTCTAATGTCTCTAATCAGTTTACGATCTTCGTTTGTTTCTTGAAGGACCTGTTCATTGGTCTTTCTGGCTGCCCATGGTATTCTTTGCATTTTCCTCTGAAACCACATTATTTCTACAGCCATCAGATACTGATCAGCTCGCTCAAAAGTTGCCAGACCGGTTTCCACTGTCCAATGCAATGTATTTACAGTGAATCTTCTATTAACCGTCACTTGTTTCGCCGTCAACTTCTGTTATCCGTCACCATCTTAAAAAAAAATAAACATGCCTCTTTCTCCCAGCGAATACAACTCCTCTCATCCAGCTTATGAACGGGTGTATAGTTGAAAATATGAAGCGACGCTATAAAAAAAGCTTTCATCGAAGGTTTGCTTACATCTGATGATGCCATGACTGTCAAAGAATGTTGCAAGAGATTCAACATAAAGGACGATATTTTCAATGTCGCGACTGCCTAGGCTGACCTTACAGTGTCTAACCCTAAAGAATGGGTGGAATCAACTCTTGCATGAACCTATTGATGAAACTGGGGGACATGCTGCTAGTGTTGACGACATTGTGTAACAATGTAGGGCTAAACGGCGAACATATGACGCCAGAAGAAGTAACAGATTTGTTGGATGTTACAAAATGGATGGAGGCCGGGAAATTTTGATGAAATTGTTCCTAGTGTGACTACCATTGAAGAAGAAGATATTGATGACGATGAAGGATCAGTTCTTAACCAAAAACCTACAACTAGCCACTCAGAAACAGAAACAATGTTATCAAAGTGCATCGAATGGTTTGAAATACAAGAGGAGGGAAATGCAGCAAAGATCCTACCTCTGCGTAAGATACGGAACATCTCCACGAAGAAAGCTCGAGCCTCAAAGACACAGAAGGAGATGACAGATTATTTTAAAGTAACGTAGGTTTATAGTATTACAATACAAAACTGTACATCTTTACATCTTAGTCTTTCTTATATTGAAGTTTATATTGACCGTTTTGTGAAATTAAATACACTGTGTGTGTATTATTCACTTTTAAAGGATTTTATTTTCAATTTCGTCTCAAGCCCGCAGTGACATCACGTTACAGTACATAAGTATTAAGAGATTTATGTTATCCGTCTATTCCAGGGGTCACCAAACTACCGGATCCTTCATTTCATCCGGCCCGCCGACGTTATTCGAAAATGCTTAATATAACGTATGGAACCCGATGCGTTGTGATACAATTTAAATGTCAGTATTATGTTTAGAATAATAGGTGATCTCCACACAAAATCAGTATTAACATCTAGAGAAATTAACAGCGCATTAAAAATGATAATTGTCAATATATTGGCACCTTGCCGTCTTGGCAGACGAGCGTGAGTGAATGTATATACCACCATCCTGATCACGAAAGGCATATTTCAGTAGAAGTGAAAAGTATATTCCAAAGAGGGTGGGAGCTAGTACACAACCTTGCTTAACTCCACTCTTGATTTCAAACTCTTCAGAAGTTGCACCATCAAACTTGATTATACCCTTCATGTCTGTGTGGAACGATTCCACAATAGACAGAAGATTTGGTGGGCAGCCAATCTTCTTTAGTGCCTTGAACAGACCCTCACGACTGACCAAATCAAATGCCTTTGTGAGGTCGATGAAGCAATAAACAGTGGTTGATTCTGTTCACGACATTTTTCTTGCATTTGTCACAATGAGAATATCATATCATGGTAGACCGGTTCTGCCGAAAGCCACACTGTGATTCGGGGTAGACTTGATCTCCTAGGATTTGAAGTCTGCTCAGAACAATTCTGGCAAATACTTTCCCAACAATACACAGAAGTGAGATACCCCTATAGTTGTTGCAGTCGCTCTGATCGCCCTTGTTCTTGTACAGTGTTATGATGCTTGAATCTTTGAAATCCTGTGGGACTTGTCCTTCTCGCCAGCATAGCTCTATTAGCTGGTGGATCTGTAGAGTGAGTGTGTCTTGCCCACTCATGATAACCTCTATTGGAATCCCATCCTTACCTGGAGCCTTGCCAGATGCAAGTTCATTTATAGCACACTTAACTTCTGTTATTTTGGGAAGTGTGTCCAGGTGGTCAAGAGTTGGTATAGCCTCTATGGCGTTGAGGGCATCATCCGCTAGTTTGGTCCCACTTGAGTAAAGCTCCAAATAGTGCTCTACCCATCTGTCCATCTGCTGTTTCTTATCAGTTATGATTTCTCCAGTCAAGGTTTTCAGTGGTGTACTTCTTTTGATCATTGGACCACGAACTTTATTTATCCCTTCATACATGCTTCTGATGTTTCCCTTATCACTTGCGATTTGAATGGACTCGCATAACTTGATCCAATAATCATTTGCACACTGCCTGGCAGCCTTTTGCACATCCTTCCTAGCTTGCTTTTAGCTCACTCAGAGTGTTACGCGTTGGTCTTTCCTTGTTTCTTAAGAGAGCTATCTTCTTCTTATCAATCAAGAGCTGCAGAGTCTAGCTGTTTGCCGCAAACCAGTCCTGCCTCGTATGATCCACAGTGCCATAAACCCCTACGGCAGTTTTATAAAGAGTTTCCTTAAGTTAACCCCAATTTTCATTTACTGCACAATTTTCCGGTGTATCAGTGAAAGCGTCTTCAAGTTGCTGTTGAAACTGAAAGCACTTTTCAGGATCGTGAGTGTTAATAATATTAATCCTGGGGCTAGATTTGTGTTTAGCTGTGTAGATTCTCTTTGGTCTCAGTGTAACCCTTGCAACAACCAAAGAGTAATCCGTATCACAGTCAGCACTGTGGTAACTTCGAGTCAATGATATATGGTTCAGATGATGTCTCCGTGTGATGATGAAGTCCAGCTGGTGCCAATGGCCGGATCTTGGATTTTTATATGTGACCTTATGCAGCTCTTGTGTTTTTAAAGAAAAAATTAGTTTGTAATACATAGGTCATTCCTGGGTCAATGCTCCAGCAGCCTTTGCCCATTTTCATTCATGCGACCGATGTTGTATTTTCCAAGGCACACTGGCCATGAATTCGAGTCCTTGCCCACACGAGCATTGAAATCACC
Source organism: Cepaea hortensis (assembly GCA_963921405.1). Lineage (NCBI taxonomy): Eukaryota > Metazoa > Mollusca > Gastropoda > Stylommatophora > Helicidae > Cepaea > Cepaea hortensis. The sequence goes on along the minus strand of OY992880.1, from coordinate 90,908,851 downwards.
GAGCATATAAATGTAGTCAGATTTTGGAACTGCCTTAATAACGGAGTCTAACTCCTCATAGAACGAATCCTTCACATCATCAGAGGAATCGAGTGTCGGTGCATATGCAGTAATAATGGTGGAACCACAAGAGGTTGCCAAGCGCATTTCCTCCTTCTGGAATTTCAATCATTCCCAGTAGCGAACTCTTCACTGCAAAGCCCAAACCGTGTTGCCTTTTTTCTGCCTGCCCTCTACCCTTCCAAAAACAGGTTTAATTGTTTTCCCTGAGTGACCCTTCCTCAGCGAGGCGAGTCTCCTGCAGGCCAGCAATATCAATGTTAAGACGATTGAGTTCGGCATCAATTACAGCCGTTTTTCTCACATCGTTAATATTGGTCAAGTCAGTGGAAAATCCTGGACACCTGGTTCTCCCGTTCCAGGTAGCAAGCCGTAGCTTGAGGTTTCTATTTTCTTTTTATTACTACCTGGTGCATTGGTTTTTCAACCTGCGATTCAGATTTTGTCCTAGCCCCAAGCACCCATTGAAGCAGGCAGGCTGTGGCGGATCAGCACCCAATTGGCAGGGGGCTGCCCAGCTTGAGGCGGGCGGTAGCTGATCAGTGACACCTGTAGGTGTCTCCCACCGTCAGAGACAACGCGTGGTGCCCCATGTCTACGCCAACTGTAACCCGTAACAGTTGCCTCTCGCTTTGATTCCGAGACCGGTTAAGACCAGGGATGGAGTTATTGCCTCTCCATAGCACAAAGCCTGGACTAAAATATAAAGATCATGTGTTTTCCATGCAGCATGATCCCTCTCTCGGCCTGCCTAGTTCACTCCAGAGGAAAGGTAACACCTCTACATCTGGAACAAGACAAGCTGCAGAAGCTGCTGGATCAGCAAAGCAATGCTCTAACTGTCCGCCTGTCGGAGCTTCGATCGTAGACCAGCCGCCAACCAAGGCTTAGGTCTTGGTCTGCCCTGCCATTTTGTCTTTATGTTGCATTTCCTCGCACCAGGGTAAGGCTTGTACCCTTCCAATTGCGCACTTCCGCCCGAAGCCGTTGGCACAGTGTGGGATGTCGGGTTTGGTAAGCGCCGCCCACCGTTCGGCGCTAACAGAAAGCAGGTGGTACCGTCTACTGTTATACGGTAGCTCAGTCATATCTGACTAAGACCTGACACCTTATAATTGTGACCTGATAATTGTCAAACGCTACATATATTCAACGCTACTGTATGGCGCGGAAGCTTGGACATTGAACAAGCAACTAGAAAGTCGCGTGGAGGCCCTGGATATCTGGATATACAGACGAATATGTCGTATTTCGTGGAAACAAAAACAATCAAATGCAGAGGTTCTAGAAAAACTGGGAATGAAGAGTGAGTTTGTGAAAGAAATAAAGAGGAGGCAAGTGAAATATTTCGGCCACGTTAAAAGACATGATACTCATAAAAACCATACTGGAGGGCAAGGTTGAGGGCAAGCGAGCAAGAGGCAGACAACGATACAAGTGGGAAGATAACATCAAGAGATGGACGAACATCAGCCTGATATAGTTAGTTAGTTAGTTAGTTAGTTAGTCACGGTTCCAACTTCACAGCAACGGGTCGTCCCCATTATGCTCCGTTCCTGTGCCAGTGAGCGCATGTCGTAAGAGGCGACTAAGGAGGCTATGGTTCCGTCACCCTGCTACTGAGTGAGTGCGTGGCGCGACACTGTGAGCTGTGAGTTTCGTGTGAAGCCTGATATAATGTACAGTCAAGGCGAGAGACAGTGTTTGAGATCCATTGTAGCCAACCTTCATTGTGGAGACGGAACCTGATTAATTTATTGATTCACACGTGCGGAGACCTCCTGGTTACTGTGTGTCTTAAATTTACAATTTTCAATTATAAATTATTGTATCTAGATGTTCTTGTTTATTGTAATGTTTACTTATTTCGCACCATCCCAAGTCCTTCCCCGGCTCGTTGAAGCACCGCCTACGCTCTGACATTACCATGGTTTCAAGAGCAACACACACACAAACAGACACACACACACACACAATCACACAAACACACTCACACACACACACACACACACACACACACACACACACACACATCTTTCCCTCCCCCAGATGCGTGCGGCTGTCAACACAATTCTAATGTTCCAGAAATACTTACTTATTTTTGCCAGTCATCCATTTTATGGGTATGTAACAAGGATTTCAATGCTTGACAGTGATAGGTAAATGAACTACAAGTGTGAATAGAGGCAATAAAGTAGCAAACATAGCATAAAAATGCCATAGAATCCTCGTGATATTACGAAAATATTATCCCCAGCTCAGACGAATTCCCCGGTCAAGGTGTTAATCGAGCTGGTCGCTAGCTACAGTTGAAGCTCACTGATTTGCAAGCAAATTACTTGTTGAAAGAGAAGCACAGAGAAGGAAAACTGATTGAATTGTACCGCTGCTTAGCTGATGTTGAGTTTCCGAAACTGAAGCAATCTGCCGCTGGTATGGCATCAGTGTTGGTCCCCCTGGTCTAGGGATACTCTCGTAAGTACCGTGATGTGAGCGAGAATTGGTTGCGGTTCTCTCCGCGTCGGTAACTTACGGGATATGTGAGCCGGTTGCTCAGAAAGCAATGGCAAACTAATGAGCGTAATCTTGCCAAGAAATCAACAATCAGCTGAAAGATGCTTATGTTGACAACGATGTCCTGTAAAGGATATGAAAAAAATGATATCAGTGTTTGGAACAACTTATGTCTGTTAGCAAACATTTTCAGAAATGAAATATGTGAAATCAATACATCGAACGAGATTGACTGATGAACATTTGAAAGCAGTTCTCTAGATTGGATGCTGCAATTCCAAACCAAACATGGATGAAATCTTGAAAGCCAAATATCAGCTTCACAAATCTCATTAACCTTTTTCGCTGCTTAGTTTGTGAAATTCATATATGTGCACACTAGGTCTGTTGTAACTATCTTTGTTGCTAACGTTGCCTTCTTTGATAACCTTTTGTAGTAAATAAAAATGTTGGTTGTCTTTGTTTTTTGTGTGCATTGCACGCCATTCACCCATGATTAACTTAGTTATTCGTCTTTTTTTCCCCAAAGCGTTCATTCTGGCTTGCAAGTGTTGTTAACGTTAGTTGCATATCCTTTACAGGACGTTTGCAGTCAACACCAGCATTTTTGCTGTTGTTGATGTCTTGGCAAGTTTACGTTCAGTAGTTTGCCATTGCTTTCTAAACGACCCGCACCAATACCATAGCGTAAAAAAAAAACAGCGCAATGCGGTTTGCTGCCAAATAGCGCGCATCTGTGTTTCGAACGCGGGTATACGGGATTACGATCCGCGTCCGTAAAACCTTCGCCACAGAGATCGGTGCAAGTATTTACAGAATGAGTATGCGGCCCGCGCTCGTCATTTTTTCAGTTATCCGGCCCGCCGATAAAAACGTTTGGTGACCGCTGGTCTAGCTGAATGATATCCTCACTGTAGGTATCTTTAATGGTACCAGATAATTTCTAACTTAGCCTCTGATTCCCCCATTGTTCTGATCTTCAGTGCTAAATCTCTGCAGGAAAGCTTCCCCTTTCTCTTTGCCCATTGTCAAACGCGAACCGCTATCTCTGTATATTGTACCCACTGTGGACTTTCCTTTCCATCTGTCTATACAATTTGCAGAAATTTCCCTGTGTTTTATCTCCTCTAATCTCATTCATAAAGTGTTCCTTTTTCGCTCTTATGGGCTCTGTTGCACAGCGCTTGAAATCCTCCACCTTGGCTTTCTTTTCTTGCGAAGCTTGCTCCATTTCCTCTTGTGAGCTTTGGGGTGTCCGCCGCACTTTCTGTAACTGTTTAACTGCTGCTCTCTTGGATTTCCATGCACGTTCTACCTCAGAGGTCCACCAAGGAGGCTGCACATAAGTAGGTTTGCTAGTGACACTGCATGCCCTCTATCTGAGACGACCCATAAGGGTGTATTCCCTCTCATATTTAAAGGGCTGAGGTGCTCTAACAGCGTTAGTCTTGTTGGACTTAGAAATCAATAGTGAACAGGGTAGATGGTCACTCCCATATCACACAGAATAGTCCATTTAACATTCAATACTGTCGACTGGGTGACCAATGCCAGGTCAATGGTCGTGCCCACACCATCAGGTCTCATCCCCATTCTAGTTGGCCTCCCATCGTTTATGCAGACTACTTCTGAATCCTCCATGGCTTCCGCAAGGGCATGTCCCTGTCGGTTTTCCCCGGTATTGTCCCACTCAATGTTTCGTACATTGAGCAGCCTACTGCCTGGGATGTCCTCCAGCTCCATAAGCTAGTCCCGTCGTTCCTTTGTAACAAAAGAATCAACCGCGGCATATACATGTATTAAGTTTCAGCTCATACCCATAAAGGTCTTGTGGTGCTCACTAAACAATAGGATTGTTAAAGTTCTCCCAAGCCTCTCGATAAATGGTAAAAATATGATTAGAGAAAGCAGACTGCAGTACGTGGGAATCACTTTTGATAGAAGCCTGTCCTTTAGGGATCAACTCAACTCACCTCCCCCATAATTTCCAGATAATTCTAAATAATGTTGGTACTTATTTTAATTAGGCTGTGGACTAGGTCGGTCCCAGAATTGTCCTGGTCCAGGGGTGGGCAAACTTTTCGTGCGGAGGGCCGCATTGACAAATGTAAAGCTATTGGCGGGCCGCATATATATATATATATATATATATATATATATATATATATATATATATATATATATATATATATATATATATATATATATATATATATATATATATATATATCCATTTTGTTTACAGCAACCTATCACAATAAGTAATTATTAATTATTTATAGGTTATTAAGCAGTATAAATAGCTAATTATAGCAATTTTATTTTACTTATACACTTATACATTATATTTGACAAAATGGCTTTAATTTAGACACACAGCGACTACATTGTCACTACAGTTGTTGATTTCTAATGAGATGTACGTAACTGCTTTATATTCTTGAAATCTGGAGCAAGTTTACTTGTTGAAATTCACATGATAGCATGCAAATTGCAGTCCGACAATAAAGACCTATTCTTAGATTTGTTGATCTTCAAGCAAGAAAATGCTTATTCGAAAATGTATGTTGATCCAAATAATGATAAAAGTTTAGCTGCAAAGTTTTTCATGTTGGGAAATGATTCTTGTGATAAAGATCCATAGAAATCCAGCAAATCATCTGACTTGAATTTCTCTTTCAGGTCATGATCTGCTTGTAAGTCAAGCAGCTACAACTGTATGTCCTCGGTGGCTGTATCAGCTTCTGCACTAAAAGAATATTGAGAGCACTGAGAATATTGAACTATGGCTCTAATTTCTTGAAATCTTGGAATCTCTATCCAAATTCTTCAATCAATGCATCTAATTGGGCTTTGTATTTTTCAGTCATTTCACCAGAAATGGTTTCTTGTTTCAGCAGAGGGAAGTGACAACATCTTGTTTCACTTGCTTGTCTGGAGAACAGCGAGAGTTTTGCTTGAAGTGATTTTACATATACATACAATTCATGTGCAAACACACCATTGCCCTGAAGTTTGACATTCAATTCATTTAACTTTTCCATAATTACAATGGCAAACATAAAGTCTAACTGCCACTCTTTATTGACAGTGTTAGTATTAAAGTCACAATCAATGCCCTTCATCTTTAGGAACATCACTAGTTCTTCTCTGAGTTCCCACACTCGCCTCAACACCGTTCCGAGACTCAGCCATCGAACATTGGTGTGGTTCAGGACATCGGAATGTTCAGTTTCCAAATCGACAAGTAATGACTTGAACTGTCTGTGATTAAGTCCTCTTGATCTGATGAGGTTGATGACACTGACAACTGGGTTAACAACATGCTTGATATTCAAAACAGTTTTACACAGACTTTCTTGATGAATCACACAGTGAAGTGGTAATAATGTGTGGTCTGGATATTCTGCTTTAATCTTATCACTTATCAACTTTACCAGACCTACATTTTTTTCCAGTCAAAGCACGAGCTCCATCAGTTGTAACACTTGCCATCTTGTTCCAAACCAACCCAGTTCTTTCAATACAGTTAGTAACAGCATTGAATATATCATGGCCTGTGGTTGTGTCTTTAAGTAACTCAACACTCAGTAACTCTTCAGTGAGTTTGAAAGACATGTTTATTCATACATGTGTATACATGTGTATACATAGATTTCAATAATTGGGCAGTATTATGTACATCGGTACTCTCATCCAATGCAAGAGAATACCACAAAAAATTGTTTACTTGCATCTGGAAGTTTATGCATCAAGTTGTCACTGATCTTGCCAACACGTCTGACCACAGTTCTCCTTGTCAAATCTTTTCTTTTTTTTTTTTTTTTTTTTTTTGTTCTGGACTCATAATGTTTGCTGCATCTAGCAAACATTCCTTGATGAACTCGCCATCAGAAAATGGCTTGTTCTGTTTTACAATTCTGTGTGACAGCACAAGACTAGCTTCAGTTGCGACATCTTGAATTGAAGACTGTTTAGTGAAAACAGTTTGCTGTTTCTCCAAATTTTTCACCAACTCAAGGCATTTCCTTTTCTTCTCTTCGGTCATTAAATTGTATCCAAAATTGGAATGTTTTGTTTGATAATGTCTTTTTAAATTGTACTCCTTGAAGACAGCCACTGACTCACGACACAACGAGCACATTGATTTGCTACCAACTTTTATAAAACAGTACTTAGTTGTCCATTCATCATTAAAAACACGGCATTCATCTTCAATCTTACGTTTGTTATTGATACTCATCATAACGGTACATGAAATTCTGTAAAATTCAATAAAATAACTTAAAAACGAATTAAAAATTTTTATTTCTAAATGCCCTCGCGGGCCGTATAAAATCACTTGGCGGGCCGCATGCGTCCCGCAGGCCGTAGTTTGCACACCCCTGTCCTGGTCGATAAACCTGCTGTTGGATCGCTGTCTTGGTAGGCAAGCGTATTAACAACGATGTGATTTAGTCAAAGGGCGGCAACCTTCTCTTTTATAGATGTTTGGTTCTATAGAGCCTAAATATTTCATTTTCAAAGCATCATTTTATAGTTAGAAATAATTTGATTTCTTAAAATCTGCAATCAGAATCTAGATAAAACTCTTTGAATACAAGTAATGCTTATAGAATGCTGCACATCTGCTTGTAACGTATTGTACAAATATAAACGAGCTTACATTCAGTTCCCTGTAGTTGAAATTATAATGTTTACATTTATGACGGTTGTCAACACTTTCTCGTTTGACTTTCTCTAGAAGGGGAATTGGTATGGCCGTTAGAGGCTGCCAAAC
>OY992880.1:90793997-90898997 GCA_963921405.1 Cepaea hortensis | reverse complement strand
GTTTCAAATATTATTTAAAAATGTGTAGCGTTTTGTTAGCTAAGTCGACCGCAGAACAGTACTAATGGTTGAACAAAGATTCTGCCTGTTGCTGGAGATTGAAGCCGGATCAGTGTTTTGAGAGTATGCCACTACGACTCTTGCTGTATGTGTATTAACACAAATAACAACTATGAGCAAGAATGCGAGGAATTCTACGAAGACATCCATGACGTGCTAAATAAAATAGAGAATCAGGACAACATCATAGTTATGGGGGACTTCAATAAAAGACTAGGACATAACTGAGTGGGCATAGGAAAACATCTTGGAGCATTTGGAGACCAACATAATGAAAGAAATTATAACGGAAGTAGACTGGTTGAGCTATGCAGCCAACACGACCTCTATATAACAAATACATTCTAAAACAATAAAGACTTACAAATATACACCTGGTATAAATGGAACGATCTAGATACCAAAAGCCAAATTGATTTTATATTGATAAGAAATAACAGAAAGAGAAATATATTAGATGCAAGGTCAGTACCCAAGTTAAGTATAAACACAGGCCACAAAGCAGTCGTTGCCACATTAAAAACTATCAGTAGAAGAAAGCAAAAAAAAAAAAAAAAGGAAAATACATGCCATGCGAATCAGTAAACTTGAAAAACCTCAAAGACGAGGCAGTGAGGAAAAATTATGAGAAAGAACTATCTGAAATCTTTGTAAAATTACCTATAGAAAGAAAGACAGAGGAAGAAGAATGGGAGATGTTCAAATTAAGTATTTTAAATGCTGCAACAATAACATGGGGAACAACAAAAAACGCAAAACAGGGATAAAGAAAATAACAAGCTGTTGGAATGCAGAGGTAAAGAAAGCTATAAAAGACAAAAAGGAAAAATATAAAAAGTGGTTGAAAAGCAAACAGGGACGTGATTACATAGAATATAGAATAGCGAGAAGACATGTCAACAGAAGTGTAAAGAGATAAAAACAAAAAGACAGGGAGGAGTATGGCGAAACCCTAAATAAAAACTACAAGGAGGCAACTAGAAACTTCTACACAAAAACATAAGTGCAATGAGAACCAGAGAAGAACCCCTTGACCTAACTGAAATAATTAACCGCGAAAATGAAGAACCTATAAGTGAACAAAAAGAAATCCTAATAAGATGGAAGCAGTACTTTGAATAACTTCTCAACATTCCAACAGATGTCACAGGAATTCAAGAAATCGAAATAGATGCCACCGAAGAACTAGAACCAGACATACTTATAGAAGAAATTATAGAAGCCGTCAGATTATCCCCGTCTGAACAAATCACCGGGACAAGATGAAATACTAAATGAACTAATTAAAGCAGCAAGAGAAGTAGGAATGTGTAACAGTATGTGTAGTTTGGGTTATAATTAGGATCTAGTGGGGAATTAGAGATACAGCACGATTGAGCATTATGAGTGAAAGCGGAGAGAGATGCTCAATCGTGACGTATTGTTGTTGTGAAGGGCAGTCAACATCCGATATTCCAGCAAGGCAGACACGGCTTGTCATCTTACGCAAATAAACAAACTTTTATTCAACCTTCGACTTTATTACTTCTTTCTACACTATGACAGAAGTAAATATGGTGCCGTATGTCCAGGATTCTGAATTGAGCCGTCCGGCTACCACGCGAAGTACTATATAACTCAGAAGATAAAAGTATCAAGAGGCTTTCCTAGAGCCGTGGCTGAATTGTAATGTCATCAGGGAACTGATAATGGCCGTTAACTGAATCTCAGCCTTCAACGCTTTCCAGGGCCGCGATCTGAACTCTGGAGTTTCAAAAGAAAGGGCTTACTATGTCCAAGCGCCAGCCAATGAACGTTATCAAATTCAAGGGGCCTCCCATGGCCGTTGCATGAATCCTATCGTTTTTCAAGAAGAGCCATCCTGTCCTGGGACCTTGAGAAAATCAGAAATTCAAGTTGAACATTTGTCGGGCTCAACTAATCATGGAAAAAGCCTCGTAAATTCGTGATCGGGCTTCTTGAAACTAATTGTCATTGGGCTTCGGTTGACCTTGACAATTTTTTGGGCCTTGTCAATCCTACGACCCAAATGTATGACCCATCCCAAATGACGATGAAATACCCACTCGAGAATCAAGGAAGGGACCCAACCAGGGGTCGAAAATAATCCAGGCATCCCATGAGACGGGACCCAAGCAGGAAGAGTGTCCAGCAGCCCACGAGAAGGACGAAATTATCTGAGGACGAGAGGGGATATCTGAACTCCGCCACCAGAACTCTGGAACTAATTGTCAGTTGATGCGGGCTCGTGTAAGTGAACTGGATCCGTCAGCGAGCAAAAGAAGGTAACTGTTTAGTTAAAGAGACAATTTGTATTTCCTGGATCTCCGGTGATGTGCCGTAATTTCTTGGTTAGAGCAGAGTCTAAAACATTATTGTACTCTAAGAAACAGGTATGAGGATTTATAGTGAACTTTTTGGTTTCAATATGAGTTATTGAAGACAGGGTTCTTCCTTCCTCTACGCTGACAGGATATTGATGGTGATTCGTGTAATTAATATTACAACTGGTGCTCTTTAGGGATTAACAAAGTGAAATTTTTGCGATTTTGGAACTAAATAACTAATTGAACAGTTTTATGGACTGTGGGAATTGTGGGTTGTAAATTAGTAAATTTATGTGATTCATAAATAGGATAATTAATTAACCAGTTTTTAGAAACAAATAATTTGAAATTGTGTGCTTCTTGGTTCTTTGCTTGCTTTCTTTCAGTATTTTCAGCATGGCGGAACAGGACACCCTAGCGCATCCTCCTTAAATTAGGAGATTGAAATTGTGTGTTTTTTTTGTTCTTTGCTTGCTTTCTTTCGGTATTTTCAGCATGACGGAACCAGACAACTTGGCCCAGGTGTTGACGGGAGTGGGAACAGCGGTAGGAAAATTAAATATGATAATCAACCAACAAGGATTGACAACAGAAATTTTGAGGTTTAGTGGACAGGCCAGGGAATATAAAAAATGGATCACTTCCATAGAAAAATATGCCTATTTAATCTCAGCAACAGATGTAGAAAAAATGAGGTTGGCTTATCAGACGGCAACGGAACCGGTCTCGGATCATATAAGAAGAAAGCTAGAAGCTAGAGTAGATGAGACATGGGAACAATTCAAGGAAGACCTAGCAAGGAAATATGCAGAAATAACGGATCCACAACATGCATTTTCGGTGTTGAGGCAGGCTAAACAAAATAACGGAGAGACGGTACAATTGTTTAGCGATAGATTGATTAATCTGGCTGAAGAAGCATTCTTAGGACAGAATGTACGAGGAGAGGAGGTGGAAAGGATGTTGGTAGGGATCTTTGTGGATGGCATAAAGTCTGATGGTTTGAAACTTAAATTAATGAGGGAAAACCCTGAGAGGTTATCACAAGCGGTGGATATCGCGGTACAAGAAGAAAATTTGAGACGTAGGTTTAGATTAAGAACAGGACGAGAAGTGGGAAGTAATCGAGATGACAGAGTTGAGGAACCTATGGAAATAGGACAAACAAGATTCGGATGGAATAGGAGAGGAGGTATACAGACGTTACAAGGTAGAAATAGGTATGATAATGAGGAAAGAAGAAATATGAGATACCCTACAAGAGAAACAGTAGGTAACACAAATAGTACAAATATTGTCTGTTGGAATTGTGGTCAACGGGGACATGTTTTTCGGTTTTGTAATAACAGGCGTGTCCAGTCGAATACACAGGGTAGACATGACAATAATAGGGTGAGTAGGAATGTTGTAGATGGATACAGGAATTTTACAGGTACAAGAACACAGGAAAATCGGCGCCCTACCTATTAGGCAGGACCTATGATAGGAGGGTAAATAATAAGGTCCCAAGGGTTAGAGAATATGTTAATAACAGGTATAATAGCTCGAACAGAGAATATTTTCAACTAGATGAAGTCAAGAAATTTATAGAAGATAAAACAGATTATAGCTCTTGTATATTAGAAATAGGAAAGTATAGAGTTCGTACATTAATTGATTCGGGAGCTCAGGTTAGTGTAGTAAAAGAAAGTTTTCTATATAATATAGTAAGAAATTGTAGAGTATTTAAGAGTCATAATAATTTACACTCTGTTACGGGACAGAATTTACAAGTAGTGGGACAAACAATGATAAATTTTAAGTTGGGAGGGATCAACATAAGACACCTTTTTCATGTAGTCAAGGGGTTAAATAGAAACATGTTAATAGGAAGAGATTTTTTAATAAAAAATGGAGTAAGACTTTTATATGATTTACACAAATTAAAATTCAGGGACGTCTATATAGATATGCAAGAAGACATGCATATATCAGCACTAGTTAGAGTTAAAATGACAACGACATTAAAACCACAGTCGGTTAATTTGATACAAGTGAAGCTGAAGAAAAACCCATATTATGTAGAAGGAAACACAGTCAGAATCACTGAATTACAAGAGGAAATAATTGATGAGCCTGGTTTGGAAGTTCCGGATGGAATAATAGCGTTAGATAAACACTTAACCTTTCCAGTTATGGTGATTAACAACACAGGTAGAGAAATTAAATTATACAGAGGGTGTGTAGTAGCGAAAATAGAACAGAACGTTAGTGAAATATTGGCAACGGATAGAGTAGAAATGCCGGGAACTAATTATTCACAGTCTTCTAGTGAAAGAAGTAATAACAGACGCGGACGCGGAAGTAGAGGAAACACACGAATGAATGAATTGATCCATCCATTCAAAAGAAATACAGCACAAATACATTCACTAGATAAACAGACAAGAGAACAGGAATTGTTGGCACAGTTAAAGACTTCACCAGAAAATAAAGAAGTATTGGAACAGTTTATAAAGGAGAATCAGGATGTGTTTGCAATTAGTGATTTAGAGTTGGGGAAGACAAAAACGGTAACAATGGAGATAGATACGGGAGACCATCCGCCGATTAGCTTAAAACCATATAGAACTCCCTTAAGAAATAGAGAAATTGTAGAAAAGGCAATAGAAGAAATGTTGAAAGCAGGGATAATCAAAAGATCAAAATCAGAGTGGTCATCTCCGGTGGTAATTGTGGCCAAACCTGATGGTTCGAGTCGATTCTGTTGCGACTATCGGGCGTTGAACAAAATTACTAAAAATGTAGCATATCCACTACCAGTGATAGATGATATTTTGGGGTTGCTAAATGGCGCTACATTTTTTACGACGTTAGACGCAAGAGCAGGATTTTGGTGCATTCCGATGTCGGCAGACGCGCAGAGAAAAAGTGCTTTCTGTACTCATATGGGTTCTTATGAATTTTTACGTATGCCTTTTGGAGTCAAAACTGCGCCATCTCACTACATGCTCTTAATAAATGAAGTTTTAGAAGGTATGCAAAGGTTCGCTCTTGCTTATATTGATGATATTCTGATCTTTACTTCTGGAAATGTGGAGGATCATTTGAAACATATAAAGTTAGTGTTTGACAGGTTAAGAAAACATGATGTGAAGTTAAAGCTCAGTAAATGCCAATTTTTAAAGACAGAAACAAAATATTTGGGGTATATTATAAATAGAGAAGGTATAAAACCAGACCAGGACAAAATAAAGGTTATTAAAGAGTTACCTGCTCCAACTAACGTTAAGGAGGTACGCGCCTTTATAGGAACATGCGCGTATTATAGGCGGTTTGTCCCAGCGTTTTCAAAAATAGCTGAACCTATTACAAACTTAACAGGCAAGTACGCTAGGTTTAAGTGGGATGACGAGTGTCAAAAAGCGTTCGAGTATTTGAAAAACAGTTTAACACTGGTACCACTGTTGACGCATCCAGACTTAAACAAACAGTTGATACTGTACACAGATGCTTCAGACAATGCAGTAGGAGCGTGTTTGGTGCAACCATATGAAGGAAAAGAGTCTGGAATACCAGGGGTTAAAAATGAAAGGCCTATATACTTCTTGTCGCATAAACTTAGCAGATCACAAAGAAAGTGGACGACTATTGAGAAGGAGGCTTACGCAATACATTACGCTCTTCAAAAACTAAATTACTACTTACATAACGCAAATTTTGTTATTAGAACTGACCATATGCCTTTAAAGTCTTTTTTAGAAGCCCCAGTGCAGAACAGGAAAATACAAACCTGGGCATTGAACTTACAGGGATATAATACGAAAATTGAGTACATTCCAGGTAAGATTAACACATGCGCTGATTTACTGTCTAGGATTCCCTATCCACAGTCGTCAGGTGACACAGAAGATGAAGGAGAACCAGAGATTGACGATCGAAATTGGCAAGTAAATATTTTAGATACTGCTATAATAAATAGAGAAGAATTTGATAGTCTACCATCGGAACAAGAGTCTGAACATAGGGAAGATGATCTACACTTAGAAAAATTTAACATGAAAGAGGAGCAGGACCTAGACCCAAAAGTGTTACAAATAAAAGAAAAATTAAGAGAAACAGAAGATAACAAATATAAAAGGAATTATTTGGTTTTACAAGAGGATGGACATTTATACTACATGTCTGAAAGGAACGAACAACTGAGGAAATACATTCCAAAACATTTAGAAAATGAACTTTTAAAGGCATATCATGATGAAAATGGACATTTAGGTAGAGACAAATTGGTGAAGGCGCTTACAAGTAAATATTACTGGCCAAATTTATTTAAATCTGCATATAAATATGTGGATACCTGTGAGAAGTGCAGATTGAGGAACATGAAAACAATAAAGTGTCCCTTGCAGGATACTGACATTCCTCAGTTCCCAATGCAAAAGATTAGTTTAGATATATCGGGTCCACACCCCAGAACATTGTCAGGAAACGTGTATTTGATTCATATAGTAGATGTTTACAGTCTTTGGCCGGAGGTTTATGCAATTCCGGATAAGAGTGCAGATACAGTAGTCAATATTTTTTTACAAGAGTTTGTCCCAAGATTTAGTTGTCCACAAAGTATACTTACAGACAATGGTAAAGAATTTATAAATAAGAAATTTGAAAAGTTGTTAAATGATTTAAATATAAAACATATAAAGACATCATATTATAGACCTACTTCCAATGCTAGAAACGAGCGTCAACATCAGACGTTATATAGCATTATATCAAAGATTGTAGATGAACATGAAAGGGATTGGGATTTGTTTTTAGGACCTGCCCTTAACGCCATTCGTACTAATCAAAATGAAAGCACGGGTTTTTCACCATATTATTTAATATACGGGAGAGAACCGATACTACCTATAGACAATCTATTAAAACCTAGACGGAAATATATGGGTGAAGACTTTCAAGAGGTTATAATACAGGAAATGCATAAAGCACACGTAGGACTAAGGAATAATATAATTAAAGCTAGGGAAAGGCAGAAAAAGTACAAGAATATAAATACAAACTTGCAGGAATTTAAGGTTGGTGATAGGGTCTATTACAAGAAGCATAGGAGAAACTCTAAGTTTGATAATCGTTGGATTCCAGGGTATTATATTTTGGAAAAACTAGGTAAAGTATCGTATAAAATTAAGAACCAGGTCACGGGACATGTAGCAAGGGCACACGTGGAACACTTAAGGAGAGATGAAGGAGAGATAGAATATAATAATAATAATAATTATTATTCAGACACAAGGTTTTTAGATGAACAACTCGTTAGAGGTGCTACAGTAACTCCAGGCGTTAGAAGAGATCCAGCACAAAATCGCTTATTAGCAACTCCAGGCTTTGATGATACTCAAGAACAGACGATACCGAAAACAATAGAAGAAGAAAAGTTGAATGAGACTCATTATGATAGTATGGAAGAGGAAATAAGTGCTCCGTTTAGGAACACTAGACAGGCAACGAAAAGGAGAATGGATAGACAAAGAGATAGAGAAGTGAAAAGACAGAGGAGAATTAGGGATTATTCAACGAGCGGGGAGGATATGCCGTTACTAGAAAGATCCTTGAGGAATAGTGATCGACAAATTAGATGGGATATTGAACAAAAGAGATTAGCGGCAGCTAAAGAGAGACATACAGACGAAGAAGAAGAAATGGATGAAAAGTCAGAGTCAAGTAGTAGTAGTATGGAGGAAACAAATGGATTGTACGAAGAAGAAGACATTGATGTAGAATTAGCATTGGTTCAAAGAAATTTGGAGATATTGAAGAAGTGGAACCGTAGGAAGTAGATAAGTAGAGAATATTGCAGATAGCAATTTATAAGTGTTAGAATTGTAAATGAAGAAGATGACTCTTGGTATTTTTATAATCAATATGGAGGTAGTTTTGAATGAAGTATATGTATATATTTGGTTATTTCTCTATGGGGTGGAATTGGTGGTTGATTTTTATAGTAGCTTGGACAAATTGAAGAGAAATAATTGGCAGGTAGGGCCACAAGTAAATAGGTGAGTGGATGGTGAATACTACATTAATATAGATAAGAGGACTTGTACTGTAGTTTACAGTGATTAATTAAGAGGATTTTCCGGGTAGTATGATGTGTTTGGAGTTAGGCTAGAAAAAGGAGGAATTAATGTTTGTACTGTTTGTTATCATTGATATCGGCAGATATGCTTATAAGATTTGGATATTGGTCTGTAAGTAACAGATACACATATGTAGCATTGAATTGATGGGTTTACTTGGAATGGTAAACTTGAAATTGACGAGAGGAATGAAGGAAAAAAAAAAAGAAAAGTTAGTAGTGTTGAATCAATATTTTTTTTGATAATAACAATTATTATTGACGGAAACTGAAGATAAATTTTGAAACTTTATTCATAAAGTATGTATGGAAAGAGAAGTGTGATTGCTTCTTACTTTTTCCTTTCTTTTTCTTATTTTCCTAAGTGCGCACTAACTCAATCTAACATATCTTTTCTGTGAGAATGTGAAATGGGGGATAAGGGAAATATCTTCGGTTTTGTCAATCATAATTTTAATGAACAATTTAAATTTAAAAGCGGTTCGCTTACAGAGAGTTGTAGGAAGTTTTATAGAGAATTTGGTGGGGAGTTTTTGGTATTATTGATATACTGGGAAGTATGTCTCTGGTTAGCAATTGGCTATGATGAGGTAGGAAAATGAGAATGGAGTTAGGAAATATATTTTAAATTTAAAAGCGGTTCGCTTACAGAGAGTTGTAGGAAGTTTTATAGAGAATTTGGTGGGGAGTTTTTGGTATTATTGATATACTGGGAAGTATGTCTCTGGTTAGCAATTGGCTATGATGAGGTAGGAAAATGAGAATGGAGTTAGGAAATATATAAATGGAATGGCCTGAATAAATAGAGATGTGGTACATTATTAGTATGGTTGTTGGGGCCACTATACGTAATAATTTTAAGAAAGTTTACTTAGAAAATCTTTGTTTATTCACTTGGAGTTTTATTTTCGTGTAACTGGGCAATGATGGTTGTTAATTGATTATTTTATTGAGACTATGTTTCAATGCTATATGTATATGTATTATGTTTTATTTCATGCTTGGTTTGGTTTTATAAAAAGTTAGTTTAAGTAAGTTAGGATCGTTGAGTTTATAGTGCTTTGAGTAAAACACTATTGGACCGTAAAAGTGTCTAATAATGATATAATATTTGCTTTTGGGTTGATAAAATGCATGCCATATTAATTTTGAAAATGTGTTTTAATTGGATAATTGTGACGCCTTGTTTTGATTTAGTTTTGCGTAAACAGTTGGATTGATAGATTAAGTGATGTGGTTAATGAATTGGTTTTAAGTTTGGTTAGAATATTAGTTAACTTTTCAAATACAGGGGGCTTTATAAAAAAAAAAAAAAAAAAAAAAAAAGCCCTTTCGTTCAGAAAGGAATTATAAAATTATTGAGGGAGGGTATGGAGACATAGGCTGTTGGGAAGGTTAGGTTGCTTGAAAAGCTTCGAATATATAAGTAGAGTATAACTAGATAGAAGTTTAAGGGAAAAACTGTGAATAGCAGCATATAGAAGAAATACATAGGGGGATAAAGGGCAGATCATGGGACATGAAGGGGGCAAGAAATAGGTGCTGTGAAAAACCAGCTTTAATTATATTAAAGGTGTTCATAAAAATTGAACAGGATCTCATGCAAAAAGGTGAGATAACGCAATTTGGACAAGATTGTGGTTGGAAATTTTAAATGTTGAAGATATAAGGCTTGAAACTTACGTAAAAAGTTCTATTTCATATAGGGTTGTATATATAAAGCTTGTAAAACATTATATCAACTTGGTTTATAGAAAACAAAGATCTATTTTTGTATGACGTATTTATAAGAAAAAATTTGATGGTACAAATTTTTTTTATTGGCAAAGGAGGTAAATGTGGTTGTGTGGAATATGCGTTTCTTTGTGCTTATCTTGACTATTTATTCCTTTTACTTGGTGCACCCCTTCTTTACTTCTTCTAAATACGTTGTTCTCGTTGTTCGGGTTGTCTTGTATTGAGAAATGCGAGTGATTTCCTAATGCCAGTTGTACAAATACGATTTTACGAGCCATTTTGTTTATAATATGCATATTTTATATAGGAACTTGAGGAGCCAAGGAATATATAGTGGATTGCTATATAGTTTGGGGAAATGAAAGAAGAGTAGAAATGGTAAGTTAAAAAAAAAAGGTTACAGTAAATGGTACGAGGTATAGAGGTAAAATGGAAGAAGAAGTGGGTTGATTATATAGCTGGGGAAAGAGTTAAAGAAATAGAATGTTTAATTAAATTGGAGTTGGTTTGGGGAGGATTAGAAGAACTATGGAAGATTAGAGGAAAAGAGGGAATAGAGTAAGGAGATTAGGAGTAAAGATTTTTCCTTTATAAGGAAAATTCTTTAATAAACATGGGGAGGTGTAACAGTATGTGTAGTTTGGGTTATAATTAGGATCTAGTGGGGAATTAGAGATACAGCACGATTGAGCATTATGAGTGAAAGCGGAGAGAGATGCTCAATCGTGACGTATTGTTGTTGTGAAGGGCAGTCAACATCCGATATTCCAGCAAGGCAGACACGGCTTGTCATCTTACGCAAATAAACAAACTTTTATTCAACCTTCGACTTTATTACTTCTTTCTACACTATGACAAATGGCATGGCTACGTAGACTAGTCAACCATGTTTGGGTAGAACAACAGAGACTGGGGGAACGCCATAAATACCCCAATTTGGAAAAAAAAACAAAGGCAGCAAAAGAGACTGCATACAATACAGAGGCATTTCCCTTTTGAGTCATATTTGGAAAATATCTTGCAAAATTGTTGAGAAAAGATTACGAACTACAATAGAACCCCAGCTAAGCGAAAGACAATTTGGATTTAGGAAAAACAAAGGATGCACAGATGCCATTTTTGCTTTTAGACAACTTATAGAAAAATCAATTGAATTCAATCAAACACTATATTTAACCTTTATCGACCAAGAAAAGGCAATTGATAGAGTAGATAGAAACAAGCCATGGGAAATCCTTAAACAATATGGAGTGAGTACACATCTAACAAACCTATGTAGAAGCTTATATAACAATAGTGAATGCATAGTGAGAACAACTAGAGGACACTCAGAACCCTTCACCATAAGATCCGGAGTACGACAAGCTTGTGTCCTGTCCCCTCTCTTGTTTATAACATATATATACAACAAATGTAAAGAAACCAGCCAAACAGAGACCGCAAGAACACTGTATGACGAGAACACAGAAGAAGAACCATCTGCAAATCTAACCATTAGATAACTCCTGTTTGCTGACGACTAAGCACTAATAGCTAAATCAGAAGCTGAATTACAAGACCACATGAATAGTATAAACGAAATGTGTAAGAAATATAATATAAAAATTGCTTAAGGGAATGCCCCGAATGCTGTGATGTAGGTTCCTAAATCAATCAATCAATCAATCAATATAAAAATTATCACAAGTAAAACAGAGGTAATGACTATAATTAAAGAAGACAAACCAACAACAATTCAATTAAACGAACATTCCCTGAAATAAGTAAAGAGTTTCAAGTACGAAGGAAGTATAATATCATCAAATGGCAATTTTTTTTTCACTCATTGTTACCTTTCCGTCTTGACAGACGATAGTGTGGTGGTACACTGTGCTTCAAAAAGGCTTAATAACTACAAGCCATGGCGGTGGCGAGTGTGGCTGATAAGGCCAATTAGTGCTGTAAATGTTTGTCCACAGTGGATGCATGAGAAAACATGGTCATTTCCACCACCATGCACCATCTTACGTCTCTCACGCTCTGTGTGTACTTTATCTACAATCATTTTCTCTTTTGTCTTTATTCCATTTCTGATAGTTGCCCTCCATGCAACACGTTCAGTGGTGACTTGCTCCCAATGTGCATTATCAATGCCTGTATCAATCATGTCCCGCTTACACACATCTTTGTATCGTAGTAGAGGCCGACCCTGAGATCTCCTACCAATCTGTAATTCACCAAAAATATGTCCTTTGGTATTCTACCATCATCCATCCTCCTAACGTGTCCTATCCATCTAAGTCTAAGAAAACTGAGCATGGAACACACCGTCACACAAACTGATCTTTCCAATACTTCATTATTTGTGATTTTGTCTTGCCACTTAATACCAAGTATTCTTCGCAGACACCGCATATGAAAGCTGTTTAAACGTTTCTCTTGGTGTGAGTAAGTTGTCCAGGTTTCACTTTCATAAAGAAGAGTACTAAGGACACAGGCATGATAGACAAGGACTTTTGTTTTGGCAGTAAGCTTCCTGTTCTCCCAGACTCTGTTTGTTAACCTGTTCATTGTTGTTGCTGCCTTACCAATCCTGATGTTAATTTCCTGATCTAGGAATAATTTGCTATCTACCTCTGATCCTAGATATGTGAGACGGTCTCCTATCTCCAGTTCGGCGTCGTCACTAAAGATTGATGGTACCCCATGTGTACCTTGTGACATAATCTATGTCTTTTTTTGTTAATTGTTAAACCAAATTCAGAACAAGCATTGGAGAATGCAGATAGTAGATGTTGTAATTCTTCCTCAGAGTGGCTCGTAATTGCAGCATCATCCGCAAAAAGCAACTCTCTGATTAGGACCCTCCTAATTTTGGTCTTGGCCTTCAATCTCTGAGCATTATAGAGGCCGCCATTTGAGCGTGAGTGAATGTATATACCGGCATCCTGATTACGAAAGGCATATTTCAGTAGAAGTGAAAAGTATATTCCAAAGAGGGTGGGGGATAGTACACAACCTTGCTTAACTCCACTCTTGATTTAAAACTCTTCTGAAGTTGCACCATCAAACTTGATTATACCCTTCATGCCTGTGTGGAACGATTCCACAATGGACAGAAGAGTTGGTGGGCAGCCAATCTTCTTTAGTGCCTTGAGTATACCCTCACGACTGACCAAATCAAATGCCTTTGTGAGGTCGATGAAGGCAATAAACAGTGGTTGATTTTGTTCCCGGCGTTTGTCTTGCATTTGTCGCAATGAGAATATCATGTCAATGGTAGACCGGTTCTGTCGGAAGCCGCACTGTGATTCGGGGTAGACTTGATCTTCCAGGACTTGAAGTCTGCGCAGAACAATTCTGGCAAATACTTTCCCAACAATACACAGAAGTGAAATAACCCTATAGTTGTTACAGTCGCTTCGATCGCCCTTGTTCTTGTACAGCGTTATGATGCTTGAATCTTTTAAATCCTGTGGGACTTGCACTTCTCGCCAGCATAGCTGTATTAGCTGGTGGATCTGTAGAGTGAGTGTGTCTTGCCCACTCCTAATTACCTCTATTGGAATCCCATCCTTACCTGGAGCCTTGCCAGATGCAAGTTCATTTATAGCACACTTAACTTCTGTTATGGTGGGAAGTGTGTCCAGGTGGTCAAGAGTTGGTAGAGCCTCTATGGCGTTGAGGGCATCATCCGCTAGCTTGGTCTCACTTGAGTAAAGCTCTAAATAGTGCTCGACCCATCTATCCATCTGCTGTTTCTTATCAGTGATGATTTCTCCAGTCAAGGTTCTCAGTGGTGCACTTCTTTTGATCATTGGACCACAAACTTTCTTTATCCCTTCATACATGCTTCTGTTTCCCTTATCACTTGCTGTTTGAATGGACTCACATAACTTGATATAAAGCCATTTGCACACTGCCTGGCAGCCTTTTGCACATCCTTCTTGGCTTGCTTCAGCTCTCTGAGAGTGTTACGCGATGTTATTTCCTTATTTATTAAGAGAGCTATCTTCTTTTTATCAATCAAGGGCTGCGGTGTTTGGCTGTTTGTCACAATCCAGTCCTGCTTCTCGTGATCCACAGTGCCGTAAACCCCTACCGCAGATTTATAAAGAGTTTCCTGAAATTTACCCCACTTTTCACTTACTGTACAATTTTCATATGTATCACTGAACGCGTCTTCAAGTTGCTGTTGAAACTGAAAGCACTTTTCGGGATCTTGACTGTTATTAATATTAATTCAGGGGCTAGATTTATGTTTAGCTGTGTAGATTATCTTTGGTCTCAGTCTAACTCTTGTAACAACCAAAGAATGTTCCGTATCACAGTCAGCACTGTGGTAACTTCGAGTTAATGATGTGTGGTTCAGATGTTGCCTCCGTGTGATGATGAAGTCCAGCTGATGCCAATGGCCGGATCTTGGATGTTTCCATGTGACCTTGTGCATCTCTTTTGTTTTAAAAAGGGAGTTTGTAATACATAGGTCATTTCTGGTGCAATGCTCCAGCAGCCTTTGCCCATTTTCATTCATGCGACCGATGTTATATTTTCCAAGGCACATTTTCCATGAACTCGAGTCCTTGCATAGAAATCACCGAGCATATAAATGAAGTCCGATTTTGGAACTGCCTTGATCACAGAGTCTAACTTCTCATAGAACGAATCCTTCACATCATCAGAGGAAACGAGTGTCGGTGCATATGCAGTGATAATGGTGACAAAACCACAAGAGGTTTCCAAGCGCAGGGATAATAGTCTTTCATTACCTCCAGCTGGAATTTCAATCATTCCCATTAGCGAATTCTTCACTGCAAAGCCCACACCATATTGCCTTTTTTCTTCCTGCCCTCTACCCTTCCACGAAGGGTGTAATTGTTTTCCCTGAGTGACCCTTCCTCAGCGAGGCGAGTCTCCTGCAGGCCAGCAATATCAATGTTAAGACGATTGAGTTCAGCATCAATCACAGCCGTTTTTCTCACATCGTTAATATTCGTCAAGTCAGTGGAGCATCCTGGACACATGGTTCTTACGTTCCAGGTTTCAAGCCGTAGCTTGAGGTTTCTATTTGTCATTTTATTAGTGTCTGGTGCATTGGTTTTACAGCCTGCTATTCAAATTTTGTCCTTGCCACTAGCACCCATTGAAGCAGGCAGTCTGTGGCGGATCAGCACCCAATTGGCAGGGGGCTGCCCATCTTGAGGCGGGCGATAGCTGATGAGTGACACCTGTAGGTGTCAGGGGCAATCCGTGGCGCCCAATGTCTACGCCAATTGACAAGGACTTATAACCCGTAACAGTTGCCTCTCGCTTTGATTCCGAGACCGGTTAAGACCAGGGATGGAGTTATTGCCTCTCCATAGCACAAAGCCTGGGCTAAAATAAAGAAACCATGTGTTGCCCAATCAGCATGATCCCTCTCTCGGCCTGCCTAGTTCACTCCAGAGGAAAGGTAACACCTATACCTATACATCTGGAACAAGACAAGCTGCAGAAACTGCCGGATCAGCAAAGCAATGCTCTAACTGTCCGCCTGTCGGAGCTTCGATCCTAGACCAGCTGCCAAGCAAGGCTTAGGGCCTGGTCTGCCCTGCCATGACATTTTGTCTTTAGATTGCATTTCCTCTAGCACCAGGATATGGTTTGTACCCTCCCAATTGCGCTCTTCCGCCCGAAGCCGTTGGCACAATGAGGGGTGTAGGGTTTGTTAAGCGCCGCCCAACTTTTGGCGCTAACAGAAAGCAGGTAGTACCGTCTACTATCATACGGTAGCTCAGTCATATCTGACTAAGACCTGACAATGGCAAATAAGAAAACCGGATTGAAAATAGATGTAATAAGGGAAACCAACTCATTGTACAAATGGCACCAATACTGAAAAACAAACATGTGTCAATATTTACTAAGAAAGATCTTCACAACACAGTCTTCCTGCCAACTCTAAATTACCAATGCCAAACCTGGACAATGATAGAAAAACGAGTAAAGAAAAATCACAACAACAGAAATGAGACACCTGAGAAGAAAACTCAATGTATAAAGAAGAGATAAAATCAGAAATGAATAAATCAGGACTAAAGTGGGGGTTATAGCAGCGCTAGATTTTATTATAAGGCAAAGACGCTCCGTGGCGAAGTGGTCAAGCCGTTTTACTCGGGATCCGAAGGTTGTGGGTTCGATTCGTGGTCGCGTCCTTCGGTTCACGGGTGAAATTTTTCGGAGATTCCTGTAGGTCGTCGCTAGAGCTACGGAGTTCGTACTTTGTGCGACGCTTTCCGCGTTGCGGAAGAGACCAAGCCATTTGGGATAAAACCTGGTGCAATGAAGTCGACTTTTAAGCGCCTTATTTTTATTAGAAGGCAGCAAGTAAAATGGTTTGACCATGCAAGTAGATTACCAACTAACAGTATACCACAACAAGCAATGGTGTACAGACCAGAGGGAAGCAGAGAGAAAGAGGCCGACCACGTAAACGATGGACGCAGGGAATAACAAGAGTCCATGGGAATATCAATACATGAAGTCCATGAAGAGGGCACTCTCCCGCTGTTTATACTTCACCTCGACAACGCAAGGTACAAGAGGAACCTGATGAGAAGAGATGAGATGAGATGAGATGAGAATACTGTATTATACGTTTTTTTTTAAAAGTCGCCAGAATTAAAGAGAAAAACAAATAGTTACAGCACATTGGGAGGGGGAGGGCGAAGGCAGTGGACTAAACGTAAAATGTGCATGGAAACCCATAGTTGTTACTGCAAAAGGGTGAAAGATGTTAACTCTTTCACTACCAAACAAAAACTGGGCTGTGACCAAACAGACATTTATGGCAGAAAATTGGAACTAGGGGTGTGTTACAATAATGCTTTTAAAATGGTTAAGGTGGTAGAAGACCTATTGTATTACATATCAAATTAAAGAGGATTGCACAAGGAACATGACAGTGTTAATAATTAATTGATAGGTTACAAATATTATGACAATAATGAGAGGTTTAATAATAACAAATGAAATTAAAGAGGTAAAAATTATTTAAAAAACTGCACATATAAGGTGTTTTCTACACTCCTATACTGCTAATCATGTTTAATTTACTGAATAATCAAACAAACACCACTTGTCTTCAAGAATATAAACAGTATTGCGCATTAAAGTAACCCAAAAAGAAGTTTTGGTGCATATTCTGAACCATGTATTTTTCACAAATAATGACAAAAAATAATGGCTGAAATCTTGAAGGTGGGGTCTGTCACAGTAAAGTTATGAAAATGGTTACAATTGTAGCAGAAATGTTGTATTATATATCAAAATAAAGGGGATTGCACAAGGAATATGTTGGTAGGAGAATGTTTGCTTTAGGTTGTAAATAAAATAAAAATAATAATATAATTTGTAAAATAATTGGACAAAAGTAGGTAAAAATAATGTAAACATTGCATTTAGAATGTGTTTTCTACACTCCTATACTGCTAATCATGTTTAATTTACTGAATAATCAAACAAACACCACTTGTCTTCAAGAATATAAACAGTATTGCTCATTTAAATCACCCAAAAGGAAGTTTTGGTGCATATTCTGAACCATGTCTTTTTCACACAAATGAAAAAAACTAATGGCCGAAATCTGGAAATTGGTGTATGTCGCAATAATGTTATGAAAATGGTTAACATTGTAGCAGAAATGTTGTATTATATATCAAAATAAAGGAGATAGCACAAGGAATATGTTAGTAGGAGAATTTTTGCTGTATGTTGTAAATAAAATACAAATAATAATATAACTTCTAAAATAATTTGTTAAAAAGAGGTAAAAATAATGTAAACATTGTACTTACCGAGGGGGCGTTGTTATCCAATATCCTGATCACTGCTAATCCAATTGAATTTACTGAACAAACAACACTATTCTAAACTATAAACACCATTGCTTCCAATCAACCATCCGAAAAGAAGTTTCGCCGCAGATTCTGAATCATGTATTTTTTTTTTGTCAGACAAAAATTAGGACAACACTTGGCAGATTTACATTTAATTGTCATGTCTGTTTGTTTTTATTTACTATATGTGGCAGTCTATTTGTGATAGGCTGCAACGCAAACTTTGGCGCACAAGTCTGGTCTATTAGTGCAGCCGGAGCAAACAAAATATGATATGTGTCGTTTAGTTCGAGTGCTGCAAAAACACAGTCTCTATTGACACCGACAAATTCTATTAAATGCTTGGCTCATGTAAATCTTTCGGCATAATTTCCTGCAACAGACTGAAATTCTTCGGCAGGCAGAGTGTCAAACTTTCAGGAATACTCTGAGCTACTTCGCGATGTGCACTTTCCTTTACTTGAAATCCTTCTATAACAATTTTTTTTCCTCCTTTCTCTGTTTGCCATATGGAATGTAGGATGTGAGCATTGATCTGTGCAATTTCAAAGATCTAGTAGTAGATATTCTTCCACCACGTAATGGTTTTCCTATCATGGATATTATAATATCCAACCATTTGGTCCATTCTGTCGCAGCCATTCATCGCCGTGTTATTTTCATGGAGACCATCTTCAGCTTGCTTTGCGGTTTTCGCAATCCGCTCTCAACAGTTCTAACTACAGACTTGGTAGAGACAACAATGCATGGTTTTTTTAGCTTTGTTTAGCCCTTCCACCAAATAATCATATCATCAATGGACACATTTTCAAATGGGTAAAATGCTTCCTGGATATTCTTCAGAGTCAACAAGAGGATAAATTTTTTTTTTTTTTGGGGGTACCCTCAGGTTGACATACATGAAACATGGTGTGATAAATATATTATAATTTTCTAATTGATTACTGGGAAACGTAGTGGCAGTGCCACATACCAAGGAGTATATAAATGTGCACTTGTACACCGGTAGTCTTTGATACATGGTCTTGGATCAAGTCCCATAGCAATAATGACAGACGTAAACTTCAGCCATTCGTGCTTCATTGTCAAACACTCAGCTGTTGACGAACATTCACTGGTTTTTCTTTATCACCACGTGCTAAAACTTTAGACACAACTAAAACTACTTTCTAAATATTCACATTCACATATTATTATAAACAATAATCTAGCTTGATCTCTAGTCATACTACGTGGACGCAAACTGGTGGGCGTTTCCATTGTGAAAAACCAAAACAAACAAATTAACACTACCTTAAAACTAAAAATTCACAAGAATCCAAAATTAGAAAACGATTGACCGCTCAAAGATGGCGTAGAGATCTTTCGGCTGTACTACTTTTTAGTTTACTGTAACTTAAAATTCCGAAACGGAGCAGAAATATGTGAAATAAACCACTGATCATTTTGTGGGACGAAAAGGGCGGACTGCCATTACAGCAAATCCATTCTGTCCACAGATGGGCGCACGGTAGCGAAAGAGTAAAAAAGGATTTTTCTGAAATATGGACTGATGTACTGGAATCGTATTGTATTCAGTGCGAGGAGTATACTTCAACGAGCAGAGGAGACAAGGGATTATTGTAAGAAACGCCAGACTATGTTGTTGAAGGCTTCCTGTTCTTAGGATGCATCATCACAGTCAGATATGTCTGAAAGAGACTATTGAGAACGAGATGATATGAGCAGTTTCCTTGCTAATATTTCATCACAACTATACAGCAAAGTCAGATACGTACTTTCACAATAATTCTAACCGTAGAGGTGAAAATCTCACAGTGTTGAACAATGGCAAACACTCATATCAGCAGTACGCATAGTAATTCATCGTTTGTGGTGATATACATGGCAGGGGAGAGATAGGGAGCAAACAGCCCAGGAGCTACAGGCGACAGTAGACAAAGTGATTGATTGGTGCACTGAAATGAGTGCTGTCATCCACCCGGAAAAGGTAGCTGTTTTGTGGTGCTCTCTGGACAACAGGATTGTGAGAGCTGATGCCTCAAGCCTCACGATAGATGGTAGAAGCGTCAACAGAGAGAACAAACTGAAGTATCTGGGAATCACATTTGACAGAAGGATGTCCTTCAAGGACCATGTGGAGACGGTTGTGACAAGATCTCAAAAGGGACTCAATGCACTTAAAACTATGGATGCAATGGACACAGAGCAGAGCATGCTCTTCACACTATACCAGCACTTGATCCTCTCAGTGATTGATTATGGACTAGGACTGCTCACTGTATCAAAGAGTCAGCTGGTGAAATTAGAGCGCATACAGAACGAAGCTATGCGGGTCATTCTGGGATGCACCAGAGACACTCCAGTAGTGTGTATGCGTTACATCCTTGGTCTGCCTACTGTTGCTGGTAGGCACACGGTGATACAGGCTAAGGCATACCTCAGAGTAGTTGCAGACACAGATCACCCTTTGCATGAGGCGCTGGACGCAGTTAAGGATCAATGACTGATAAGAGGGAAATCATGGATGGCTCAAGCGGAGGATACGATCAGACAGGTGTGCATCTTGGAGAACATTAGGTGAGGAGAGGAATGGGTCAGAGTGCCAGCGGAGCTGTCAGACTTGTGCAGAGTTATAATCACATTTAGCCGGGAGTGCAGGTAATGGCCGGCATGGGCCACGGAAGTGGAAATCAAGCAACT
The DNA here is from genome assembly GCA_963921405.1 of Cepaea hortensis. Classification (NCBI taxonomy): domain Eukaryota; kingdom Metazoa; phylum Mollusca; class Gastropoda; order Stylommatophora; family Helicidae; genus Cepaea; species Cepaea hortensis. The sequence goes on along the minus strand of OY992880.1, from coordinate 90,878,196 downwards.
AATTCAGGATAATGCTCGCCCGGGTGATGTGATTATCTACACAGATGGTTCGGTGGTGAGAGGTAGGAGAAGTACCTGGGGATTCTTAGGAAAAGCTAATGGTCGACGTTTGGTGCAGGAGAGCCTGGCGTATAATACCACAACATCTAGCTTAAGAATGGAGATGGAGGCTATCAGTACAGCTTTCCGCTGGATGGAGAACATGATACATACACGCATCGTGATTGTAACTGACTCAGAAAGCATGCTGAGGGGGGTGAGGACAGGCAAGCTTCGGGCAGAGTGGCTTGATTAGCTCCGGCGGTCACGGGTGACAAGCATCACTTGGATCTTTTCTCCGGGGCATGCCGGTGTGCTGGGGAATGAACAGGCGGACAGATTGGCTGGTTCGGCAACACTTGGTGGAGTATTGATGCATGACAAGGGAGAAGTGATTGCGGCCTTGTGGGGGAACGTGTACACCTCGGAGGAGCTAATGGATCACCATGGTCTGGCAAGAATGAGGCAGCGAGGAGTGACGAGGGGATCTGGCCGACGATCGATGCTCAGAGGAAAGGTGAGACGGACATATAATCAGATTGCTACTGGTACTATTGGTGTTGGAACTCTGCGCTGGCTGCTGAGGATGATGACAGAGCGCTTATGGGAATGCCCCGAATGCTGTGATGTCGGTTCCTAAATCAATCAATCAATCAATACATGATCAGTTTGATCTGACGAAACTGTTTGAAGTTGGTGGTCCCCCATCGTCAAGCCACTACCTCTTCCTCGGAGATTATGAAGACAAAGGTTATTTTAGCACAAGTGTTTATTGTTGTTGATTTTCTTTCTGTCTCTGTATCTATCTGTTTCTGTGTATACCTCCCAGTCTCTCTTTTTATCTGTGTGTGTGTGTGAGTGTGTGTATGTGTGTGTGTGTGTGTGTGTGTGTGTGTGTGTCCATCTCTGTCTCTCTTTTTCTCTGTGTTTATATCTCTTGGTCTCTACTCTTTCTCTCTGACTTATTCTGTACCTTTCTTTGTCTATATTTGTGTGTATGCATATCTCAGTCTGTATCTCTTTCCTCGGTCTCTCTGTATCGGTCTGTCTCTCCCCCTCTGCCTCTCTGTGTATGTATCTCTCAATCTCTACTCTTTATTTCTGTCTGACTCTGTATCTTTGTTGGTCTATATTTGTATGTATACCACTCTTTGTCCATCTGCCTCTCTTTGTCTGTATCTCTAAGTCTCTACTCTTTACCTCTGTCTCACTTTGTCTTGGTTGTCAGCATGACCGAATGGATAAGAGCTCTTGCTCTTAAACTTCTGGTGTGCTGAGGGCGAGATAGGGGGTTCAGACCTTACACCAGTTAAGACTAGAATATTGACTTATCGTCCTTGACATGGGGATGTAAATTACAAGTACCCCAGAAGTTGAAGTGGGTTCACCTGATGACGAGAAACACTGCTATCAGTGAAAGCTATCCCCCCCCCCCCCCCCCACACACACACACACAAATAAGTCCATTGGAATACACACGAGTTCAAAGTGAGTGGATAAAAACAATTCGTCTGCTTTAGTCAAATTGTAGATACAGACCTCCATCTCAGTTATTTTAACTTCTGTTTCAGAACATTATTATTGCTTATATTGTAACTTACCATCATCATCTTCCACCTTTGCCGTCAAACTTAGTGAATGATAGTGGTTGGGGAACAGTTGACGCTCCAACGCCAGATGGGTGGCATTGGATAGTGTCAATCCATGCGTTTGTACAATGTCTCCTATTTTCTTCTCGGACGTTCTCTTGCTCTTGTATCAGAACTACTTTGATGTAGCACCAATGCTGGTAGTTGATAGTGTTGCATTCTAACCAGTTGACGAACCATTTGACCTTCTGCCTCTCAATATATGTGACACTAGCTGACCCGGCCCGGCTTCGCCCATACCCTGGTGGGGAGCATCTCATTTAATTCATATAAGTAGTCATATAAGTTCTAGTTCCCGTTACCGACAATCTGTCTGTCTGTCTGTCTGTCTGTCTGTCTGTCTGTCTGTCTGTCTGACCCGGCCCGGCTTCGCCCAGACCCTGATGGGGAGCATCTCATTTAATTCATATAAGTAGTCATATAAGTTCCCGTTCCCGACTATCTATCTGTCTGTCTGTCTGTCTGAACCGGCCCGGCATCGCCCAACTCCTGGTGGGGAGCATCTCATTTAATTAATATAAGTAGTCATATAAGTTCCCGTTCCCGACTATCTGTCTGTCTGTCTGTCTTGGGTAAATGGAGGAGGGAGGAGGAAGAGGGAGATGGAGGAGGGAAGAGGAGGGAAGAGGAGGGAGGAGGAGACAGGAGACAGGAGGAATAGGGAGGAATAGGAGGGAGGAGGAAGGATTAGGAAGAGGAGGGAGGAATAGGGTGGAGGAGGAGGGAGGAGGAGAACGCAGGAGGAGGAGGGAGGAGGAGGAGGAGAGGGAGGAGGAGGGAGAGGGAGGAGGAGGGAGGAGGAGGAGAGAGTAGGAGGAGAGAGGAGGCGGAGGGAGCAGGAAGAGGGAGGAAGAGGGAGGAGGAAGAGGGAGACGGAGGAGGGAGGAGAAGGAGGAGGGAGGAGGAAGAGGGAGGAGGAGGGAGAAGGAGGGAGGAGGAGAACGCAGGAGGAGGAGGGAGGAGGAGAGGGAGGAGGAGGGAAAGGGAGGAGGAGGGAGGAGGAGGAGAGAATGGGAGGAGGAAGGAGGCGGAGGGAGAAGGAAGAGGGAGGAAGAGGGAGGAGGAAGAGGGAGAAGGAGGAGGGAGGAGAAGGAGGGAAGAGGATGAGGGGGAGGAGGAGGAAGAGGGAGGAGGAGGAATGTGAAGGGAGGAGGAGGGAGGAGGTAGAGGGAGGAGGAGGAGGAGGGAGGAGAAGAATGGAGGAGGAGGGATGAGGAGGAGAGGGAGGAGGAGGAAGGAGGAGGGGGAGGAGGGGGAGGAGGGGGAGGAGGAGGGAGGAAGAAGGAGGAGGGAGGAGGAGGGCGAAGGAGGAAGGAAGAGGAGGGCGAGGAGGTAGGAGGAGGTAGGAGAAGGAGGAAGAGGGAGGAGGAGGGAGGAGGAAGAGAGTGGAGGAGGGAGGAGGAGGGAGGAAGAGATAGGCGGAGAGAGGAGGAGGAGGGAGGAATAGGAGGGAGGAGGAGGGATTAAGAGAAGGAGGGGGGAAAGGGGAGAAGGAGGAGGGAGGAGGAGGAGGAAGAGATTTGAGGAGGGTGAAGGAGGAGGAGGAGGAGGAGGAGGAAGAGGGAGGCGGGGGAGGGGGAGGGGAGGAGGAGGAAGGAGGAGGAGGGAGGAAGGAGGAGGAGAATGCAGGTGGGGGAGGAGGATGAGGGAGGAGGGAGAGGGAGGAGGAGGGAGGAGGTGGAGGGAGAAGGAGGAGGGAGGAAGAGGTAGAAGGAGGAGGGAGAAGGAGGAAGGGGAGGAGGAGGAGGAATGATGAGGAGGTAGGAGGAGGAAGAGGGATGTGGAGGAAGGAGGAGGAGGGAGGAGGAAGGAGGAGGAGGTAGAGGGAGGAGGTAGAGGGAGGAGGTAGAGGGAGGTAAAGGGAGAAGGAAGAGGGAGAAGGAGGAGGGAGGAGAAGGGAGTAGGAGGGATGAGGAGAAGGGAAGGGAGGAGGGAGGAGGAGGGAGAGAGGGAGGGGGAGAAGGAGGAGGGAGAGGGAGAAGGGGGAGGAGGTTGAGGGAGGAGGAAGAGGAGGAGGGTGGAGGTAGAGGGAGGAGGAGGGAGGAGGTAGAGGGAGGAGGAGGGAGTAGGAGGGAGGAGGATGGAGGAGGAGGGGAGAGGAAGAGGGAGAAGGAAGAGGGAGAAGGAGGAGGGAGAGAGCGGAGATAGAGGGAGGAGGAAGAGGAGGAGGGTGGAGGGAGGAGGTAGAGGGAGGAGGAGGGGAGGAGGTAGAGGCAGGAGGAGAAGAGAGGAGGAGGGAGTTCGCCATTCCGAATTCATACTCGTCTAGGTTCTGTGATTTCGGTCCTTCCATTGATTGTTCTTCCCTTCTACACGACTGTAGATAACTTCCTTACACATAAAAAGATGAATTGTTATTGATATTGCCTTGGCATGGAGGCATATATATCAGCAGCAGAGTTGAACGTCTACGCCAGCCGGCACGGCACTTGATGATGATGATGATTGCCGTGTGACGATTCTGTGTATTCACGTCATTTCTTCCCTTTTCCTAGCGTTTTGGTTCGGGGATTCTTTCATCATCATCATCATCATATATTTACGTACGTATTTTGGGAATAGGAGGAGGGAGGAGGAGGAAGAAAAAAAAATACGACAGTTGGCAGCGCTGGAATGAAAGGAAGGCGTGTAGAAAATTTCATCTCAATCGGATGGGCCGTTCGCGAACGCATAAAGGACATACATACATACATACAGACAGACAGACAGACAGACAGACAGACAGACAGACAGACAGACAGACGGAGATTGCCGTTTATATATAAGACTAGCTGACCCGGCCCGGCTTCGCCCAGACCCTGGTGGGGAGCATCTCATTTAATTCATATAAGTAGTCATATAAGTTCTCGTTCCCGTTACCGACAATCTGTCTGTCTGTCTGTCTATCTGTCTGTCTGTCTGTCTGACCCGGCCCGGCTTCGCCCAGACCCTGATGGGGAGCATCTCATTTAATTCATATAAGTAGTCATATAAGTTCCCGTTCCCGACTATCTATCTGTCTGTCTATCTGACCCGGCCCGGCATCGCCCAACTCCTGGTGGGGAGCATCTCATTTAATTCATATAAGTAGTCATATAAGTTCCCGTTCCCGACTGTCTGTCTGTCTGTCTGTCTGTCTATCTATCTGTCTGTCTGTCTGTCTGACCCGGCCCAGCCCATGGTGGAGAGCATCTCATTTAAATCATATAAGTAATCATACAAGATCCCGTTCCCGACTATCTGTCTGTCTGTCTTGGGTAAATGGAGGAGGGAGGAGGAATAGGGAGGTGGAGGAGGGAAGAGGAGGGAAGAGGAGGGAGGAGGAGACAGGAGACAGGAGGAATAGGGAGGAATAGGAGGGAGGAGGAGGGATTAGGAAGAGGAGGGAGGAGTAGGGTGGAGGAGGAGGGAGGAGGAGGGAGGAGGAGAGAGTAGGAGGAGGGAGGAGGCGGAGGGAGCAGGAAGAGGGAGGAAGAGGGAGGAGGAAGAGGGAGAAAGAGGGAGGAAAAGGAGGAGGGAGGAGGAAGAGGGAGGAGGAGGAGAAGGAGGGAGGAGGAGAACGCAGGAGGAGGAGGGAGGAGGAGGAGGAGCGGGAGGAGGAGGGAAAGGGAGGAGGAGGGAGGAGGAGAGAGTGGGAGGAGGAAGGAGGCGGAGGGAGAAGGAAGAGGGGGGAAGAGGGAGGAGGAAGAGGGAGAAGGAGGAGGGAGGAGAAGGAGGGAAGAGGATGAGGGGGAGGAGGAGGAAGAGGGAGGAGGAATGTGAAGGGAGGAGGAGGGAGGAGGTAGAGGGAGGAGGAGGAGGGAGGAGGAGAGAGGAGGAGGAGAGAGGAGGAGGAGGGAGGAGGAGGAGGGATGAGGAGGAGGGAGGAGGAGGAAGAGGGAGGAGGAGGAATGTGAAGGGAGGAGGAGGGAGGAAGTAGAGGGAGGAGGAGGAGGGAGGAGGAGAATGGAGGAGGAGGGATGAGGAGGAGAGGGAGGAGGAGGAAGGAGGAGGGGGAGGAGGGGAGGAGGGAGGAAGAAGGAGGAGGGAGGAGGAGGGATGAGGGGGAGGAGGGAGGGGTAGGAGGGGGAGGAGGAGAAGGGAGGAGGAAGGCGAAGGAGGAAGGAAGAGGAGGGCGAGGAGTTTATATATAAGACAAGGTGTTGATTCCACTGTCTGTCTGATAACATCATTTCTTATTCCGTTTGAGATGGTTAAGTTGGCAGCACTCTTCAAGCATCTCATCTTTCAGGTGTTGAATTTGCATAAGTATGATTTGGATAATGTCCAAGTTTGACGTAGGTAGCATATTGTTGGTGTGACTCGTATTTTATTTATTATCTGTCTGTTTCACCTTGACACCGCAAGGTACAAAAGGAACATGATGAGATGAGATATGTCTGTTTGCGGTCATAGGTATATTTGGATGTTTCAGTATAGGTGATAGTTGATATATAAGCACACTTGCTTTTTGGCATAGCTTATTAGTAACTAAATACTTTATTGTCTGAATTTTCATTTTAATAATAATGCAGTAAGGGTTTCTTATTAGCACCTGCCGGTCTCCCTGGTCGTGGGGTTAGCAGCTTTCTCCGTAACCCCGAATATTCTCGTGGTTGACGTAAGCGCACGAGAATTGGAAGCGGTTCGAGTCGCGCTTGTGACTTATGAGAGTATGGAGCTGGTCGCTCAGAAAGCAATGGCAAACTACTGAGCGTAATCTTGCCAAGAAATTAACAATCAGCTGAAAGATGCTGATGTTGACAGCGATGTCCTGTAAAGGATATGCAAAACATTTTTACTAGTACCTAGTTGCTGTAAATGCAACAGTTCCCTGTTGCAGAATGAAATAACAATTACCAGTGGCTAGTACTGTTGCTTGCATCTAGTTGCTTGTTACACAATGTATATTTTAGACATGTTTTTCTGTTTATCATGAGACGATAATGCGGGGGTAAGTCAATAAGTAAGTCACAAATGGTTGTAGAAAAATAAATAAATATGATAACAATTTGAAACCAGTTTATTTGTATACATACATTGTCCCTTTATTTCTCAACATAATTTCCACCAACATTGATGAACATATCCCATAGTTTTATCAGTTCTCCCAAACCGGCTGCATGGAACTGCGTGCTCTGTTTTCTAAACCACGTTTTCACTTCACATTCAACTTCGGCGTCATTCGCGAAATGTCTCCCGCCAAGGTGGTATTTCCAGTAAAGCGGTGCATAGTTGGGTAGAAAAAATTACGAGGGCGAGTCAATAAGTAAGTCACACGGTCCTTTGGGATGGCTGGTGAATGAGAACAGAGCACGCAGATCTATGCAGTCGGTTTGGGAGAACTGATAAAACTATGGGGTAAGTGCATCAATGTTGCTGGACATTATGTTGAGAAATAAAGGGACAATGTATTATACAAATAAACTGGTTTCAAGTTGCTATCGTATTTAGTTATTTTTCTACAACAATTTGTGACTTACTTTTTAACTTACCCTCGTAAATTACCTCATTATTTCCAAGCCAAGATGCACAATTGTCCACAGTTTGTTATCACTTTTTCAGTACACTTTTATCTATTAATATTACCAATGATTTAGCAAAAATGTTGACTACATCCTTCCAATGTCTGTGATAAGTTTGTTTGTTTGTTTTTTTTTTGGGGGGGGGGGGGGAGGGGGGGTATTTTTTTTATTTTTTTTGGGGGGGGGGGGGATTGTTTGTGTGTCTTGGTTTCTTTGAAAACATTAACATTGATCTTAAGTTACATAATATATCGGTTTATTATAAAAAATAGTTTTAGATAATTTAAACTGTTTGGCCATGCGAGGAGTCAATTTTCATAGTATAGCGAATAGCTTAGTACAGAATGAAACTCAACATTGAAACTTTATGCCTCTTGCTGAAAAGAAAGGCTGCTGTTCATCCATAACAGGTATTATCAGTCCAATTGCACCATAGAGTTGAGTTGAGTTGAGTTGGGCTAAGAACCGACATCACTGCACTCAGGACATTCCTATACGCGCTCTGGCCCCTCATTCAACAGCCAGCGAAGGCGCATACTACTAATCGTTTCCACCGCTGTCTGATTGAAAGCTCTCCTTGTCGTCCCTCTCAGGTTTGAGATTCTTCCAGAACCCCTGCGGATCCCCCGCAAATTTATTCTTTCCACATACGGGTTCTCAATCTGTTCCCCCGCCTTCTCCACCTGGTCCTACGCCTTCTCCACCTGGCCCCATTGACGCTCGACCACCTCTCCCTTGTCCATAGGTAATCTATTACCAAGAGGTGCATTCTCTGTCAGCCTAGCAGCATGTTCATTCACCTGTGATCTCACATGGTCAGGGCAAAATATCCATACAATTCTCACAATCTGTCACCTCTGAAGCGAGGATAGCCATTCCACACGAAGCGTTCCTGTCTTCGCCTTATTAAGCATACTCCTTGAGTCCGCAATGAATGCAGTGTGTATTACAGTGGTCTCCTCTAAAAACGAAATGCAGCTGTTACTGCTTGCACTTCCATTCCATTCTCATGCTGGAGGTCGTAGTCTCATATGCCAGACTCTCCTTTTTCAAGCAACGTTCATTAGCTTTCGCGATGAAAAGTTGCATTGATAGTTGCACCATATAATAGTATTGAAAACATTTCAAAACAATATGTTCTCTTAGTGAATGTAAATACAGAAGTCACAAAACAATATGTTGCACGATTTATCGCCTGACGTATTTTGCTGCATCTCATCAAGTCCATACTGCAGAGTTATATATCATATCATATGAAGTGATTAAATGAATAATACTTAAGCTCATACAATTAAAACACAGTCGCAGGTATTGTTCGAATGTGGAGCATGTTATCCACTCGATAATTTCATATTTAACACGAACTCTCCAGTATGCACCTAATGTGGTTCGGCGAAATATGCCAGACAATAAATCGTGCAACATATTGAAACATTTGTCTATTCCTATTATTAATTTGTCTGTCTTCAGATATTTTATTTCTCATGCTGTTGAATACATCTTTGGCCATTATAATTCACTTGTTGATTTCTTTTTCTCTTTTCCATCATATTGTTTATTAGTTTTAAAAGATATTATTCTGTGCAGCTTTACAATTGTAAGGTAAAGGTATTCCCATAGTAGATCCTGTCATTATGTTATAGGCTATGACATAATGGAGTGGGACAGCTAGTTGCCCTTCTCACCACCTTTCCTTCTCAGACAATTTCTTGATAATTGTCTTGTGCCCATTTTTATAAGAGCTGGCCGAAAATATAATCCTGATTCTGCTAGTTAGGGATTGAACCCAGCCCACTATTTTCGCAGGCAAGCGCACTGACTATTGTATCACCATGGCTTCTCTACACTGGTACAGTATATAGTATGTATTATTATTTTCAGATAATCGATTTTTTTTTTGTGTATTCATATCTTTTAAGACATTTTAACACTTCCCATAAATTTGTTTATTAGAGTGTAAAATGTTATATTCTACTTTTATATTTTATATTCTTCTTCTACTGCTGCTGCCTTTTAACTCCCAATGGAACTTAGAACGTCAACCAACTCACGTCAAGCCCTCGTATCACTTTGTGTCTTCTGCAGTTCTTTCCATGACCTCCGAGCATTAGTCTCTGATTCTCTTCTTCGTGTATTTTAGGTTTCTCACTTTTTCTTTCCTCCCAATGGTTTCCAGCGGAGCTATTTAGTTAGACCATTAACAGGATTTATAAGTTGTGTCCCACCCATCTGTGACGTTGTCTTAGGTCGCCCAGGTCTTTTTTGTGTCTACAAACCATTTATTTAGTGTATATTATGATATATGTATTACCAGTATCATATTTTTATTTATTTACCTCCAAATCAAACGGGCTAGTTGAGTTTGGCTCAGCCATACACGTTTGGCTGACTGGCAACAAAAACCCAGCCAACTTCTTTCGGCTGAGCAAGACAATCTGAAATCTAGTCCTTCTGCAATCCGAAGCTGTCGGGGTCGGGAGTGTGTGAAATCTAGTTCAACAGTCACGATACACGTGTAATTTAAGTTACTGCACGGATACTCTTAGCCAATGTTTGAATCTTAGTAAACTAAAAACACCGACTCGACAGTGGAGGAGTGTGATCGTAAGACTGGTTTGTTGGTGTACCCAATGCTGACCAGTGATATAAACCCCACCTGGCTGCAACAACACAGCAACCAACTATAATAAGCGTACGTTAACTACACATCTTGGTTTACTGCAATATTTCCTTTTTCATATCAATCATTTTTAAAAATACGTGCTGCTTAGCACTGGGGTGAATAAAACTCAAACTGTTAACATAAGTAACTTTTAAGTCTAGAAACTGACAATCTTTTAATAAACTAAGAGCAACATTCACCCCAACTCTCAAGTGTGGAAAATCGTGAGAATCATCGTCGCCAGAGAAGAAGAAGGAAAAAAACCAGAGGTTGAAACCCACGAATGCCAGCTGCGAGGACAGGAAGTCGAAGCTAAGTTACCGTCCACCCGTTTGAGACACCAGATCAACTACCATTTCAAAACTGGTCTAGGGCCACGTGAGAAGTCAATGATTAGGGACCAAAGATCAATACACGCTCAGTAAACCAGGACTCAAAAACCAAGACTAGACTTTAGGAAATTAGATATATAATAAAATGCAATTGTGGCAATTGCAACCCCATGCTTTTATGTCAGTGTGTCTCCCGTGGAGTACACTTAATGTGATTTCAATAACACTTTGATGTAGATTTTAAACTTCAGTTCATACGATTCTGTTATAATTTTAAATAAGATTAGACTAGTGATACAGTGTGATAGAATGAAATTTGTACTCTAATATTTGTCTTCCTATCTCCGTGTTGTGAGACAGGGTAAGACTGGGGGTTCCTTTACTTCCCAGGCTTAGTGTAGCAAGATTATGAGGCATACGGCCTATACTCTAGTTGCTGTTGGTCGCCTTACGTGCCTTCGTCTGGTCACTGTTTAGATGTCTAGATCATCTCTGGGGCATGTACACTCATACAGCCTAGATTTACGAACCAGTTCGATCTTTTCTTCGGAAGTGAATAGTCTTTCGCTCAGAAAGTCTACTTGCCGCTACTTTTGTGTGTGAACTCTATCAATAGTTAGCGACTACGCTGCACCATAACGCAGCATCTTTTCCTCACATCTTCACGTACTGGGATTTCATTAGTTACTACATGAGCTCCACACTAGTGACTCTGTCATAAGATTTTAGTCCTTATATTCTTTGCTGGCATCAATTAAAGAATGCTTGCTTGCTTGCTTGCTTGCTTGCTTGCATTCGTTGGCTGTGAACTCTAGCGTGAAGTCCTGTATGTCGGATGGTGAAATCCTGTTGTCCAACATTAGTGTGATGTCATAATGGACTGCAGTTAGCGTGAGTATCTGTTGTCCCATGTCTGGCTTATTGGTGTGCAGACTGGTGGTTCCTCGTCGAGCAGGCAGATACTCTCCGACTTCGGAGGAATCCTTATCCATTCGGCCATGCGGAACTTCGTTTAAGGGAATTAAATAGCAGATATAGTCAAGATGAGAGGTGGAGTCGTTAAAATAATCTTAAATTTGAGCATAATTGTGACCAAAACAGTGATTTTAAGCAAACAATGAAGGCATATGTGTTAGTTGTCCAATATTCCAACAAGAATAAATCAAACGTTTATGGTGGTATTAAAACATTCACAGCAATAAGATATGCAGAGACCACCATTAGTTCTCGAGCATGATATTATATAATAGTAGAAGTTCCTTGTCCATAATGTCAGTTAACCGCGAAAACTGTCATTGTAGCTTGAGCTCAAGAGGCATCATCGCTAAAACTTAGTTGCGTATACTTTACAGGGTGTCGCAGTCAAACCCAGCATTTTTGGTTGTTTGTGATTTCTTGGCATTTTAATGTTCGCCATTTCTTCATGAACGATCGTCACTCATACCCTTTTATAAAAACCAACACAAAGCAGTCTGATGCCAAATCACCCGAACTGCGCCAGTAACCCCTTTGCCATAGAGGCGGTCATCACTAACAGAATATAAAAAAGCAATGCAATTTACCTAAAACAGCTGGCAATATATTAGAGAATAGATAGTATTCGCACATACAATTTGCAGTACATGGTTAAGCTGTAAATAATAAACACAAATGTTATGAAAATAAAATTTTATTTAGAAAAAGAGAAGCACTCTTTTACCTGTTTTTTATCGCATCGGGCATATGGTGCTAGGCCTATATTTTTCTAGTCCAATTTGCATTCAATAGATGATGCCAGGTTCGTGATGGTCGCCTTTACTTTCTAGTCCAATTTGCACTCAGTAGGTGATGCCAGGGTCGTGATGGTCGCCTTTACTTTCTAGTCCAATTTGCACTCAGTAGGTGATGCCAGGGTCGAGCTGGTCGCCTTTACTTTCTAGTCCAATTTGCACTCAGTAGGTGATGCCAGGGTCGAGCTGGTCGCCTTTACTTTCTACAACGTTTTCTGGTGCCCAATTTAGGCTGGGTCAACTTGGGAACCCTAGATCAATTTTTAAAATTCAAATCTAGCCCAGTGCTCCCCTTTTGTAGGAACCTGCTGTGGGTATAATATGTGGTGTGGGTATAATATGTGATGTGGGTGTAATATGTGGTATTAGTCAGGTCTTAGTCAGATATGACTGAGCTACCGTATAACAGTAGACGGTACTACCTGGTTTCTGTTAGCGCCGAACGTTGGGCGGCGCTTACCAAACCCGACACCCCACATTGTGCCAACGGCTTCGGGCGGAAGAGCGCAATTGGGAGGGTACAAGCCTTACCCTGGTGCGAGGAAATGCAAGCTAAAGACAAAATTGTCATGGCAGGGCAGACCAGGCCCTAAGTCTTGGTTGGCGACTGGTCTAGGATCGAAGCTCCGACAGGCGGACAGTTAGAGCATTGCTTTGCTGATCCGGCAGCTTCTGCAGCTTGTCTTGTTCCAGATGTAGGGGTGTTACCTTTCCTCTGGAGTGAACTAGGCAGGCCGAGAGAGGGATCATGCTGCATGGGCAACACATGATCTCTATATTTTAGCCCAGGCTTTGTGCTATGGAGAGGCAATAAACCCACTGTGAACGGACATTTACAGCGCAAATTGGCCTTATCAGTCACACTCGCTACCGCCATAGTTAAAAGTTATTATGCCTTTTTAAAGCACAAACTATCGTCTGTCAAGACGGCAAGGTGCCAATGTGTGTGTGGGTATAATATGTGATGTGGGTGTAATATGTGGTGTGGGTGTAATATGTGGTGTGGGTATAATATGTGGTGTGGGTATAATATGTGGTGTGGGTATAATATGTGGTGTGGGTGTAATATGTGGTGTGGATATAATATGTGCTGTGGGTATAATATGTGGTGTGGGTGTAATATGTGGTGTGGGTATAATATGTGGTGTGGGTGTAATATGTGGTGTGGGTATAATATGTGATGTGGGTGTAATATGTGGTGTGGGTGTAATATGTGGTGTGGGTATAATATGTGGTGTGGGTATAATATGTGATGTGGGTGTAATATGTGGTGTGGGTGTAATATGTGGTGTGGGTATAATATGTGGTGTGGGTATAATATGTGGTGTGGGTGTAATATGTGGTGTGGATATAATATGTGCTGTGGGTATAATATGTGGTGTGGGTGTAATATGTGGTGTGGGTATAATATGTGGTGTGGGTGTAATATGTGGTGTGGGTATAATATGTGATGTGGGTGTAATATGTGGTGTGGGTGTAATATGTGGTGTGGGTATAATATGTGGTGTGGGTATAATATGTGATGTGGGTGTAATATGTGGTGTGGGTGTAATATGTGGTGTGGATATAATATGTGCTGTGGGTATAATATGTGGTGTGGGTGTAATATGTGGTGTGGATATAATATGTGCTGTGGGTATAATATGTGGTGTGGGTGTAATATGTGGTGTGGGTATAATATGTGGTGTGGGTATAATATGTGGTGTGGGTGTAATATGTGGTGTGGGTATAATATGTGGTGTGGGTATAATATGTGGTGTGGGTATAATATGTGGTGTGGGTATAATATGTGGTGTGGGTATAATATGTGGTGTGGATATAATATGTGCTGTGGGTATAATATGTGGTGTGGGTATAATATGTGGTGTGGGTGTAATATGTGGTGTGGGTATAATATGTGGTGTGGGTTTAATATGTGGTGTGGGTGTAATATGTGGTGTGGATATAATATGTGCTGTGGGTATAATATGTGCTGTGGGTATAATATGTGGTGTGGGTATAATATGTGGTATGAGTATAAAATGTGGTGTGGGTATAATATGTGATGTGGGTATAATATGTGGTTTGGCCATCGTACTTTTAGTCCTGAGTACATGGAGAAATAGATAGCCAGTCTTTCCCTCACGTAGCGAATGGCCAGTGCAGGTGTCAAACTTTAGTCCAAACACGCTCATGTCATTGCCAGGGTAACACCCCTGCCATTGCACCAACTCACCTGCTGAATTTAGAGTACTTTTACAAAATGATTGATGTTGGCTACGATAATAAATAACAGTACATTAAAGCAGATATAAGCAATTTTTATAAAGCTGCATTATGTAACTATAAGAAGTAATTATGAGATATTTATATAGAAGATTATATTCATGTGGCATATATTCCATGATTTCATTTTTTTTAAATATGCTGCATTAAAACAAATACAAATAACACAACCGAAAAGAGAAAAAAAAAATTCTCATTACAACCTAGCAGTGTAAAAAAACAAACGTATTTACGGTTTTAAAATGTTTTTGTTAAGATGCATTAAATCAATTTTAACGTATTCAGTACATAACATCTTTATACAGATGCATAGTCAGTCATATATGTATCTAAAGTTCATTAAAAGACATATTTACATTTAGCATAGTGCTTTAGACCAGTGGTTCTCAATCGGTGGGGAATTTCCCCCTCCCCCAGGGCGGGGGGGGGGGGGATTTTAGGATTTCCGGGAGGGGGAGGGTTAAGATTATTTCAAGATCCCGTTAATACAAGAACCGATTACTTGATATTGTTTTTCTCCCCATAATTTACGGTTCTGTACTTCTCGCATTTCTGAAATTCATTTTATAACGTAAGTAGACCCGCAAATCATGTTTTATGTAGACATCTAGACTTGTTCTAGTATGTGTAATTAAATTTATCTTCCATTTTTACTTATACTGTGTAGGGTGGGGGAATTTATAGGGTTGAAATACGAAAGGGGGGAATGACATTCTGAACATATGGTGGAGGGGTGTGTGGGCCAAAAAAAGGTCTGAGAACCACTGCTTTAGACTCTCTAGCCTTCAACGTGAGTTCCTGGTTGTGAGGACTTGTTTTTTCTGTTTATACTTACATTGTCTAAGTAAAATTAATTATACTGGTGTAGCTTGCAAGATCAAAATATAATGGTATTCATACTTGGTTTTGTTTATTATTTTATAAGTGGGTTTACAGCATATGCAAGAAGTTGTCTTAAATGATAAAAAAATCATTTAAAAACTTAAGAGTTTAAGCTATAAATGAAAAGATGTCATTATTGTCAGGTTTTGTATGTAATTATGTATGTTCAGATTATCATTGAAGCTGTTTTCTGTCTAAAAGCTTTTTATTTAAACTGTCATTACTGCCTATAGTACCTGGCGGTGTAGGACAGGTGGTCTTGAGCCTGAGGAGTTAATACCGCCTGGCTAATGCAGTCACCGTGAATTATGCAGGTTAGGGTTTTCGTGTGTTTGACATCATACCAGATACCTGTTTAAAGCTGTGGCTCTGGATTCGACCTGATGTTTTTAATCTGAGTGGATAATATTTCCTTGTCTTCTTGGGCTTTCTATATTTATGAAAGAGATGGTGACCTTCCCTGCAGTTTGAACTATAAGGTTAATGAGTGTTGTGAATTATTTCAGATAATTTATCTGAGGAATCTTCCTGATTTAGTTCCAATAATTTACTTGTACAAACATCAGCATGCAATGACATCTTATCTGACGGTGAGCTTCTATTGTTTCTTATCTGGTATGCCAGCACCATTAGCATTATCAAGTATTGTTAATTTAGTTTCCTCACTTTCCTGTGATGTGTAGTTATCTGTTGCAGCTGGTTTAGATAATGATGGCATATTACAAGGGGCTTCTCATAAGTCTTTAGCCTGACCATGAAAGTGTGGGCGGAGAAAATTGAAATGTGACACAGTGCTTATTCCTTCTCAATGTAGCCACCACCTGAATTTATGCATTTCTGCCATCTCTGACCTTGAAAAGACTTTTAGAATAAAACAGCCTATTTTTTTCGAACTAAATCAGTTATCACAAGCCAGTATGACATCTTCGTCACTGTCAAAACGATTTTCTTTCAGCTGTTTTTTAAGATTTGGGAAAAGAAAAAAGTCTGATGGAGCCAGATCTGGAGAATATAGTGCGTGTGGAAGAATTTCAATATTCAATATTCGTTGGCAGTTTGCAGCACAAGCCGTGCTTTATGGGAGGGCGCATTGCCTTGAAGCAAAGGTAGAATTTGCGTACACGCTATCCCTCGTTTTCTGATCACAACCTTTTTTAGTTTGATAAGGAGATCTGCATAGTACTGCCAATTAATCGTGTTGCCATGAAGCATGTAATCTTTCAATATGACACCTTTGACGTCCCAAAAAGCAGTCAGCATCACTTTTTTTTGCATGTTTTTGTGCTCTTGGCTTGACATGTGTTGGCGAGCCCGGGGTTTTCCACTGCATGCTGGCAATTTTGGATTCTGGGTCGTAATGGTGAATCCAAGTCTCATCTACCGTCACCATGGTCGTCAACATGTTTTTTGACCGCCACATGTTGAGCAACTGGCCACAGCAATCAACCCGCGTTTGTTTCTGTTCACATGTCAGCAGGCGCGAGACCCAGCGGGCACACACTTTTCTCATGTTCAGTCTGTTGAGTAAAATTCTAAAAACTGAACTCGTACTCAGTTTTGCTGATCCCGATATCTCTGCAATTGTCATTTTCTTATCCTGGTCTATGATTTTCTTCATTTTTGCAGCATTTGCATCATTGCACTCTGAGGACGATCGTCCTGATCTTGGCAGATCAGCAACTTGGGAACGGTCACACTTAAACTGCAAACACCAATTTTTTACAGAAACACTCACGAAGGACAGACTTCCTCAAACACTGGCTTCATCTTCCTGTGTATTTCTGTAGGTGTTTTTCCCTGTAACATCACAGTCCTGGCGTCTGATTTCTCCATTGTTTTGACAAACCGTTGGATGTGCAGATCTGATCAATAGGATGTGTCATGCCATGCAACATATGTGGAAAACCAGTTGAGGAGGGAAATTCATAATTCATATGTCCATTAAAAGTTGAGTGAGCTATACATGTGCCAAATTTCAATTTTCTCCGCCTACTCCTTCATGGTTAGGCTAAAGCCTTATGAGAAGCCCCTTGTATAATCATTCTGATCTGATGCTGGCAGTTATGACTTAACATCCTGAGTTAGCACCGGGAAGAAGGAAGCTGTTTGCTGGTCATCACTACTTGCATGTGTTTCAAATACTGGATTTATAACACCAGCTTTAGGTTCTTTATTAATACTGAACGTTCCTGTGCTGTAGGGCAGAGCTAGGGCTATGGGTGGGACACCTGTCTGAGTTAGCTGGGCAGTTACGGGAGACTGGCTAGTAGAAGGAAGGGTTGTCAAATGGACAATGTCTTTATCAGGAATGGGTGAGAGCTTCTGGTCCATATCCCTTTGTTTGGTATTGGAAAGGGCAACTTTCTTGTCTTTATCCGACTCCTGTGTTGAATGGTCAGAGCGTGATTGTTCTAGTGGTGAACTAAAACTCTCATTCTTTTTCATTTGTTGGTGTATTTTTCCATCGCCATCAGAAAGCGAAAACGCTGCGTTCAGAAAATGTTTATAATTATTTTCGTTTTCTTCATGTGAGGATTTGATCAAAGGCAACTTATCGTTTGATCTATTTTCTGAGAAACTGGAGTTGTTGCTTCTGGTGAGAGAAAGATCTGATTCCAAGGAAAATGTCACATGCAGGTCACTTGTCTCATCTTTCTTCTTCGTGCCATCCTCATCCAGATGTTGCTGAGAATTTTGTGGGAACTTTGATAAGCCTTGTCCTAAATTTGACATTTCAGTATCACGTTGGTCTTGGTGATTTGTTGCATAGTTAGTAGAAGCTACTGGCTTATCACTTTCAGAATATGACTTTGAAGTTGTCACATTAGAGTTTAAGTAACTTCTCTCATTTAAAGTCAAAGTTTCAAGAGGCTTCATCTGAAGTGAAGTATTATTTTTAGCAAGCGTGTTTTTACTGCATGTGTCTTCATTCACATCAAGTGGTAGCAATTGTGTCTTATCTTTTAGCATGGTCATGTCAGAATGATGTGTGTTCCCAATTATGCTTGCATCTTGTACATTATCTTGTGCATTTTTGAGGTTTGTTTGTTCTTTGATGTTTGCTGGTATTATATTTGTTTTAGAAATATCGTTTTCATTTGTCTTGCATTTTGAGACATCCAAATTTCCTAACTCATTACCACTAGCAGTTTTATTGTAGAGTTCCCTATTGGTCAGACGGTACTTGGAGTTTCTGTTCGGAAATGTCATTGGATACTCTCGACCACGCCTAAATGCATAACAGATAAAAAGAGTCAAACCAATGTTTAACAGAAGTAAGAGGCCTACTATAAATACAATTATGTCAGAAGTACTCAATGGCAAGCTAATAATTGGCTCAGGAGTGACAGTGGGTACTTTGTGAGCTTTCACCCAGACAGTTACGTCTGATTTTGTTGGTGGAAAATTCTGCAAAGCTTGTCCACACTCTTGAGCCACAATCTGAAGAAAATAAATATAATTAGTTTAATTACAATTTTAATATGTTTGGGAAGCATAAAGGTGTTGATCGCTTGACTAAAGTTGATGTAAATGCTTGAACTGGTAGGATTTCACAACAAAATTAGATGAATGACAAATTGCTTTCCTCATTAACTTTCATTCTAGGAAAGTATACTGCGTAAAGCGAACTCACCGTGGACCCAAGAAACAGTTCTTCTTATCAGAAATTCCTCTTAAAAGATTTCAAGCATATAGTAATACAATATCTTGGGTAAAGAAAAGAACAAATGCATCCATACTTCAAGAGTTGAATATTGAAGAAGGTTGGCTATTAAAGACGATAAAACAAAGAAAATTGAAATATTTTGGTCACTTGAAACGTCACGAAAGTTTGGAGAGAACAATAATGGAGGGGTATATGCCTGGGAAGAGAGGAAGAGGAAGGCCAAAGAGAAGATGGGTGCAGGGTGTGGCGGATGATCTCCAGATGGGTGTATCGGACTCGGGACATCTTGCTTATGATCGAGAGGTTTTCCTGAAGGTTGTTGTGGGAGCGAGGTTATGCAAAGTACATGCTACTGAATGAATGAATGAGTAATACAATTGCAACGTACAATATGTTAATCAATAAGTACGCTGGCACTCGTCCCAAGCATTTTCTTAATGAGATCGGCATACAACATATGATTGCCTTCGAAACAGAACCGCAATCTAACTGTTTTTTATTTATCCATGTTAATAATATTATAATATTAATAATAACTGTTCGACATCTTCAGTTGTTTGCTATCTCTGTTTCGTTAGCACTTTCACGCCTTTCGC
Source organism: Cepaea hortensis (assembly GCA_963921405.1). Lineage (NCBI taxonomy): Eukaryota > Metazoa > Mollusca > Gastropoda > Stylommatophora > Helicidae > Cepaea > Cepaea hortensis. The sequence continues at coordinate 90,858,852 of OY992880.1, read as the reverse complement.
TACATTAGCCTCCTTTTTCCCCAAAATGGAAATTATAGTGGACGGCGACTTCCTGTACATGCGGCCGATTTCAGCAATCTTAATGCCGCGCTCGTATATTATTATTAGCAAGTGATGCTCACACAACGAAAAACAACGCCAAACTGAACAGAAGAAAGTGTGGGCCCCTTCGTTTTAGCAATATTTGCAGTGAGGTCACGTGGGCACGTCAACGAAATCAAGGCAATCGACGAAAACCGAGATAATTTTACGTGGAAAAAAATCGACGAAAACCGAAATCGACTATAACCGAAGGTAAGGAAAACTGAGGTTTAACACTATATATATATATATATATATATATATATATATATATATATATATATATATATATAGAGAGAGAGAGAGAGAGAGAGAGAGAGAGAGAGAGAGAGAATAAAACATCCTAAGGGGGGGGGGGGGGAGAGAAACAACTCTCACACAAGCATGCAAGGACTGGGGCACACTTATGTTGAGCTTAGCAGTTTCACTGGCAATGGCATGGGCGTGGTGGGACGAGGGTTCGGTACTTAGGCTCACTACAGGAGTAAAGACTGACCATCTTGTCCTTCGTGCACTCAGGCCTGCAAACTGTGATGACCCTAACACGTCACAGACTTATAGCAGGCTCCTGCTTCAGGACGTATTTTGTTGTTTTATAATGTTGAGTTACAGTTGCCGAAAACCGGAGACATAAGGACTTGATCAGACGACTCTAACGCTAGTCCTCGGACTCATTCATTCATTCAGTAGCATTTCCTTTGCAGAACCTCACTCCCATAATAACCTTCAGGAAAACCTCTCGATCACAAGCAAGATGTCCCGCGTCCGATACACCCATGTGGAGATCATCCGCCACACCCTGCACCCATCTTCTCTTTGGCCTTCCTCTTCCTCTCTTCCCAGTCATATATCCCTCCATTATTGTTCTCTCCAAACTTTCGTGACGTTTCAAGTGACCAAAATATATCAATTTTCTTTGTTTTATCGTCTTTAATAGCCACTCTTCTTCAATATTAAGCACTTGAAGTATGGATGCATTTGTTCTTTTGTTTTATCTAAGATATTCTTAGAACTCGTCTATAACATTTATATTCAAAGGCATGTATGCGCTGTTCAGCTTGATTAGTAAGTGTCCAAGTCTCACAGGCGTATGTTGCAATGGGAAAAATGCATACTCTTAAAAATCTAATTTTTGTAGTTCTATCTGTCACACTCCACAATTTCTTCAGTTTATTTTTTAAAGTCTTTGAAGAGCAATAGATATTCGTCTTTTAATTTCTTTCATTGTGTCACCATTGTTGGTAATCAATGACCCAAGATATTCGAAATTTTCCACCACCTCCAATCTTTCCTCATTAACATATAGTTCTTTCTCCATGGTAGTTTTATCTGTATGCATTATCTTTGTTTTTGCTGTGTTAAGATATAAGTTTTTATTTTCACTATTCAATTGGGTTAAGGTTATTAGGATTTCTATACCATTCTGTAGCAAGGAGTCCGTCAGGGCTGTGTACTGTCACCCTATTTGTTTAACTTATACGCCGAAAATATAATGAGAAATGTCAAAAATGATATAATCAGGGAGCAATATGATGCCCTCAATATCGGTGGTCATGAAATATTAGAGATTCGATATGCTGATGATACAGTATTACTATGCACATCACAGACTGATTTAGAAAACTTAATAACCTCAACCCAAAGAAATAGTGAAAATCACAACATATATCTTAACATAGCAAAAACAAAGATAATACTTGAAGACGCGTACAACAGAGTACCATTGGATTTTTTAATGCTTCAGCTTCTTGAACTCAAAATAGGTTTCCTCCTTAGTTGGATCGCTGCATCAGTCTTCCAACGGAAAGTAGTTTTTAGATGTGGCAGTTAGACTTCGGAACCAACAACAATATATCCTGGCCTACCACAGGGATCACCATTGATCCGGTACTGTTCAACGCCTACACAGTGAGAATCACCAGTGAGCAGATCACTGGACCTGGCAGGACATTGTCATATGCCGATGATGTTTTAGTTTATCGTCAGGGTAATGATAGAGATCAGGTTTCTGTGGAACTACAAACCGAACTCAATCGCATAAGTACTTGGTGTGGTGAAGCTAGGGCAATGGTCAACCCAACAAAGGCAACAATGACTTGGTTCTCGTTGAATAATCATATTGTCAACACTCCAACACCAACTGTAAAGCTGTGTTCAGAGACGGTGGAAAGAACGCAAGCAATGAATTACCTGGGGAAACGGTTAGATCGAAGCCTTGCTTATAATGAGCACACAGACCAGGTGATAACAAAGGCCAAGCGGGGTTTGGCTGCGATGCGGATGATGGCGGCAGCAAACTGTGAGCAGCGCCATCTATGTCTTCTGTACGAGGGGCTGGTCATGTCTGTTTTTGAGTATGAAATGGCAATCCTGACCTTCAGCCGTAAGCAGATAGAAAGGATGGAAAGGATACAGAATAAAGCTATGCGCATTATTCTGGGGTGTACAAGAGATACAGCATGCAGGGCGATGCGCTACCTTCTTGATTTTCCTACCATTGAAGACATAATACAAGTTTGCAGAGCACGTACCTACCTCAGAGTTAACGCAAACACACAACATCCACTGCATAGTGAAATTATGAAGGTGAAGAGCAGCAGGTTAAAAAGAGGACGGTCGTAGATGGGTCAAGTCGAAGACATTCTTCAACAGGTGTGTTCACTTGAGGACTTAGAACCTGGCGAGGAGTGGGTACAAGTGCCAACAGATTTCTGCACATCCTTTTCAGTTTGCATCCAACTAGATAGAAAATGCAGACAAGAAAATCCGGTTGCTGTGGAGGCTGAAGTACAAGCGTTGATTTTCGAGAATTCGCTTGACGGTGATGCTGTCATCTACACAGATGGGTCGGTCGTCCGACATGTGAGAAGCTCATGTGCGTTTACGGCTCGGGCCGGAGGGAGAATTATGAAGGATGACTCTGGTGCTTTCACTGAAATCACAAGTAGCCTGACTCTGGAAGTCATGGCAGTAAGTAAAGCAATAACATTGCTCGAGACACAGACATTCACTAGGGCTTGTTTCCTTAGCGACTCAATGAACATGATCAAGAGGATAGAGGTGGGGTGGATCCGAAGAGAGTGGTTGCTGTCTCTGGAGCGGTCTCGGCTGGCAATGATTAGTTTCATCTTCGTGCCAGGGCATGCGGGAGTACAAGGAAATGAGCGAGTTGACAAGCTCGCAGGTGAGGCTACGGTGGAGGGCGGACGCGCCATAGACCAGGCTGACATTCTGAATGCTCTACGAGAAGTAAGACTTTAGCGTGAACCAAGTGATGACTGTGAATCTACAACCATGGCCAGACTGCGAGAACTGCAAATTAAAAGAGGGGTGGCCAAACAAGAACACTACGCAGGAAGCCAAAGAAGATTGATAAACCAACACAGAACTGGCGTCGTTAGCCGCTACACGCTGCGGGATTTGCTGAGGAGGGGATCCGAGCACTTATGGACTGAATGGTTCGATGTGCAATGAGGATGATTTGTCGACTAACTAACTAAACAAAGATAATGCATACAGATACAACTATTATGGAGAAAGAAATATATGTTAATGAGGAAAGATTGGAGGTGGTGGAAAATTTCGAATATTTTGGGTCATTGATTACCAACAATGGTGACACAATGAAAGAAATTAAACGACGACTATCAATTTCTCTTCAAAGACTAAAACAACTGAATAAATTATGGAGTGGGACCAACAGAACTAAAAAAATTAGATGTTTAAGAGCATGCATCTTTCCCATTGCAACATACGCCTGTGAGACCTGGACACTTACTAAACGAGCTGAATTTGAATATAAATGTTATAGACGGGTTCTAAGAATATCTTGGGTAAAGAAAAGAACATCCATACTTCAAGAGCTGAATATTGAAGAAGCTTGGCTATTAAAGACGATAAGACAAAGAAAATTGAAATATTTTGGTCACTTGAAACGTCATGAAAGTTTGGAGAGAACAATAATGGGGAGAGGGGGGGGGGGAGAGTGTATGCGGGACATCTTGCTTATGATCGAGAGGTATTCCTGAAGGTTGTTATGGGAGCGAGGTTCTGCAAGGACATGCTACTGAATGAATGAATGAATGAATGAATGAATGAATGAATGAATGAATGAATGAATGAATGAATGAATGAATGAATGAATGAATGAATGAATGAATGAATGATATTCATTATGCCCAATGAACACTGCTCATGAATGCACTCAAACCATACTTTCCTTACCTGGAATTTGATATGCGTTTCTGCTAAATCTGTTAAGCTGTCATTCTTGTTTAACTGGATCATGACAGATGCATATGCGTACTGCATATCTATATTAGGCTTAAAGACATCCCACGGCTGTCCATTCTGTTCTATATGCAGGCAGAATCGATTGTTACTTGGCTGTTGATTGTGCAGAAATATTGAAATTATCAGAAAACTATTTTACAACCGGCAGCGTGGCTTTGGGGGTGGTGAAACGCGCAGTTTTATAATTCTCAGACATCCCGAGTTGATGGGTCTTAATCAGCAGCGGCCGATCTGGAAGAAGACCGTTTTGCGTTTGTGTCGATGGTATGAGACTTCTGCAGTTCAGAAAGCAATGGCAAACTACTGAACTAAAGTTGCTTACTGCATCACAAACAACTAATAAATGCTGGGATTAGTTGCAACCTCCCGCAAAAGGACAGGTAATTAACTGGTTTGTTTAGTCTTACATCTGCAACACTTGCATGAATAATTAATGTTCCAAGGAAGTGATGGTTGTTGGGAGAAACCCTTCAGTCCATGAAGCCAACAGATTATCGTGTACTCTGATATCGCCATTTTTTCAAAAATACAGTGCGCAACAGCAACGCATATGTCTATACATAATACTGAGGCTGGTGTGGTGAATCTTCTGAAAGGCTTAAGTCCCAAACATTAGCATGTAGGTCGCTTCAATCCTGAAAGAGACTTGTATCAAAAAGAATGGGGTTAGGTTAGTAGAGATTCTTCTCCCGACCCGATACAGAAGTAACATCTTCGTAGGCTCACATTTCCCTCGTCAAGCTCAGGCCCAGCGTAGTGTGCAAGCCCGGTACTGGCACTTTACATATGCGGTGATGCAAATAAGTATATCACCAGGTCATGATTCAGCACAGCTATAGGCCTGTCGGATATCAGTCCTAGATTGGTCATATTTCATTCACGGGTTTTAGGTTGCCATTGACTCCAATACCCAGAGTGATACACGCGGGGTAATGTGATCAGTATTACACCAATTGCCATTACTTTTGCTAGATAAATCTATGGTACTCATATTCAATGCTTTGGATCAACCGAGAATTACATTGGTCAGAGAAAGATTCCGCCAATACTAGGGGATCAAATGGTGCATCATTGTCTTGCTACGAGAGTGTGCTAGCCACGACACTGTTTTACTCCTTACGTTTGGTACCATTAGCATTGGGACTCTTCGCTTGTTGTTGAAGATGAAGATTAAGCAAGTATGTGAATGTCTCGAGTGATGTGATGTTGGTACTTGACTTAGCTCATCTCAACCCTTCAGTATACAATTATCAAAACTTATCATCATTCCATGACGGGTAGGTCCATAGATTCCGTGGTGTATTCCTCAGAATGTCTACAGCCATGAAGACTAATCGCTTCAGTTCAGCGTTGGTTCACAAATCTTCTACTGCCCCTGTACACAGTCTGGCAACTCCCTGCTTGACTCCCGTGTCTGTCATCATGAGTCAAAAATAAACACACCGGTATTGATCGGCTTACATAACGAGGAAAGAAAAGAAGAATAGATTAGAAGACACACTGTACAATATAACATTTAAGAGCTATATATACACCGGGATCCGAATATGTGTTTCCCAATAATGACAACTCCCCATTGAAGGAACAAGTGTACTCCGACACACGCCCAACTAGACACCCCTACGTGATTCATGTTGGAGGTAGTAGTTTCGATTCCCAGAATGACTACAGCCTCCAGTGTATATTGTTAATGTCTGATCTCTACTTCTTTCCTGTCCTCATTATGAAGGCCTATGGATTCATTCTCGTATATCACAGTCAGATCACAGGAGATTGCTTCGGGGCAATACATTTTATTTATTTATTGTTTAAACATCTCTATAGACAGCAATAACTATCGCTAGAAATAGAATTCAGTGGACAAAGCAACTTGATAATTGCAACTTCGCCTCCGACATTGCGCCCCTACCACATACTCATATTCAGATGCAGGATAAACTAAGCTCACTTGATGAGAGGTCACATCAACTTGCTCTAAAAATACATATAGGAAAGGCACAGATAATGAGATTAAACCAAACAAATAATAACTCATCAGATGTGTTAGCGAAGTCGACAGGGAATAGCGATGATTATGTCATGAGCACGGTGAGACGCTGGTTCAACGCCTTACTGTGTAGACTAGGTAGCGAGGGAAAGATTGGCCACTTGTTCCTGCGTGCACTCAGGCCGACAGAATGTGATGGTTCTATCACATCACAGACTTGTAGCAGCAACTTCTGCGGGACAAATTGTCTCCCCTCATCAGTGCAACCGTATCTCCCTTTGTAAAAACTTACTTCAAGAGACAGATGAAAGAACAAATTGATATTACAATAAGAATACAAGCGGCAAGCGGAGCTTTCACTGCACTGGGAGGTGAAAGGAAATTAATCTTAGCACTAAACTTAGAATATTAACTTAAATGTTAAATCGGTATTACTATATAGTTCAGAATCATCGAGAACGACTAACATAATTACTAATAAACTTCAAATATTCCTTAATTTGCGCCTACGCAGAATAGTGGGATTAAAATAATATGATAAAATCACCAATGTAGAGCTCATGGAGAGATATACACATATTCAAATGAATCAAAAGGTGAGAAAAAGACTGGCACTGGATGGTCACACACTGAGAAAACATGAAGGTTAGTATAACCAGACACCCCCTTGTCTAGAACTCACAAGGGGAAAGGAATAATGGGAGAGCTAATACAGATGGAGAAAAGAATTAAAGACATATATGAACTATATTAGGGGAGAGGTGCAGAAGACAGAACGGCGTGGCTTGTGTTGGCTTGGTACCTATTCAACTTTAGGGGACAATGAGCAGCAGCAGAGGAAGAAGAAATATACCTTAGATTAGATACCTTAGAGATAGTTGGAAGGAAGGAAACATTTTCTTGTGTGTCTAAATACATGAGAATAGAACACACCAGTTTATTTTTATGATTTTGAAAAACAATGTAGCACATAACCATGTACTAACCGTCTGGTCTATATCATGGACAGAAATATATCCTCCATCTTCTAGTGTGACGAACTCTCCTACCACAGCTTCAGCTGTGATACTGCCAATGTAAGACTGTGAGTTAAACTGTGGCCTGTTATCATTAGCATCTTCGACCTGCACCTGGACCAGCACAGTGGTACTGTTGGCTCCATACTGAGGCTCCATGCTAGTATTCAGCTCTTCTGCCTACGCGAAGAAATGTCATGAAAAGCTGATGTGAGGATAATTTTCAGATCAGAATTTGTCAACGTTATTGTTTATTTATAGTAATCTACATTGTTGTATTTTTCTTCTTCTTCCTGCTCCTCCTCGTCTTTTGTTTTCTTCTTCTTCTTCTTCTTCTTCTTCTTACAGAATGCGTCCTCTACAAACCAAACCGAAGAAGCATGTAATTCTCAAGCAACCGCTTCATCCTTGGGAAATCTTGGGGAAGCTCAATCCCACCCAGAACAGATAATCACTATGAAAACAACTCAACGCGCAGAGGAAGATAAAAAACAACAAACACCTCAATGTGCAGACGAAGATAAACAACAACAAGCAGTCTACCCCATTGACGTCAAAATAAGCAATAGGTTTGAAGTACTTCAAGAAAAGTCACCAGAAAACTTACAGTGCTTTAACATGCTGCAAACGGGCAAGACAAGCCAACAAGATACATCGGGAGAACCACATGGAGACATAAAGACTGCTGAAAATCGGAAATGGATGAAACAACGGTCGAGACGTGCTGACAACCAACATGTACAGACAGCACGACCTGACTGTACACATATTATACTAGGCGATTCCTTAATGAAAGGTTTATACAGCGACAGGATGGCCACATCAGACAAAGACATTGTTTCAATAATCCCACTGCCTGGGGCTGGTGTAGACCGGCTAACAGACAAGATTAGCAGGTTGGCTGTTAATCGTAGTGTCAGAAGGACAAGCGTACATATTGGCATCACCGACACCATGAACAACCAACAAATCACAGGGTCTCAACTGCTGGCACTCTTGAACGGATTACGTCACACTTTTCCTAACTCATCCATTTTCTTCTCCTCCATCATATCACCGAGTTATGGACACCAGCGCCGTCTAGCTGACATAAATAACAACATGTTGCAGAAGTTCTGTTCTCAAAACAAGATACAATTCATCAACAATACAGCATCATTCACTTCACAGGCTGGTGCACCAAAAAAGAGTCTTTACAAGGATCAAATACATTTATCTACATTGGGCACCAGTTTTCTCGCCAAGAATTTAAAATATCCAGAACGGACATACCATACATCCAATACGGGATCGCGCCGGACACTTTTAGCTACTCCTGAAACTCAAGCCAGACGACATACTCCCGTCACATCAAGTACAAATAGGACAGAAGTGTGCAGACCACTCATAACCACTGCACCTGAAATCCAAGCCAGACGGGACACTACCACAACACCAAGTCCGTTAAATACGTCGTCTTTCACACAGGAGGGTAATAATTACGAAGATATGATTCATATTCTCCCCAGAAAGGATCCGACTCTCAGCAACAACGACGTGCCAGCACAACCTCCTGTTAGCCACCAACCAGAGGCTCTAGTTGGTAGTCATTACATACCCCTGAGACATCATCAGTACCCATTTAATTGTAATCCAGAATGGTTGCACCTCACACGGTATAGCCCAGCTACACTTCGTCAAGCACTTATAATGTCGCTATACCAACAACCAACACAACCTGGTATTTACTAGCAACTTAGGACAAAGCTACACCGGATCTCGGTACAAGAAAGAGCCTCTCCTTAAACGTTTATCTGCATATTTGGTTATAACTTGATCTAGTAACGTATTAGGTTATAAGTTATTACAAACATTGACTGGTTTTGACTTTATATTAATTGATAGTACTTAGCTGTATAGCTTTTATAATAATTCTAATTGTGTTTTCACGGTGAGTGAGGGGGTCTTCACTGCTCTTCCTTACGGATCTGTGTACGTATTTTTATATATTTACAGAGATATTACTGTTTCTCTGTACTTTAGAGTGTGTTTTGTAATAAGGGACGTAAGTTGTATTCACTTTGTGTGTGTGTGTGTGTTTTGCTTTTAAACTTGTGATTACGCATTGTTGAAATGTCTAATAAGTACGAACACTGGCTCAGGAATAATGGGCTCAGAATCGGGCATGTAAACATATGCCATCTATTAGGGAAGCTGCCCGAACTATCACTTATACTTAATCAAAATTTTCACATGTTTGGCGTTAGCGAAAGTCGATTAAATGGCAACATCTCAGATGATGACATCGCTATCAGAGGTTTTAAAACCATTAGAAGAGATCCCTATCAGAAACAAGAGACGGGTATTGCAGTTTATATTTCCAACTCGCTTAACGCCCACCGCAGGCTAGACTTTGAAACCTGTGAGATTGAGTGTGTATGGATAGAGGTTTAACTTCAAAATCGCATACCGCTAGTAGTTGGCTATCTTTATCGAAACCCCAGTGCAGGAAATATCTGGTATGAAAAATTCACCACTATGATGGATGTAGTCTTTAGTAATGCTAGGGAAATAATATTGCTAGGTGACTTCAACATAGACGCTAACAAATCAAACAAAACATGGGAAAACATAATAGAGTCATATAATTTCCAACAGTTAGTCAAACAAGCCACTAGAATCACTAAATCATCTGCAACACTTATAGATCATATTTATACTACGTGTACTGATAACATCACAGAATGTAGTGTACCTATCAATACAATGAGCGATCACTATCCAGTATGTTGCACGTGGTCGAAAAGGGGCACCAAAACTCCCAAGCACAAACATATAAGCATAAAATATAGAAATTACAAAAATTTCAATCGAGACGTCTTCTTACAAGATTTTGTCAACTCATCTCTAGATTATGTTTACCAGCTTCCTGACCCAGACGATGCTCTGGACCACTGGCTAAAGACCTTTCTAAGTATATTTGATAAACATGTTCCATTTAAGGAAGTTCGTGTTAAACATCACACAAAGCCCCCGTGGATCACACAGTAGGTAGTTGAACTTATGAGAGATCGCGACAGGGCTCACAAAAATAGAGATCTAACTATGTACCGTAGTCTGAGAAACAAAGTTCAATATGTTATTCGGAAGGAAAAGAAAAACTATTTTAAGAACATAGTAATAGATAAAACCAACACTAAAGATATATGGAAAGCAATTAATACCTTGACAAAAAAACACAAATCATCACAATCATTACCATCAAATCAGGTTACATGTGATCAATTCAGTAGATACTTTCAGTCCGACATAAACCAGCTGAAGGCTGCAATACCAGATGCGCCTCATGACATATCTTTATTATCATCATTCTGTGAGAACAAATGCTATGGACACATTTCCTCCAACATACCGCTAATGACGACAACTGAAGTATTTACTCATCTCCGTAATCTAAAAAACAATAACTCATCAGGACTAGATGGAATTAGTAGTCGGATCCTTCGCCATGCTGCACCGGCGATCTGCGAGTCACTAACTTTTATATATAATCAATGTCTAACCAGAGGTCACTTCCCATCAGCCTTTAAAATCGCTAAAGTGTATCCTCATTTAAAAGCTGGTCCTCTAGACGATCGTCTCATGAGTAATTATAGACCAATTTCCATATTATCCTCATTATCCAAACCGCTAGAAAAGCACATCAACAAAACAACACTAGATCACTTAGTTCGCCATAAACTGATAGTTGACAGCCAGTCAGGATTTCGGCCAAAATATTCTTGCCATACGGCACTAACAAACATGATAGAAAACTGGCATCAAAATATTAACAACAATACTCTATGTGGAGCGGTGTTTATAGACTTTAGGAAAGCATTCGATATGATAGATCATACTATTCTAATTAAAAAACTAGAAACAATGAAAGTAAGTTTTAATATAGTGACATTAATAAAATCATTCTTATTAGACAGAAAGCAAGTAGTATCACACAATAAAGTTTTATCTCAAGCCATTACCATTAATATTGGAGTACCTCAGGGGTCTATTCTTGGCCCTCTATTATTTGCCATTTATATAAGTGATCTTCCATTAAATCTATCGTCGTCCTGCGATCTATTTGCTGATGACTGCACAGTATATACAAACGCTGTTGATCGTAATGTGCTAGAATTATCCTTGCAACAGGAAATAAATAGTGTAGTTAACTGGAGTCATGCAAACCGCATGCAAATTAACATTACTAAAACAAAGTCTATGTTAATAGGAACCAGGCAAAGACTTCACACTCTAAACTCGCAGAGAACTCTTCAGCTGCACATTGGCAGCACGCCTGTAGAAAGTGTCACCGAGCACAAGACACTGGGTGTTGTCATAGATCAAAATCTAACTTTTAACTCACATGTTCATGCTCTAGTTAAACAAATAGCCAAAAAAGTATACCAACTTGCCAAAATTAAAAATTTCCTTGACGAAAACACAAGAAAGATATTCTATACTTCTCATATACAAACACATATTGATTGCTCCACAGTCTGGGATGGATGCTCCAAATCAATAACAAAACGCCTATATTCACTCCAGAAAAGGGCAGTGCGTTTAATTAATGGTGAAAAGCTTACCGACAATTCTAACCTATATAAACGTCTCCGGTTACTGCCACTCCACAAGCGCCTGCTTTTTAATAAGACCAAACTAATTCACAAAATCCTATTTCAAAATGCTCCAAGCTACCTTTGGCCATTGTTTAAATATAACGTTAGACATAGCGAACGACTAAATATACTTCATGTCCCTAAACCTAGGATAGACTTATATAAAACAAGCTTAGCATACTCTGCCGCTCAGTTGTGGAACAATCTTCCACAAGAAATCAAAGACACCACCAATCATGATACATACATTCGCAACCTGTTTGAACACTACCTTAGTACAGACTACATGCCCCCATAACAAATAACACAAAAAAAACAATAATGGTAACTTATCTCAAACGACAACTAGCCAAAAAACATTCCCTTATGTATGGCACGTTACACCCTCCTTAGGTATTTATAATGCCCATGTTAAACACTGCCTCAGTGAGTCATTTGTTATTGATTATTTTTCATCCGTTTTAATGTTCTTTGTTGTCAAAAGTTGCTTCATAAGTGATGTTGAATGAAAGAATGTATGAGAGGAAATAGAGAAGAAGGGCAGAATGTCAGACGGGCCTGCGTGCCCAATTCTTAACCCTTTGAAAATAAAGACTTATTATTATTATTATTATTATCTTCTTCTTCTTCTTCTTCTTCTTCTTCTTCTTCTTCTTCTTCTTCATTTTCTTCTTCTTCTTCATCTTCTTCTTCTTCTTCATCATCTTCTTCTTCTTCTTCTTCTTCTTCTTCTTCTTCTTCTTCTTCTTCTTCTTCTTCTTCTTCTTCTTCTCCTTGCTCCTCTTCTTCTTTTTCTTCTCCTACTTCTACTTCTTTTTCTTACACCTTCAGACGTCTTCAAGAATATATCCAAGGAAGGCAGTAGTCAACTTGAGCTTGCTGACATCTCCAAAGAGCTTCTCTACAAGCTGACCGGGTGTAGCCTGACTAGTTATCTGTTCACTGTTTTCGTATACAATTCATTCCTATAGTTCTTTCTGTTTTCTTTATTATTATTTTTTTTCTAATATTCTTATGGTATTACTTATGGGAATACCCCGAATGCTGTGATGTCGGTTCCTAAATCAATCAATCAATAAATCATTAAGTATGATAATAGCTTTGTGCTGTAACATTTGTTCATTTGCATTTTTTAAAACTCACATGTGACATGGTGAAGCAAATACACTATGAGGCAGAAAATCTCAGTAACTATTCTTCTCAGTATGCCCAAATTCGCTTGTGGTGTTTTTGACTTACATGAAGTTGTTGTCATCATCATCATCATTTGCCATACCCATAAGCGTGTGTGGTTATGTTACGCTGTCAGAGTCTACGGTACGGCAGTGATGCCGTGACATCGTTACGCCGCCAGGTGACTCAGTCCCTAGGAGGAATGAAGGAACTTCGTTACGCCGCCAGGCGAACAGTGGTCACCTGCCTGCGAAGTTGCCGGCTGGCGAGACGGCCAGCGGTCACACCAAGGACGCACGCATGTCTCGTGAAGCCACCTCCGGTGAGGAGGCGAGTTCCAAACCATAGGCAGACAGCTCTGGGACGTAGACGGAACAGGACGCATGTTGCGAGAAAGGTTTCTGTGCCCGAATGTCGAATGCCTGGACATCTTGAGAGTGAGACTGTGTGCTGTATGGTAGATGTAAGTGTTTAGAAGTATCCAATATATATTTGCTGTGATCATCGTATTGTATATGATCTGTAATTAAATCCGTTGAACGTTGTGTCGTTGAGTCTTGAGTCAGATCACGTTGTACTTGTACTGTCCCACATGTGTTAGGTAGCGAGCCCAGTGTAAGACCCTGACATGTGTGGACGTGGGGGCAATCGTCCAGCTTTAAAATATGAACGTATTTATGTGATAAATGGTTAGAACTAGAGGTTGTGAACTTAGAATTTTTGTTAAAATTGATTGTACATGTAAAAGTGATCATGGAAGGCTCATTTTGAATTATTGCTACATTGTTTAAACATGGAGACTAGTTGTAAACGTACAGTGCATTCGTATTGTTTGATCGTGTAAACGTGTAAAACATTCGTGATTGTCAAACTTTTTGTTACCGTTTTGACCTTGTCGACATTGTGATCTTGTCGCCATTGTGACCTTGTCGCCATCTTGTAAACTTGATGTCTATGTCCTTACTGAATGCCATCTTGATGTAAGTGATGTGTCATCAATGTTATAGCGTGTTGAGATACAGTTAGATTGTCTTTGTGAGTGGAGTTTGTGGAAAGCAAAAAGTTTTTTGAAAGAAAGTAACTTGTGTTGAAAAAAAATTGTTGACGGACAAACTTACGACATACAATTACACTCAACGCCATACAAACCTACTCAATACTTAGTGACAAGCAGGCACACACCAACAAATAGACGCTAATTTATTTCCTCCAAAACAAAGCAGGTTTTTTCCGTACCATCCGAAACCGTGCGCGTAGAGGTCATTTGTGATTCGAGAGTGACGACCCTACATTTTCCTAGCCCGTTTTCCAACCATTCTTCACCACATCCAGGGCACTTGAGTATACTTTTCTTTTCATTTACTTTAAGGATGCAATTTTAGGCACATATTGCATATAGAAAAATTGTAACTTGTTTATTGTACTAACCACTTATAACTATCTGTGTGGCTGGTATTACATTGACTTTGTTCATCATGTCTTCATTATTTGATTTCATTGATATGGGGTTAAAGTTGAAGTTAACAGGTGATGAGTTAACAAAGTGGAGTGAGAACAAATATGCTGAATACCTACTAGTACAGGAGAAAGCGGCTGAACGCGATGAACGAGCAGCTGAAAGGGCTGCCAAGCAATTAGAGGCAGATACAGCCTTAAAGCAAGCCGAATTAGAAATGGCTGCAAAGACAAAGCAAGCTGAGATAGATAGTGAACTCAAGAAAGCAGAAATAGCAGCTCAGAGTAAGAGAGAAGAACTGGAGTTACAGTTAAAGATAAAACAACTGGATACTGAGACTGCTATCAATAAAGAGTATAAGAAATCTGAGAGACTGGAGAAAGAAAACCAGTACAAGAAATACCAGGGTATTGTACGTAATTATACCTCGGGTGACTGCATTGCAGCCTTTACCCAAAATTTTGAAACTTTAATGGAACATTACCAATTTCCACTGTCTGAATGGAATATTGTGTATATGAGGAGTTTATCAGGGGAACCTCTTAAAGTCATTGAGACTATTCCCAAAGACCTCAGGAAAGATTACCATTATCTTAAATCAAAGATAATGGCACATTTCATGTTAGATGAAGCAGGTTACAGAGAACAGTTCAGCAAGTTGAGCCCAAAACCGACTCAAACGTTCTCTGACTACCTCTGCTTAGTCCGAGATATTTTCACCAAATGGACTTCAGCAGCCAAAATTGACAGAAATTATGATAAATTAGAAGATCTAATCATCAGAGACAAAATCATTTCATCGATTCCACCAAAATTTTCCAAATTTTTGCAGGTGAATGAATGCACTAGTATAGATGAGATTGATAGACGAGGTACGGCGTATTACACCGCCAACAAACATTGTTTTGTGACTGAATCTGCGGACATTGATTTTGTAGCTGCAGCTAATTTTGAAAAACCCTATAGTAGGCAGAAACCTCATAGGCCTACATCTGAGAAATTTAAGCACTGTATTCATTGTAAAGTTTCACATCAGCCGAATGAAATGTGCGATAAAAACCCAAAATATGATATTTATCTACGAGATATGATAAACAGACGAGATCATGAGCATAGATTTTTCAGATCTGCACGTAAATGTTATCTTTGTAAAGCGCATGGACACCATCGCAAAGATTGTAAAGGTAGACAAATGATCAATGAGGCAAATGTCGCCTTGTCTAACAGTTCAGAGTCAGAAGAAGAACTATCAGAGAAACATCCTGTGAACTCAGCACAGACTTTTGACATGATTAACAATTTATGTACTGTTTGTAACACCTTCTTTGAAGATGGTATTTTAACTTGTGGTCACGCCATCCCTATTGCCAATGAAGAAGCTAATTTGGTAGTAGATTCAAAAGGCAAGATAATAGTCCATCACGGATATGTGAACGGCAAGTCTGCTACAGTTCTTCGCGATACAGGTAGTTCACTTATTGGCCTTAAAAGAACGTTCATAATGCCTACAGACTATACAGGCAGGCACGTAACATGCAGAACATTCTCAGGCAATATTGAGAGATACCCATTAGCTTGGGCATATATTCAAACACCTTTCCTCACTGGGAAAGTAAAAGTCGCTGCGTTAACAAACCCAGTGTGTGATGTAATAATTGGAAATTTGCCAGAGGTGAATGATAAACCTCATGACATAACATCTCTATGTATTGATGATAATGTAACATCACCATCCAATGTCATCATTGATAATGTCACACCACCTATTGAATGTATGGTAGCTAATGTAGCACTAAGTTCTCATCATGTCATTGACAACATTGTTCCATCATCATCTGACATCATTGATTGTGTGAACGCAGTAACCAGATCTACTGCTAGAGTGCAAGATGAAAGTAATCAAACTGAGGCTATTCAGTCACTTAGCCCAGTATCACTACCTACTAACACCATGAAGGAAACTTTTGTAACAGCTCAGAAGGCTGACCCTTCATTGGTAAAATATTTTAATCTGATCGGCCAAAAGCCAAAGGTAACCAAGAATGCAAAATGGCATTTTGCTGTGAAAAATGATATCCTCACCAGGTATTATACCAGAGGTGACAACACCACAAAGCAAACTGTTTTGCCAACTAGTTATCGCAAGCAAGCCTTACATCTTGCCCACGATATACCTCTTGCAGGGCATATGGCATACGTGAAGACCAGATCTAGATTATTAACACAGTTTCATTGGCTAAAATTTTGCAATGATATTAAAGAATATTGCAGAAGTTGTGACATCTGCCAGAAACTGATAAAAAAAAAGGTAAACACCCACAGGCAAAGTTGCAAGTCACTGACTTAGCCAGTCGACCTTTTGAAAAACTATCTTTTGACATAGTGGGCCCTCTCAATCATACAACAACTAAAGGGAATAAGTACATTCTAACTGTCGTTGATCAATGTAGTCGCTGGCCGGAAGCTATTCCGCTAAAGAACATAACTGCCAATGATATAATGGAAGTATTCTTCCATATTTTTTCCCGGATAGGATTTCCAGACACTATCCAATCTGATAGGGGTACTCAGTTTATTGCCGCATCTACCCAAGCTTTCACCAAAATGTTGGGAGTGAAGCAATGTTTCAATTCACCATACCATCCTCACTCAAGTGGAATCGTGGAAAAGTTTAACGGCGATCTGAAGCACATGCTTGCAAAAGTCACGCAAGAACACCCTAATAACTGGGATGTATATCTACCAGCTATTCTTTTTGCTTATCGCGAGGTACCACATTCTAGTACCGGTTTCTCTCCTTTTGAACTTATTTATGGTGCCAAACCACGTGGCCCATTAACAATTTACCACCAAATGTTAACTGAATCTACTCCAGTACTTAAACCCATATCATCATACGTATATGTTACATCATTGCGTGAAAGAATCATCAAATCATGTACGATTGCTAAGAATGCACTAAAATTATCTGGTGCTACTTATAGACAGTATGCTGACAAAGGAAACAGAACAATAACTTTGACACCTGGACAGGACGTTCTTCTTCTGTTACCTAGTGACCGACACTTATTGACTGATTCTTGGCAGGGACCGTTTAAAGTGACAAGACAGATTTCACCGGTAGACTATGAGATCCTAATAAAAGACAAACACAAAATATTTCACATAAATATGCTAAGACCATACCATAACAGAGACAACGAACAAGACGATACGACAGCTTGTACAGTGATAATAGATCACGAAGATGACGATGTTAGTGACGAAATTCCAACACCTACATTAGACACGGCAGACTGCTTGAAGGATATCAAGATCAATCCAAAGCTAACTCAAGCAGAGACAGACAGTTTAAAACACCTAATACAACAGTACAACACCATCTTCTCCAACAACCCAGGACAAACAGAATTAGTACAGCATCACATCACACTCACATCAAACACACCCATACGATGCAGACCATACACCATCCCATTACATTACAAAGAACAGCTACATCAGGAGATCATCAACCTAGAAAAGAATAACATCATAAGACGATCCCAATCAGACTTCTCATCTCCCATGGTCATTGTACGCAAAAAGGACAATACCATAAGACTGTGCATTGACTATCGAAAGCTAAATAAAATAACTGTTCTAGATTTGGAGCCAATGGCAAACGCTGACGATCTTTTGACAGAACTGACAGACGCTAGGTTCTTCACGAAGATAGATATGACGAAAGGATATTATCAGATAGAAGTAGACGAACAGAGCAGACATCTGACAGCTTTTGCCACACCTTGGGGACTGTACGAATGGTGCAAACTTCCATTTGGGCTAGTCAATGCCCCTGCCACCTTCGTTCGTATGACACGACTTCTTCTTGTAGACATTCCTAACATAATCTGCTATATAGACGACATCTGTGTTCACACAGAGACAATGACAGAACACATAAAGACATTAGAACTGACATTTGAACGTATCAGACAGCACGGACTGACTGTAAAGCCTGCTAAAGTAGACATGGCCTACCCTGAAATATCCTTTTTTGGGATACAAAATATCCAATGGCTTTGTCACGACAGACGATAACATTGTGTCCAAGATTCTAAAACTCTCACTTCCGACTACAAAGAAACAAGTCAGAAGTTTATTAGGACTGATAAATTATTATCGGCAGTTTATTCCGGATTTTTCCGAACTAACCGAGGCTTTTACTAACTTACTAACTAAAGATAAGCCGGACAAAATTGTAAGCAATGAATGCCTAAAATTAGCATTCTCTAAAGTATTAGCTTGTTTTTCTGATGATAGCTCACATAATCCCATCCTCAAATTGCCAAACATCCGTTTACCTTTCAGATTAAGAACAGATGCGAGCTCCGTCGCGATTGGAGCAGTCTTGATGCAAGAACACAACAACATCCTCCATCCCGTGTGTTTTGTATCCAGAAAACTGAAGCCCAGAGAACGATCCTGGTCAATGCCTCAGTTGGAAGCCCTAGCTTTAGTGGTGGGTATTACAAAATTGTCTAGATTTCTTCTAGGACGCCATTTTATCGTGGAATCTGACAGTAGTCCTTTGCGTTTCATAAATTCTGGGGTACCATCAAACCATATGATAGCCCGTTGGTCTTTGAAACTCCAAGACTACAGTTTCGAGGTTCGCCATATTCCAGGCCGAACCAATACGATCGCTGACTTGTTGTCCCGTTGTCCGACCGACCCATTGAGCAATAAAGTCTGAGTGCAGTGTAAAATACTCAGATCAACACAGCCATCTATCAGTGAATAAGTCGTTCATTCACAAATGCTGTGTAATGTCTACATTGTGATAGGGGTTACCCCCATTATAAATAATGTTTCTTATTTTACTAATGCAAATAGTGATTGTCATGTATAATTGTGTAGTGTGTGGTAGAAAGCGAACTTTAATTGTACATATTCTGTAACAACAACAGTGTCACATTCGCGCAAGAACTTACCTTAAGCGAACTATCCAATTTGACAGTGACAGCTGCGTGTGGATTATTCCAGGGATATTTTAAGGACGTGTGCGAATGTGTAAACTAAACAGTGACAGCTACTCCATTGCAGTTAACCGAAATCCATAATGTTCGGTAGTGAAACACATGAACAGTCGATTGTAATCCAGAAGGTTTTGTGAAACATCCGACACATGAACTATGAGACAAGTACTTTCCGTAACTACATCAAACCGGAACAAGTGTGGTCTACAAGCTTCTACATCAGCTGATTTAATGTTCGTGTGTACTTCCGGATTAATTAGGAATTTAGAGTAAAATTAGCAGACGACAAATAAAAGTTCAAATATCTATGACGATTCTAAAATCTTTAAGAATCTATAAAATGAAATACACGAATTGTGTGTTTATTTATTTAGCTAGTGTAATCTTAGAGTCATATCTTGATTAATGTATTCATATTACCGACTTTTTCTCGTTAATATGAAGCAACGTCAAGCAATGACACTAAGAAATAAAATAATTATTGTAAATTATTATGTGTCATAAATGTTTGAAATTATTCCCCTTTCTTTTAGTTGCTATTACATCCTTACACAAAGGGCCATAATATGAAATGTATAATGTAATGTGTTATATAAAAATAGCCATGTGTTTGCCAGATTTTGAACTCATCAGGTAGGCATTTACTGTGCATGGCAAAGGGTTGCAGACATTGCAGACCAACACAAGAGTCCTTGGCAAATAAGGTCAAGGGTTTGAGTGTTTTATGTGATTTAGGTAAAAGTCACATTTCGGTCTAGCGAGATGGTTTTTGTTTCAAGAACCATATTATTATTTTTTTTCAAAATGCTGCGAGGTAGATGCGTGAAGCTGGATACTACTGATCTGACTGGGTCGTTAATGCAATTTATGTAACCAGCCATCGAGAAGATGAAACCTGACAGGTGTTAAAAGTTAAACACCACATGTCGTTCAATATAACTTCTATTGATCATATGTTTCTATGGCAGATGTGTATTTTCTATGTATTATGATATCGATGGATATAAGCAACATAAGGGTTGACTCTGGCAAGGGTTAAAGTATTAACCCAGTATGTACCTATATTAGACATGAAAGATGACATCTTTCATGGATTTGCCGGGGGAGCGTGTCAGAGTCTACGGTACGGCAGTGATGCCGTGACATCGTTACGCCGCCAGGTGACTCAGTCCCTAGGAGGAATGAAGGAACTTCGTTACGCCGCCAGGCGATCAGTGGTCACCTGCCTGCGAAGTTGCCGGCTGGCGAGACGGCCAGCGGTCACACCAAGGACGCACGCATGTCTCGTGAAGCCACCTCCGGTGAGTAGGCGAGTTCCAAACCATAGGCAGACAGCTCTGGGACGTAGACGGAACAGGACGCATGTTACGAGAAAGGTTTCTGTGCCCGAATGTCGAATGCCTGGACATCTTGAGAGTGAGACTGTGTGCTGTATGGTAGATGTAAGTGTTTAGAAGTATCCAATATATATTTGCTGTGATCATCGTATTGTATATGATCTGTAATTAAATCCGTTGAACGTTGTGTCGTTGAGTCTTGAGTCAAATCACGTTGTACTTGTACTGTCCCACATGTGTTAGGTAGCGAGCCCAGTGTAAGACCCTGACATACGCCATCTCACTCGATCACGAGAGGCGCGTTCAATTCCGTGTTCTTGTCTCGACCATGCCACGTGGCCAAGTAATTCAGTAGTGATATCAAAATATCATGTTTCACTCATTTTCTTTCTTTTCTTTTTCGATTCCGATTTGTAAGGGGGGGGGGGGGGGGGAGTGGGGGGGGGCATAAGTTTTCACTTCGTTCAACAAGCTTATTCAGCCTTGGTTATAATTGTTGTGGTTCACAGCGCGGGTTTAGTTTCTTTTATCTTTTGTATCAGTTAGTTGACTTTTCGATGCATCAGATTTCTGCTTTACGTCAGCTGGGGGTTTGACCGGTGGGTTTTCCTTTGTGGTTGTCACATTAACACAGTAACAATGGGTCAGTCTTCCAAGATCATATATATTTTCCAATACATTTAATTGTCTTTCTTAACTTTTCTACAAAGTTGACAGAATGTGATATATTTGATCTGATACTTGTTCACTAATATAATTTCCCTATTTTCAACAATAGGCACATGTGTTAGACTGAGAAGAACAGCAGAAAACTTAATATGTATGATGTAATTCTTAAAACTGTCATTGCAATGAAATACAAAGAAACAAATGCACAGCTAGACAAGATACAATCGTTTATTGTGTTTTTGTATATACAGTATTTTTGTGTGTCCTGCACGCTGTCTAAATGTTTCCCTAACATTCATAATCGTTTATGCTTATCAGGAAAATCAAATAGAGCAATATTATAAGTGTTATTTTTCATAATCAATATCATTATGTTTGATTTCTGTTTAAAATTATACACGTGTTTATGAAATAGAACATGTATATCACATGTACACAGGATACACATCATATCTGTCATAACTGCAGTAACATATAAACGAGAAAACGTAGCTCCGTGGTAACATGGTTTTAGAGTCGTCATACTTTTTTCGAAGAAGTTTCAAACCTGCCCGAATGCTTTGTTGATTGGGATATATCTGTCAGCATCATCTGTTATAACACTTTATGTACATTTTTACTTCAATGGTGGGGTAAACTTGTGACTTTTTCAATCACGGATACACAAAACGGAAGATGGTTTCTGTAGCAATGTATACATGCAGGAAAGCACATCAAACGACACAATATACACTGCGACATTGCACCGAATAGTTAGTTAGTTTTTCCTCTTGAGCCTAAGGCGGCGCATAGGGCAGAAGTCCTGTCTCTCCATGCTTGGCGGTTCGCTGCTACCTGTTGTAGATCTTGGATATTTACTTGGCCATTGAATGAGCCTTCTCTAATGATGGTTCTACGCAGGGTCTCTCTTGGTCTTCCTCGTTTTATTTTCCCTACTGGTGACCATATGAGGGCTTGGTAGGGGAGTCTTGACTTGTCCATTCTGAGTACATGGCCGATGTAGTTCCAACGGCGTCTTCTTATGAAATTGGATACTGTATCTTGCTTAGTCTCTTGTCTTATTTGAGCATTGGTTCTGAAGTCTGTCCAGTGGATGTTTAGAAGTCTTCTAAGACATTTGTTCTCAAAATTGTCTAATATTTTATCTAAAGCTACCGTTGATTTCCAACTTTCACATCCATACGTTAACACTGGAATCACACAAGAGTTGAAGATTTTAAGTTTTGTGTGTTTGCTGAGTGTCTTTGACTTCCAGATGTTTGACAGTTTATTGAAGGCACTAGATGCCAGTGCGATTCTAGATCATATTTCTGGTGTTGAGTCCCCTGTAGATGTCATTTTGCTTCCTAGGTATGTAAAGCTGTTGACTTTTTCAAGAACGTAGCTGTTCAATTTGGTGTCATCTGAACTGTTGGTAAGATCAATAGTCTTTGTTTTTGTGGTGTTAATTTGGAGACCAATTTGCCCTGAAACATTTTGGAGGTGGTTAATGCAGCTCATAAAGGTCAGTTCCATGGCCGGAAGAGACAAGCCTAGATGTTAGACTCCACGGAAGCCTGCAAGCATTGCAGAGGACAGTACAGTTCCTGCAGGTAACACCACCACTGTAGATACTGACCGTTTCCAAGGCAATAAGAAGACGAGAAAATCATAGGTCAGCTTGTATAAATAGTACAGTCCTCCTGCTACGTGTGTGTTTTATAAGTTAGTCATGCACAATGAGCTGCCTAATTACTACGTTGTTACTTGTCCTGTGCAGGACGTTGCGATCAACCCCATGATGACTTTCTATACAATTTTACGATCGCTAGCGTGCCATGGTTTCCTCGAACGAGCAATGTTATTTAAGCCATACTGATCGGCCTAGGGACTGAACGCACTACCTCACCACTAGCGCATTGGAAACTTAATATGAGCGCTTTAACCCTCACGGCCCCGCTGACCTCTTATTACTACATACATTACTGACAGCGAACATGCGTTTGGCTTATTCCTGATAAAGCTCTTCATGCTACTACGTGGTATTATATGATTACCTTTCTAAGATACTTACCATTATTCTCAAGGCTACCAGACCATTTGTAACATGTGTGTTGTTATCAATATCAAGTTGTTTTATTGTAGTGATTTCTCCAGTGCTACTATTGACAGCAAACATTCCATCACCTCCTGAAATGTTTGATTGAAACATGTAGAAATTATAGTCGCTTTCACTCATCAGATAGATTGTTTTTTTTTTTTTTTTTTTGCTTGCATATCGAGCATGCGTGAGATTTATAAGACATAAACGTGATGTGAAAGTTGGGAGACTAAATATGAACAATACGGATGCCATCACGCTTATAGCAACAAAATTAGAATTAACTGCAAGAATTGACCATAACCATAACAAATGAAAAGAAAGAATCACATTTATTTTTTAAAAACGCGCAAACAAACGTTAATAGTCAGTTCACAACAACAACAAAAACCTGAATGCGCAGTCACAGCAAACAGGATAACACTGAAACAAGCAGAGAGTTCCAATTGTCCATGGTCAGTGATAAGAACAGATGGAACAAGTAGCTCTCAGTTAGTTAGTTAGTTAGTTATCAGTTGGGGTATCTTCGTTGCACTCCGGACATGTCCATAGGTGCTCAGATCCTCCCCCCCCCCCCCAGCATATGCATCAGCGTCCGGTGGCTAATAGTGCCAGTTCTGTGTTGGTTGACGAGGCGCTTTTGTTTTCCCGATGTACCTCTCGCGTCTGGCTGTGCCGATTCTTACTCCCAGGTCTTTCATCCTGGAAAGCGATGTGGAATCACTGGCGTCAAAATCCTCTGTTCTCGCCATATCTTTAAGGGCGTTAATAACATCAGCACGATCCATGGGCTGGCTATCTACAGGGGGTGCAGAGCCAGCTAATTTATCAGCTCGTTCATTTCCCTCGACTCCCGCATGTCCCGGGACGAAGATGAAGGTGACTTTGCGGACAACAGACTTCCGCAGCGACTCAGTCCACTGTCTACGTACAGATCCAGCTTCGACCTTCTGAATCATGCTCATTGAATCACTTAGTACACACACGTTGGTATAATGCTGTGATTCCAGCCATATGAAAGCCTGTGTAACTGCCATCACCTCCATCGTCATGCTGCTCGTGGTCATAGAGTGGGCACCACTGGATTCTTGAACGGTTCGGCCCGCTGAACGGGCTGTAAATGCCCACGCACTTCTCTGCTGCTTTACAACAGATCCATCTGTATAGATGAGCACTTCGGGGCTGTCTGAGTGATCATAGATGAGCGCGTTAACCTCTGCATTGACAGCGGCAGGGTTCTGCTCTCTGCACCGTCTGTCGAGTGTGATAATGCAGGAGAAGGTACACTTAAAAGCTGGAGGCACCGGCACCCATTCCTTGCCGGGGTTGATACTGGTAAGCCTGCAGACCTGTCCGACGACATCTTCCGCCCGACCCATCCATGATTTGCCCCTCTTTAGCCTGTCACCCTTTTCTCTGAATACAGCGTCATGCAGAGGGTGCTGCTCATCTGCACTTATTTTTAAGTATGCACTAGCTCTCCAGATCTTGATCCTGTGTTCCATTGTCGGGAAGTCAAGGAGGTATCTCATTGCTACACAGCTGGTGTCTCTCGTGCAGCCCAAAATGATGCGCATGGCTTCGTTTTGTACCTTTTCAAGTCTTCCAATCTGTGTAGGGCTGACAGTGAGGATGGCCAGGGCATACTCGATGCGTGAAAGCACAAGTCCTTGGAACAGAAGTAATAGCAGTCTTTGCTCGATATTGGCAGTCGCCATGTTAAAAAAAAAATAAATTCAGTGTCCATGGTTCACAGACACACGGGAGAATGGGTAGTATGTAACACGCTAAAACTCGTTTTCTATCTTTCGTGGAAGAGGATATATTTCATAGAATGTAGCTCTCAGATAACGTGAACAATAAACCATGCAAAAGCATCATTCTATCAGACGATGAACATTCTATGAAATATATCCTCTTCCACGAAAGATAGAAAACGAGTTTTAGCGTGTTACATACTACCCATTCTCCCGTGTGTCTGTGAACCATGGACACTGAATTTATTTTTTTTTTTAACAGAAAGAAACGAAACCATAGAGCTATGTTAGCGACATAGAATGCTAAAAATCCAACTGGCCGCTGGGAAGACCAATGCTGCAAGGGGCAAATTCACAAAGACATTTCATTACCCATATCAGGAAAAAGGCAATCTTCTTGATTGGTCATGTTATGGGGCGAGAGGGTCTGGAAAAGATTGTGGTAATCAGAAAGATCGGGGTATTAGAGACAGAGGGAGAAAATGATGAATGGTTTGACAAAGTGGCACGGAATAGGAATATGATCACTGGTCGAATTGATCAATATCACAGAGGACTGTGGGGGAAATTGATGGCCACTCGGCATTGCACGCGATGATTGTGATGTTATTGGTAATTCCAGAAACATGGATTGCTGAATAGAATAAAGTGCGCAAATAACTAATGTAATAATAATTTTAAAATGTCACAATTTTAATGAATATAGCTCTATTTGTTTTAACTTAAAACTGAACGAAGTTATGTCTTACCATCTATAATTGAGTAATATATTTCGTTGGCACTGGTCCCTTCCCATTCACCTTGTAACAGCACACTGTCTCCGTCAACTGCGCTGACAAACAGAACTAATGTACCCTGGAAGTAGCACGAATTCAAATTTAAAAAGTAGTGTCAGTTTTAAAACACTAAAAGAATAGAAGCCAAATTACACCATTATTAACTCCTATTTGTGGATGATCAAGCACTAATAGCAAAATCTGAAGCAGAATTACAAGATCACTAAATAGTCTAAACAAAATGTGTATGGAACATAACATGAAAATTAGCATGAGTAAAACAGAGGTAATGACCTTAATGGCTTTGTGTATCGAAATTCCCGTGGACTTTTGTTATTCACTCTGTCCAACGTTTACATGGTCGGCATCTTCTTCTGGTTTAGTTTGGTGATCATACCTCTGACATACTTACCTCTGTCCATCATTTACGTGGTCGGTCTCTTCGTCTGCTTCCATTTGGTCTGTACATCCTTGCTTGTTGTGGTATACGTTAGTTGTTAGCTTAGTTATATTGCCCAACCATTTAACCTGCTGTTTTCTAATGAAATCCTGGGCTGCTATAATCTCCACTTTAGTCCTGATTTCTTAATTTCTGATTTTCTCTCTTCTTGATACATTGAGTATTCTTCTCAGGAATCTCATTTATGTTGCTGTGATTTTTCTTTTCTCTTTTTCTGCCATTGTCCAGGCTCGGCATAGAGTTGGTAGGAAGATTGTTTTGTAAAGTGCTTTCTTAGTGGCTATTGATACATGTTTGTTCCTTAGTACTGGTACCATTTGTCCAATTAGTTGGTTTGCCTTATTACATTTGTTTTTCGATCTCATCTTCTGATTTGCCATTTGATGATAATATATTTCCTAAGTACTTGAAGCTCTTTACCTGTTTCAGGGGGTGTTCTTTTAGATGAATCTTTGTATGTTTTCTTATTTGGTTAAACGAACAAACTACTCTCCCGCTGTTTATTCTTCACCTCGACACCGCAATATACAAGAAGAGATGAGATGAAAATGACCGTTTCCCAGGCCAACTCAGCCATTCCATCTTTGGACACCAATTACCTTCAAATTAATATCCTATTTGTGGCTAACTCGGTCACATGATAATTAATCTGAGCCAGGGATGGACTCTAATATAAGTTCTCTTCTGAGGTTGAACGGGGTAGTGGTAATGGTATCATGGAATCGAATTTCCGTATTTTGAGGCTGACTACTGGATATTTAGAGTTATCCCCCATATTCGTAAAGAATAGAGTCTGTGAAAAAACGGCATTTTGAGCTTGCATGCGATGAGTTCTTTTGTGAGCTTGATTGACTCCTGAATCATACTTCTTATTCTTCGGTCTTTCATCTTCCAATGGAGTACGGGCCTTTAACCAAATCACACCAAGTTCTTTGTAAACATGTTAATGATTCTCTGTATTTTCTACTAAATGAGGGAGCCATTCTCACGCCAAGCCTCATTTGTTGCCTCTTAAACATCCATGGTGGGTTATAGTGTTACTATTCTGTCCTTCACTTTTGAGATCTGGCAGCACAATGGCGCAGAATCATACGGTTAGGACACATATCCAACCCTGCCACTTCTAGAGGCAGCTCCATACCTTGGTTTCAGTAAGTTAGCACACAAACTAAGGTAAAGGGAGCCACATAATAGGT
The DNA here is from genome assembly GCA_963921405.1 of Cepaea hortensis. Lineage (NCBI taxonomy): Eukaryota > Metazoa > Mollusca > Gastropoda > Stylommatophora > Helicidae > Cepaea > Cepaea hortensis. The sequence continues at coordinate 90,830,913 of OY992880.1, read as the reverse complement.
CCTATCGTTGGGGTGTGACCGTGTTAGGCCTTTAAATATTCTAGGCCAGGGGTGGCCAACACGAGGCCCGCGGGGAGTCATGTTGCGGCCCGAGGAGCTAGGTCAAATGAACATAAATGTTAACTTTATTTGCACATATCACCAAAAGACCATTACATTATGAGTCGTTCGTATCATAAATTTTTAAAATATAGCTAAGAGAAATTTTAAAAATATCTCGCATTTTTTGAAAAATTCATTGGTTTTGAACTATTTTGAATATCCCGCATTTTCGGTAAAATTCATAGATTTTAGCTATTTCAAATATCCCGCTTTTTGACACTCAAGATTATTTAGTTTTTTGTCCGACGCTAGGTGTTGATAAAATTTAATATGAGACTTCAGGTTCTGATATATATATATTCTGTAATCTTCGGGAAGTTCGCAACGCTATCGGGCTCATACTCATAACTACTTTCAGTCCAGCTTGACAAAGTTCCGTGTTATTCTGTTGTTTCGTTCTATTGCGTCTGGAGAGATTTTGCGATTTACGTTAAAATACATATTTAATTATTTATCATATTTATAATAAGCGTTCAAACTACTTTAACTAAGCATCATGTCTATCATATCGATTCTATAGGTAAGTAAACCCAATGCTAAATTTTCATTGCATTATTCATCCGGATAATTTATGTTCGAAGTCCCTCAAAATGGACCATGCCATGAAAGTGGTCGTCAAAACAGTGATCTTCATTAAGTCGAACGGGTTGAATCACCATCAGATCCAAGAATTTATAAAGTCTTTAAACTCAGATTATAATGACGTTACATTTTATGCACAAGTAAGGGTCGCAGAGGTGTTTCCAAGGCACCAGGGCTGGGTTATATACTGGCCAAGACCTATTGACGCGTCCTCGCCGAGCGTCCTGGGCAACAGGTCCCTTTGGGGTCTTGGCTAAAGTCAGTAGGATCGTTGATTCTTCCGAAGTCGGAGAGTGTCTGCCTGCACGGCGAGGAACCACCAGTCTGCACACCAATAAGCCAGACATGGGACAACGGATACTCACGCAAACCTCAGGTCTTGTATGACATCACACTGATGTTGGACAACAGGATGTCTTCATCCGACATACAGGACTTCACGCTGGAGTTCATAGCCAGCGAACACAAGCAAGCAAGCAAACATGCAGAAGTAAGATGGCTGACCCGTGCCAAAATGTTGAAAAGAGTGTTTGATGTGCAATCATTCTTTGCAAGCAAGTCAAAAAGTATTCCGGAGTTTGAAGACGAAGAGTGGGTTTGTGACTTTGCATTTCTGGTCGATATAACTAGCCATCTGTCATATATTTTTGAAGGGAGTGGGAGGTCACTGTAGTGCATGCCCCATCTCTAATAAAAGATGTAGAGCCCCATCCTCTTCTATCTTCAATAACCCCAGAATATGAACCTTGAGTTATCTGCAGGCCTCGTTCTATTAAGTATTGTCTAGGAGATATAGATTATGGCCCTGGTAAGAATGGTAATTACTAACTGGGAATCTGCCCCTTCTCCAATGATTCTGATAGCTCTGGAGCCCCCTTATTGTTTATCAAATCTGAGGAAAGTCTGGAGAATTTTCTCAGCCTGATTTAGATGAAGAAAACATGGATGTTGAGCAGTTGATATATCTAGAGTCTTTTTATTTCCCCATTTAGTAAGTCATTATGAGTTAATTTATCTTTAAGCAATCAAACACATAAACAATCACATTAGATTTTGACAACATGAAGTACAAAGAAGTTGTAGACACAGATAGGTTTGAACTTGACAAATTAACAGAAGGTCAATTCATGTTAATCATTTATTGACTGGCCTGAGCCTTCTGGTCAGTACATACATCTCTGTTGTGATTTACACAAAGTAATAGAACAGTTGCACATTGGACCATTGTCCCAGACAAGCAATAACAAGCATCAATATATGAGATGTCAACAAGTGTGAAAACATAGTAAACATTTTGATGTTGTACATATTAAGTATGATAGTGGTGTCTCAACCATAAAATGTCAGTAGTTTTCCTGAAATTGGGTGTGGGTTCTACCTAGGAGAAAAGTAACCTGGTGACTGGAGGATTAGGTAAGCCAGGGTCCATTGACTGATGGATCCACTTCAGGTCTGCCCGTATAGCTCCTCTGAAGGCCTCCCCATGCTCTGCTCATAGCGAAGTCATCCTCCCTCTCACTTGTGGTTCATCTCTTTCTCTCGGCTTCCCTCCCTCAGGTCTGATTTAGGTGGTTAATTTGCTGATGTGTTGGGTGGTTGTTGGTATGTAGCCACCAAGATCACTGATGAATATTCGCATAAATATATACATTCCTACCAATACAATAATAAGAAGTAGGTCGGAAGAAATCTAAATTCCTGAAGTAGGAACTAGTTCCCCTCCCCTCCTTTTCTCTCTGAGCTAGTGTTGGGTTAAGTTGGGGTGGTCAGAGATTATCACACGGTGTACGCCTTGTATCAACTTGTTCCTGCTGTATGTAAATTCTCATTTGACCGGGGTCAGTGAAAGTGTACAGTAAGACATTGACAAGAGTGAGAATATGTCAAGATGCATGTAAATAAATGACATACATTTAGAACATTTCTTCCACTAAATGGTGTTTACAATGTGTATAAATAATTCTCTGTGTTTTCCCAATTAACTACTTCTTCTTCTTGTGTCTAATAACTCTCTTCCATTACCTGTTGTTGTTGTGATGTTGAGTGTTGGGTTGTGTGGTGATGAGTGGTGTGGAGTGGTGTTGTGTTTTTAAGTTATGTTGAGTAATGAGTTAAGCTCACTTCGCGTGATGGTTTTTCCGCGAAGCACAACTTTCTCATGTAATGCAATTCATGTGTGCCCTTATCTAATTACATTTGACATAAATATAAATATTTATTTCGCCAAACCCTATTAATTCTATAGATAAAGGAGAAAGGAAAGATTGATTTCACTTTCAGCTTTCTAGATTGTAAATAGGCATAGATAAGTCTGTTTTAGAACAAGGCACTTGTTCTAGTACACGAACTGTCTTTTCAGCTGTAGATAGTGGTAGCATCTTTAACAATGTTTCTGGTGAAATGCACAAGATTGCTTTAGAATCATCACTTCTCACAGTTGTTTAGAATAGAATATAGTAGTAGAATGCACTTCTTAAAGTTAATAATTATCTCTAAGAATATCAGAGATTGTAGTTTCATCGAAGAGAATATTCTGCCCGGGAATGGCTTTGCGTCGTTAGAATCTACAGTCGAGCATTTTTACATTTCAGAGGTTTTAATTAATAATCATACATTTCAATTGACATCACAAACATGGGTTTACATTACTTGATACATCGGGTTCTTAGTCTAATCAAGGGCCAACAAACGTACCTCGGATCCAGACTTTTGCCTTGCCCATTGAATTTTTGGTCACACATTCTTCTCACATCCGTCCATGGAGCGAGTTCAGACAAAAGTGCGGGCTTATTAACATTTCTGATGAAATAGTAATATATGTTAATTATGCACTGGCGCGAAGGCGGTCATGTGGTTTTCCTATCCAATGGTTTTCTGAGCTTGGTCTGATGAAATCTTTCCAAGAATCCACGTCATTTGTCACTTGTTCAGTTCCAGTTTTGATGTTAAGTTTTAAGTCCCAATCTCCAATTGCGTTTGTGAAGTCAATTTCTTTTAATGTTGTTTCCTCTTTTTGCGGCATGAGTTGATGAATGAATAATGTTGGCTGCGTTATGCCACACCATCTAAATGACGTTAACACTTGTCTACAAGGGAAAGATCAATTAATTAATAAGATGTGTGATAATATTTCTACATGTCAAATGAAACTTGGTCTTTGGGGACAACAGTTGAGGACAAAAAGTTTTACTAACGTTCCTACATTGTCATTGCAACCAGACTTCCCACAGGAGGCGGCAGATAAATACGCTTCTTTGATATCTGACTTAAACCTCGAATTTGAAAACCGATTTCAGGAATTCTAAAAATATCATGTGCTTTTTTGTGCATTTGCAACGTCATTCGCGGTAGACGTGAATTTATTACCAGGAAGATTACAAATGGAACATTGTGAAATGTGTTGTGATACACAGTTAAAGAAGAAATTCCATCAAGTTGGTTTGGAAGAGTTCTATAAAGCGTATTTGGACAAGGATAAATATCCTGCGTTTTACAAACATGCTCTGTCGATGGTTTCGCTATTTGGAAACACTTATGCGTGTGAACAGCTTTTTAGTCGCGTGAAGCACATCAAATCACAAGTGAGAACACGAATTACTGATGTTCGTTTGGAAAACTGTTTGCGTATAGCGACAACATCAGTTGAGATCAATTTTAATGCACTTAGTTCTGCAAAACAAAGTCAGATGTCTCACTTTTAAATATTTTTAAATTGTCTAATAAATATGTTTGATTCTCAGTTGTTTTATTTTCTTCAAAAAATGTGTATACCTATTTCTTTTTTCTTCTTTTTTTTTTTACATTAAACCAGGCAAGCGTCTGACCACGATCTGACCTACTGGGAAGCGACGATGTGGTCGAAGCTGCAGCACGCTTGCTTGTTTACTTTAGATAACAAACAAACATTAGGTGCATAGCGTGGCAGGAAATATTATTTCTGAAATTTGGCCCGCCTGCTGAAAAGGTTGGCCACCCCTGTCCTAGGCCATGATATATGACGTTCGGTGACACACCGTGAACAACTAGGGTTAGAATTAAATTGTAAAAAGACACAGATTATGGTCGTCACTAGGAAGGACGAAATACCACAATGTAATATACAAGTAAATTGGAATATTCTTCAACAAGTGAGCAGGTACAATTATCTCGGAACAGTAATAACATCTGATGGGAGATGCCTTGAAGAGATTAGAACAAGAATCGCCATGGCAAAAGTAGCCTTTAGCAAGATGAAAAACATATTGACCAATAAAAAGATGTCAATTGAAACGAGAAAAAGAGTGTTGAGATGCTACATTGAACCTGTACTTTTATATGGATGTGAAGCGTGGACAATGAGCAGTCAGGCTGAAAAACATCTGATGGCTGTAGAGATGTGGTTTCTGAGGAAAATGCAAAGAATACCATGGACAGCCAGAAAGACCAATGAACAAGTCCTTCAAGAAACAAATGAAGATCGTAAATTTATTAGAGAAATTAGACGTAGACAGTCAAAAATTTTTGGGCATGTTATGAGAAGAAATGGATTGGAGAATTTGGTGACAACTGGTAAGATCGAGGGGAACAGACCAAGGGGAAGACCTAGAAGCAAGTACCTGGATGGCTTGGCCTTGTGGCATGGTCGAGACAGAAACACGGAGCTGATCCACGACTCTGGTGATCGAGTGAGATGGCAGAACATGACCGCCCACGCTTACCGGCATGGCACATGATGGATGGATGGACCAGCTCCTTAATTAAACCTGGTCCACTGTCTTAATCGTCAAGCTTACTAACCACTTTTCTACCTCGACTCCACATACACTAACAACTATTCCACATCGACTCCACATACACTAACCACTATTTCACCTCGATTCCACATACACTAACGACTATTCCACCTCGATTCCACATACACTAACGACTATTCCACCTCGATTCTACATACACTAACGACTATTCCACATCGACTCCACATACACTAACGACTATTCCACATCGACTCCACATACACTAACGACTATTCCGCATCGACTCCACATACACTAACGACTATTCCTCCTCGATTCCACTTACACTAACGACTATTCCACCTCGACTCCACATACACTAACAACTATTCCACATCGACTCCACATACACTAACCACTATTTCACCTCAATTCAACATACACTAACGACTATTCCACCTCGATTCCACATACACTAACGACTATTCCACCTCGATTCTACATACACTAACGACTATTCCACATCGACTCCACATACACTAACGACTATTCCACATCGACTCCACATACACTAACGACTATTCCTCCTCGATTCCACATACACTAACGACTATTCCACCTCGACTCCACATACACTAACAACTATTCCACATCGACTCCACATACACTAACCACTATTTCACCTCTATTCCACATACACTAACAACTATTCCACCTCGATTCCACATACACTAACGACTATTCCACCTCGATTCCACATACACTAACGACTATTCCACCCCGATTCCACATACACTAACGACTATTCCACCCCGATTCCACATACACTAACCAGTGTCAAACATGGACATTTACTGCAAATAACGAAAGCAAAATCATAACAGTGATGAGCTGCGGGAATGAGCTGCGGGAGTGAGCTGCGGGAGTGAGCTGCGGGAGTAACTGTGAGAGATAGAATTAGGAACGAGGAAATTAGAAGAAGACGGTCTGAAGCCAGTCGTGCAATTAATTAAAATACAAAACATTAAATGGTTTGGCCACCTCACAAGAATGCCCTGGTACCATGTACAAAAGAGCCGCATTGGAGAAATAAAACGGATACAGAGCAAGGGGAAGACCACGTAAAAGATGGAATGATTCGTTTCAAAATACACCCTTAGAAGTATTAATACTAGCCTACAAAACGCACTGGAAAGAGCGCACAAAAGATTCTTACTTTCTCACTCCCCCCTCCCCCCCCCCACCCCCCCCCCACCCCCGACCCCCCCCCCCCCCACCCCAACCCCCATCCAACACTTCTCTGAGGTAAATGGAGGAGAGAGAGGAGAAGAACAAGAGGAGACAATTTTCCCCCTTAGTTCATTTATTGCTGGAAAATACCAAAGTCAAAAGCATAGCATAGATTTTCTGCACAGGGCATGCAGGTGTGGAAGGAAATGAATAGGTTAATAGACTGACTGCTGCCGCTCCTTAGGCGGCGAGCTAGATTATGACAAGAATGAGGTTGTGAAGACTTTCTGGGATCGAGGGAAAAGAGCACATCTGCACAGGCTGATTAGGCGGGGAGTGAGCAGAGTCTTGACGACACTCAACTCATGCAGAAAAATGCAGGCGCACGCTCAGTCAAGCTGCACCTCACACCATCAGCATGGAAACACTTCGTTGGCTATTATAAAAGGGGTTGGAACACGTGTGTGAATGGCCTGAGTATAAGGATGTTGATTCCTGATTTAATATATTTCTTAGTTCATTTGAGATAATTCGTCTTTTATTTTAATAATGGCTATTAAAGCACAACTTAATTGCAATTTAATTTAAATAACGTAACCAGCTAAGAGCAAGACATGTATAATCTTCTTATATATAAAAAAGACTTGTGCGTATGTATCTCTGTATGTATTTATGTATCTCTGTCCGTATGTCCTTTATGCGCTCGCGAACGGCCCATCCGATTGAGATGAAATTTTCTACACGCCTTCCTTTCATTCCAGAGATGCCAACTGTCGTAGTTTTTTTTTCTTCTTCCTCCTCCTCCCTCCTCCCTCCTCCCCCTCCCAAAATACGTACGTCCAGGAAATGGTCTTCTACATAGACACTTCTCTCTGAGGTCCGCGATAACATATTAACCTGGTGGGATGGCAATCAATCATCCTACTACCTCCTCCCTCCTCCTCCCTTCTCCCTCTTCCTCCTCCCTCTTCCTCCCTCCGCCTCCTCCCTCCTCCCACTCTCTACTCCTCCTTCCTCCTCCCTCCTCCTTCTCCTCCCTCCTTCTCCCTCTTCCTCCTCCCTCTTCCTCCCTCTTCCTGCTCCCTCCGCCTCCTCCCTCCGCCTACTCTCTCCTCCTCCTCCCTCCTCCTCCCTCTCCCTCCTCCTACTCCCTTCTCCTCCTCCTCCTCCTCCTCCTCTCTCCTCCTCCCTCCTTCTCCCTCTTCCTCCTCCCTCTTCCTCCCTCTTCCTGCTCCCTCCGCCTCCTCCCTCCGCCTACTCTCTCCTCCTCCTCCCTCCTCCTCCCTCTCCCTCCTCCTACTCCCTTCTCCTCCTCCTCCTCCTCCTCCTCTCTCCTCCTCCCTCCTTCTCCCTCTTCCTCCTCCCTCCTCCTCCCCCTCCTCCTCCACCCTACTCCTCCCTCCTATTCCTCCTGTCTCCTCCTCCCTCCTTCTCCCTCCTCCTTCTACCTCTTCCTCCCTCCTCCTTCTCCCTCCACCTCCTCCCTCCTCCTCTCTCCTCCTCCTCCCTCCTCCTCCCTCTCCCTCCTCCCTTCTCATCCTCCCCCACCTACGTTCTCCTCCTCCCTCCTCCCTCCTCCTCCTTCTCCCTCCTCCTCCCCCTCCCTCCTCCCCCTCCTCCTCCTCCTTCACCCTCCTCCCTCCTCCTCCTCCTCCTTCACCATCCTCCCTCCTCCTCCTCCCTCCTCCTCATCCTCCCTCCTCCCTCCTCATCCCTCTTCCTCCTCCCTCCTCCCTCCTCCTTCTCCCCTTTCCCCCCTCTTTCTCTTAATCCCTCCTCCTCCCTTCTCCTCCCTCCTATTCATCCCTACTCCTCCTCCTCCCTCCTCCCTCCTCTCTCCGCCTATCTCTTCCTCCCTCCTCCTCCCTCCTCTCTCTTCCTCCTCCCTCCTCTCTCTTCCTCCTCCCTCCTCCTCCCTCTTCCTCCTCCTCCTCCCTCCTCCTTCCTCCTGCTCCCTCCTCCTCCTCCCTTCTCCTCCCTTCTCCTCCTCCCCCTCCTACCCCTCCCTCCTCCCCCTCATCCGTCTTCCTCCCTCCTCCTTCTTCCTCCCTCCTCCTCCCCCTCCTCCCCCTCCTCCTCCCTCTCCTCCTTATCCCTCCTCCTCCATTCTCCTCCTCCCTCCTCCTCCTCTCTCTACCTCCTCCCTCCTCCTTCTCCTCCCTCCTCCTCCTCCCTCTTCCTCCCTCTTCCTGCTCCCTCCGCCTTCTCCCTCCGCCTACTCTCTCCTCCTCCTCCCTCCTCCTCCCTCTCCCTCCTCCTCCTCCCTCTCCTCCTCCTCCTCCTCCTGCGATCTCCTCCTCCCTCCTTCTCCCTCTTCCTCCTCCCTCCTCCTCCCCCTCCTCCTCCACCCTACTCCTCCCTCCTCTTCCTAATCCCTCCTCCTCCCTCCTATTCCTCCTGTCTCCTCCTCCCTCCTCCTCCCTCCTCTTCCCTCCTCCACCTCCCTCTTCCTCCTCCCTCCTCCATTTACCCAAGACAGACAGACATACAGATAGTCGGGAACGGGATCTTATATGACTACTTATATGATTTAAATGAGATGCTCTCCACCATGGGCTGGGCCGGGTCAGACAGACAGACAGACAGACAGACAGATAGATAGACAGACAGACAGACAGACAGTCGGGAACGGGAGCTTATATGACTACTTATATGAATTAAATGAGATGCTCCCCACCAGAGTCTGGGCGAAGCCGGGCCGTGTCAGCTAGTCAAGCTATAAAAGTACGATTTCAAGTAACTCACAAGATCTGCATCCTCGCGTACACGTCCATTGTACTGTAATGCTGTAAAATATGGAGGCGTGTCTTGAATGTTAATAACCTTGATAATCACATCACATGTGCTGTTCATTCCCACAGTGTCCTGAGAAAATGATTCCACGTTGATATAATTTACAGTTCATATGTACATTTCTCTATATTAGTGTACTAAATTTGCTTTAATTCTTTCATCCTGTCTCTCGACTGCTTTACGTTCTATCAACATGTCTTTTATTTCACGCCATTACTTTGTCTTTTCAATTCTAAACTACAAAACGTGAAATTGCCTAGAAAATCATAAACAGACAAAAAGAAGATACTTGGGTTGATTGCAATGTCCTGTAAATATCATGCAACTAACTTTGTTTTTAAATGTCTCTTATACTTCCCAGATCCATCCCTCGTCTTGCAACCTCGTTTCTATTTCGTATGTTAATGCACCTTCGCTCATTTTGTTATTACGTTATAATTTCAGTAGCTTTCATACTTTCATCGAATGGGTAAACATTAATGGAAAAGATCTAAGAATAGTAAACGACACATATGGGCAGCAAACAACAGCATCACCATCCTCAGTTCTTCAGGAAAGTTTCAGGTCAGTTATGGATGTATTCTGTCTGCCTCCTGTGTTGCTTTCGTTATACAGTGAGCTTATACTGAGATCTGTAGAAATATGCCCGGCGTTGCAGTTGGTGGTCATAATATAAACAACTCACTGAACGCTGATGTCATCGTCTTGATAGTAGCAAGTCAGAAAGAACTACAGTAAATAATTGATACAGTGATTATAGAACATATTGTTGTAATGGGTCTCAACCTTAATAGTGAGAAGACAAAAGTAATAGTAATATCAAGGAAATGGATCCTTCACAGTTCAATTCAATGGTATTAATTTGAAGTAAGTACTAACATTCAGTCTCCCTGGCCTAGGTGTTAGCGACTTTCTTCGTAATCCCGTATACTCCCGTGAGTAACATGACGTGCGTGAGAATCGGTGGTGGTTCTAGCCGCGTCGGTAACTTGCGGGGGTATGTGAGCCGGCCGCTCAGAAAGCAATGGCAAACTACTGAGCGTAACATTGCCAAGAAATCAACAATCTCCCGTCAAGCTTGTATCTGTAGACTTGTTCACGCTTGGTTGGATTTTGCAGCTAGTTTTCTGCGGGAAGAAGTAGGCAGTAATACGCCAACTCTTCTTAATTGTCTCTAACGATTTGCATGGTCTGTTACAATGTTACACTTCCTTTCTTCCTTTATTGGCTCTATTAACACACGGACGATGAGGGCATTATGTCATTCCTATTTCCTTAATTACAACGATCTAGTTATAATGTGTGCACTTCTGTTGTCATTGTTGTTCACTATGGTTCTTACTTGTATGTATATTTATATGAGCAAAATAATAAATAACTGCAGAACCTTAGCCACGGTTCACTTACTACTGCAGTGATGGTAAAACGATATGTGTGCTGCTGCTCAAAGTCCAACGATGAGATCAGGTAGACGTCTATTATTTCTGGATTACTTTGTGCTCGAACTTCAAACACTTTGTTCTGCTGGTCCACAAACTAGACAGAATAGAATCAAACGTGCACTTAATAATATTAGAGGTCGTGATTTTGCTATAGTAAGAAAAGAGTATTAACAATTCCTTGGACAAACCCGAGAACGAACGAACGAACGAACGAACGAACGCACGCACGCACGCACGTACGCAAGCACGCACACACACACACACACACACACACTCGTTGGTGTTGTTTGTCCATCAAGAGTGATGATAACCATTCATTTCATCTAGTGGGGTTGAAAGTATGGAGCCGTGAGTTCTAAGATGGCTGATAAGGCCTATTTTGGCTCAATATGGTCTTTGACAATCTGGGTAAAGAATGCTTGACGTTCCAGGAGGAGGATCTCCTGCAGTGGTTTTTCTGTCCATCCTTTTCTTCACAGCTCTTGCAGTCCTGGTTGCTTCACAAGTGACTGCACCCTTCAGAAGACGACCATATGGCCTGAGCCGCCTGTGTGCAGGTCTGCGACTACGGCTGCCAGCGTACCCACGCTTGCTGCTTCGCCGCTCGCCCATCTCCACAAGGCTTGAAGGTGATATATGAAGTTGGATGAAGAATTACCTACGCGATGAATTGGATTAAAGTGAGGAAGTGTTGCGCAATTCGTCGACCTCACTCTCTCGCCTGAGTCCATCTGAGTCCAGTGGCAAGACAAGTCAAGACGACTGGGGACGAATACAGTTGCAGTGGATGACCAGGGTGCTCTACGTGCCTTGCCGTGCTCATTACGTTCCACAACGCTTTGCAGGTAAACGCCGTCTTGCCCGTTGAATCATCAGTGATTATTTCCACCAGTCTGCCGAATCCTGTCTTCACATGCTGGGTAGGCATACCCTAGTTCACCGCTTGGTTTGACACCAAATGGGCTACCCATGCCTGGTTTAGCCAGCCTCTCACAGCAGTTGCACGGGGGAGGGGGTGTGGCCGCTGTCAGCACGTGCACACACACACACACACACATATATATATGTGTGTGCACGTGCTGACAGCGGCCACACCCCCCCCCCCCTCCCCCGGGCAACACATATATACATACATACCATGAACTCATTATTGAAGAAAATTGGTTAAAACAAATACAACTGACGAAATGAAGTATTTTGGAGATGTTAAAAGATATGAATGTATGGAACAGATCATTATGGGGGGATTTGTGCCGGGGAAGATGAAGACTACGGCGTAGATGAATTCAAGATGTGATAGATAATCTACAAATGAAAGCAACAGAGCCGCCTGTGTGCAGGTCTGCGACTACGGCTGCCAGCGTACCCACGCTTGCCGCTTCGCCGCTCGCCCATCTCCACAGGGATTGAAGGTGATATATGAAGTTGGATGAAGACTTACCTGCGCGATGAACTGGATTAAAGTGAGGAAGAGTTGCGCAATTCGTCGACCTCACTCTCTCGCCTGAGTCCATCTGAGTCCAGTGACAAGACAAGTCAAGACGACTGGGGACGAATACAGTTGCAGTGGATGACCAGGGTGCTCTACGTGCCTTGCCGTGCTCATTACGTTCCACAACGCTTTGCAGGCAAACGCCGTCTTGCCCGTTGAATCATCAGTGATTTCATTCCACCAGTCTGCCGAATCCTGTCTTCACATGCTGGGTAGGCATACCCTAGTTCACCGCTTGGTTTGACACCAAATGGGCTACCCACGCCTGGTTTAGCCAGCCTCTCACAGCTGTTGCCCTGGGGAGGGGGGATGTGGCCGCTGTCAGCACGTGCACACACACACACAACCACACAAACACACACACACACACACACACATATATATATATATATATATATATATATATATATATATATATACACACACTAGCTGACCCGGCCCGGCTTCGCCCAGGCCCTGGCCGGGATCTATCTATCTATCAGTCTGTCTGTCTGTCTGTCTGCTTGTTTGTCTGTCTGTCTGTCTGTCTGGCTGACCCGGCCCGGCTTCACCCAGTCCCTGGTGGGGAGCATCTCATTTCATTCATATAAGTAGTCATATAAGCTCCCGTTCCCGACTATCTGTCTGTCTGTCTGTCTGTCTGTCTGTCTGTCTGTCTGACCCGGCCCGGCTTCACCCAGTCCCTGGTGGGGAGCATCTCATTTAATTCATATACGTAGTCATATAAGCTCCCGTTCCCGATTATCTGTCTGTCTGTCTGACCCGGCCTGGCTTCACTCAGTCCCTGGTGGTGAGCATCTCATTTAATTCATATACGTAGTCATATAAGATCCCGTTCCCGACTATCTGTCTGTCTGTCTGTCTGTCTGTCTGTCTGTCTGTCTGTCTGTCTATGCCGGCCCGGCTTCACCAAGTCCCTGGTGGGGAGCATCTCATTTAATTCATATAAGTAGTCATATAAGCTCCCGTTCCCGACTATCTGTCTGTCTGTCTGTCTATCTATCTGACCCGGCATGGCTTCGCCCAGCTCCTGGCGGTGAGCGTCTCATTAAATTCACACAGTAACTTAAAAGAATGTCCTTCCACACACCATCCATTATTTTTAATGAAAACTATTTTTAATCACCTACATGACTGTAGATAACTTCTTTAAGCATAAAAAGATGAGTTACAATGTTATGCATTATTTTTATGAAAACTTTGAAAATGCCTTAAAGATTATATCATTATTTATTATAACTCATATGCCTGTAAATAACTATAGGCAAAGAATTTATAAATCTTTGAAAACCATGCAACAATATGACTATAAAGTATATAGAAATGTTATTAAAAGTTATGCCCCTTGAAATAACTTTTCTAGAGTTATGTCCCCTTGCTATATAGAAATTATAATGAAAAATGAAATATTAAATTTTATTAAGTAAGTAGCCGATTTTACACTAAGAAACTATTACAGTCGGTTGCACAGGAATGAAAGGAAAACGTGTAGAAAATGTCATCTCAATCGGATGTACCGTTATCGAACGCATCCAATACATTGCCAACCACATACAGTCTATTTATATATATATATATATATATATATATATATATATATATATATATATATATATATATATATATATATATATATATATATATATATATATATATATATATGTGTGTGTGTGTGTGTGTGTGTGTCAGTGTGTGTGTTTGTGTGTGTGTGTGTGTGCACGTGCTGACAGCGGCCACACCCCCCTCCCCCGGGCAATATATATATATATATATATATATATATATATATATATATATATATATATATATATATATATATATATATATATATATACCATGAACTCATTATTGAAGAAAATTGGTTAAAACAAATACAACTGACGAAATTAAGTCTTTTGGAGATATGAAAAGATATGAATGTATAGAACAGATCATTATGGGGGGATTTGTGCCGGGGAAGATGAAGACTAGATGAATTCAAGATGTGATAGATAATTTACACATGAAAGCAACAGAGGCAGGACATCTGGTTTAAGATATAAATCAGTTTTGAACGCATGTTGGGGAAGGGATGGGGGAGTTCTGCATAAGACAAGCCACCGGATGATGATGGTGTTGCTAGGCTGCTTTTTATTGCGATAGTGGCTGGTTTCTTTTGTTATAATTTATTATTTTTTATTGGGGGGGGGGGGGGGGTCGCTATGCCTTCAGCTGCCGGCTTCCTGGCCTAGAGGTAAGCGACTTTTCTCCGTAATCTCGTATACTCTCGTAAGTAACGTAACGACGGTGAGAGTCAACAGTGGTTCGAATCGCGTCGGTAACTTACGGGGTATGTGAGCCGGCCGCTCAGAAAGCAATGGCAAACTACTGAGCGTAATCTTGCCAAGAAATCAACAATCAGCTGAAAGATGCTGATGTTGACAGCGATGTCCTGTAAAGGATATGCAAACATTTTTGTTATGCCTTCAGCTGTTACACAATTGAAAGATATAATAGTATTTAGTACAAATATTGAATACATTTCACTTTATAAGAATGTGCCATCAAACCTAGTCCGACGGGTGTATTTATCAACTACACTTACGCGTTCGCCATTTCCTCGTGTCTTTTTATCAATGAAGTCACAAATAATAGATTGCACAATTTATAGCCTGGCCTGTTTCGTTGCATCTCGTCGAGTACATAACACAGAATTCACACAGCATAAACTAAAGTCATAAGATAAACTCTTTAAGCTGAAATATACATGTTGTCGACTCCCAACCCTATCATAACCTGACACGAAACGACCAAACAGCCTGCTACAATGTGAGTCCTTACAGTGCATCCAACCTGACACGAAACGACCAAACAACCTGCTACAATGTGAGTCCTTACAGTGCATCCAGCCTGACACGAAACGACCAAACAGCCTGCTACAATGTGAGTCCTTACAGTGCATCCAACCTGACACGAAACGACCAAACAGCCTGCTACAATGTGAGTCCTTACAGTGCATCCAACCTGACACGAAACGACCAAACAGCCTGCTACAATGTGAGTCCTTACAGTGCATCCAACCTGACACGAAACGACCAAACAGCCTGCTACAATGTGAGTCCTTACAGTGCATCCAACCTGGCACGAAACGACCAAACAGCCTGCTACAATGTGAGTCCTTACAGTGCATCCAACCTGACACGAAACGACCAAACAGCCTGCTACAATGTGAGTCCTTACAGTGCATCCAACCTGACACGAAACGACCAAACAGCCTGCTACAATGTGAGTCCTTACAGTGCATCCAACCTGACACGAAACGACCAAACAGCCTGCTACAATGTGAGTCCTTACAGTGCATCCAACCTGGCACGAAACGACCAAACAGCCTGCTACAATGTGATTCCTTACAGTGCATCCAACCTGGCACGAAACGACCAAACAGCCTGCTACAATGTGAGTCCTTACAGTGCATCCAACCTGGCACGAAACGACCAAACAGCCTGCTACAATGTGAGTCCTTACAGTGCATCCAACCTGGCACCAAACGACCAAACAGCCTGCTACAATGTGAGTCCTTACAGTGCATCCAACCTGACACGAAACGACCAAACAGCCTGCTACAATGTGAGTCCTTACAGTGCATCCAACCTGACACGAAACGACCAAACAGCCTGCTACAATGTGAGTCCTTACAGTGCATCCAACCTGACACGAAACGACCAAACAGCCTGCTACAATGTGAGTCCTTGCAGTGCATCCAACCTGGCACGAAACGACCAAACAGCCTGCTACAATGTGAGTCCTTACAGTGCATCCAACCTGGCACGAAACGACCAAACAGCCTGCTACAATGTGAGTCCTTACAGTGCATCCAACCTGGCACGAAACGACCAAACAGCCTGCTACAATGTGAGTCCTTACAGTGCATCCAACCTGGCACGAAACGACCAAACAGCCTGCTACAATGTGAGTCCTTACAGTGCATCCAACCTGACACGAAACGACCAAACAGCCTGCTACAATGTGAGTCCTTACAGTGCATCCAACCTGACACGAAACGACCAAACAGCCTGCTACAATGTGAGTCCTTACAGTGCATCCAACCTGACACGAAACGACCAAACAGCCTGCTACAATGTGAGTCCTTACAGTGCATCCAGACAGTTCAATTGCTAGGGAAGTTGCATGTGTTCTGGTTTGGGGGCTTGAGATTTAATGTATTGTGATATATATTTCAATGCATGAATTTTACACACAAGATAATATATCCTGAGCTGGAAAAGGGGGAAAAGCTCTTGCGGAAGGAAGACGAAAACCTTACGATTAAAGTTGTGATATAATCAGAGTGCTTTTACACTCTCAAAACAGTGTCTGCTGGGGGAATTAATGTCGGCTTACTGTGTTATTTTATGTTTAACATGTTCTTTTTTTCCCTGCAGTCACTATCTAAATACTGAGCAATGGATTGGAGCCTGTTGACAATGAGATACCTAAAACCTGTAGAGGAAACATGACCGACCTTGGCCTTAATCTCAAACAATATACATGCCCTTGACATGGTTTTTCCTATTTACAGGACATTGCAGTCAAAACCGACATTTTTAGCTGATGTTGATGTCTTGACAAGTTTTACATTCAGTAGTTTGTCATTGCTTCCTGAACGACCGGACCACATACCTCTCCGTAAGAAACCAACGAGACGCGATCCGCTGCCGAATCTCGCGCAACTGTTTCGTACGTAGGTATACGGGATTACGAACAGCGTCCTTAACCCTATCGCCAGGGAGACGGGCTGGACATGGTTACATCCAGATATACCGCTCAGCATATGTGACGTTCCAGTACCGGTCTTGTACACACAGATGGTTTCTTGGCGTGGAGATAGGGAGGAGAGCTCTGTAACACAACCCCCCCCCCCCCCCCCCCCCCGTGGAAATGGTACTTTGGTGCATGGTCGAAACGTCTCTACACCAAATGTACTTCGATAGATGCAAGCCTTTTCAAGGCTGAAAAGACCCAAACGACAGTGCTTTGGGTTTAAGAGTTGACATTCAGCCTGCCAGAGAATATAGCCAACTAACCCATAAAACAGAACAGACGGGTATTTAATTGTTTAGTTTCTAGTCACTGCCAGACTACACTCGTCAGCTAAGAATCAACATATGTACGTAGACAGTAGAAGTGACTCACATTAACTGCGTATGTGACACTGTCAGTGCCATCAGCATCAGCTGCGCTAATGTGGACTAGCACTGTTGTATTAACCACCTGATTCTGTGAACAATTAACACGTATAACGAATCATTCACTATTGGCATACACGTTAATGTAATAAATAGTTCAGTTATATAGAGGTAAATTATCATCATAGATATTACCGTAACAATGTAGGTCTGTCGTGGCAAATTGTTATTGTAAACATAATCATAATAATGGCAAATTGTTATTGTAAACATAATCATAACTATGCAGCTATATCTTGCAGGCAAGGTGAGAAACATCTAATGGGAGTGAAAATGTGATTTCTGAGTGGAAAGCAAAGAATACCATGGAAGAACAGAAAGGAGAATGAGACAGGCTTCAAGAAACAAATGACACCTGTAAATTTATTAGAGGAATTAGATGTAAACAGTCAAAATGTTTTGGGTACATTGTGAAGTGAATTAAACTTGAAACGCTTTGATAACAGCAAAGTTTATAGAAAAAGATCACTTGGTCACAAGGAACAATCGGAACAAGAGCATAGACCTGACCCACGACTCTGGATCGTGTAAGATGGCGAACCATGACGGTCCACGCTTATAGACATGGCACATGATGATGACATGGACAATTACTATCACAAAAGTTACCATAAAAGTTGAGTTATATCTAAGAAAATTATAATCCTAAAGTTTACCATAAAAGGGAGTTATAGCATGGCACATTATTGTTATAAATGTTACCAAAACAATTGAGTGGTCATCATCATCAAGTGCCGTGCCGGCTGGCGTAGGCGTTCATGGCTCTCCATAGATCTCGGTCTTTGGTTCTCTGGATCAACTCTGCTGCTGATATTCCTCCATGCCACCGTCTCAATCCATCCAGCATCACTTCTCTTGGTCTACCTCTGCCTCTCTTCCCCTCGATCTTTCCAGTTGTTACGATGTTCTCCAATGCCTCTCTTCTCATCACATGACCGAGGAAAGCTGTTTGTCTCTGTCTTATTGTTGTATATAATGTTCTAGTTTCATTAGCCTGTTTCAGGCAGTCGTCGTTAGTTACTCTGGCAGTCCAAGGAATTCGCAACATTCGTCTCAGGAACCACATCTCTGTTGCTTCTAATTTCTTCTTAATTTGTTCATTTACATTCCAAGATTCACTGCCATACAGCAAAACTGGTTCTACATAGCATTTCATCACTCTCTTTCTTACATTCAGTGACAGTGACTTATTGCATAAGATACTCTTCATTTTCTGAAATGCTGCTTTTGCCTGCCCTATTCTGCTCCTAATCTCTGTTGTGCATCTTCCATCTGATGTTATAAATGCCCCTAGGTATCTAAAATTATCAACTTGGTTAAGGATTTTCCCTTCTATTTCTATGTCACATTTTGGTGTCACCATTTTCTTTGATATTACCATAGTTACTGTTTTCTTGATATTCAAGTTGAGTCCTTTCCTTGCACTCTCTGTTACTACAACGTCTAATAATTGTTGTAGGTCTGTTGAATTATCCGCCACCAATACTGTGTCATCTGCATAGCGTATATTATTTATATTATAACCTCCAACTAGTATTCCTGGCATCTCTTTGATCTCTCTCATTATTACTTCGCTATACAGGGAGAAAAGATCTGGTGACAAGACACACCCTTGTCGTACTCCTAGCTTTATCTGTTCGTAACTACTCTCTTTATTTCCCATTTTAATTGCTGCTACTTGGTTCCAGTAAATATTCTTTATTATTCTTAAATCTTTTCCATCAGTGTTGATATCTTCCAACATTTTAATCAGTTCATCACGTTTTACTTTATCAAATGCCTTAGTATAATCTATGAAGCACAAATATATGTCCCTCTGTTTCTCTATTGACCTTTCTATTAGTGTCCGCAATGTATAAAAATTGCATTGTTTGTGCCCTTTCCTTCCACAAATCCATACTGTTCTTCACTAATTTCCATTTTTATTTTCTTTTTGGTTCTTCTCATTATGATTCTGAGTAGAAGCTTAGTGATATGGTTTATAAGGTTAATTGTACGAAAATCTTCACAATCAATTGCTCCTGGTCTTTTTGGTATAGCTATAAATACAGATTTCAGCATATCACTGGGTAAATATCCACTGCTGTAAATATCATTCAACATTTTGGTTAATATATCTACTCCAAATTCTCCCAGTACTTCTAATTCTTCTATTGTGATTTCATCTGGCCCAGCTGTTTTTCCTTTCTTCATACGTTTCATAGCGTCAGCGACTTCTTCTTTCAGAATAGGTGGACCTTCTAAGTTACTATCTTCTGTTAATTCTGCCCTTTCTCCTTCATATAATTCTCTTATATACTCATTCCACCTCTTCATTATAGCATCTTCCTCTAATATTATCTTTCCTGTTTTTGATTTCAAACACCCTGTATTTATTCTTATTTTTTTTCCTGTAAGCTCACTGATTTGTCTGTGCATATTTTTTTTATCTTTAATGGAATTTAATTCAATTTTTTTGCATTGCTCGTTTAACCAACTTTCTTTAGCCTTCCCACATTTATCTTTTATTTCTTTATTTATCTTAGCGTATTCTTGTTTGTCATTTTTATACTGTTTTCTTTTGTCCATCAGGTTTAAGATATCTTCATTCATCCATTTTTTCTTAGCTATTTTGCCTCTCTCTGGTAATACTTCTTTGCTAGTTTGATGAATGGAGTCCCTTAACATTTCCCATTGTTCATCTATACTCTGTATTTTAGTTATTGCATTGTACCTATTTTTCACAGTCACTCTGTATTGTTCTTGCATTTCGTTATCTATTTTTAGAACCTCTTTATTAAGTCTCATGTTCTTAACCATTTTTTTCCCTCTTTTTAATCTTACTTTTATTTGTCCACACAGTGGTACATGATCACTATTACAGTCAGCACCAGGCATTGTCTTTACATTAATTAAAGCATTTCTAAATCTTTTATTAATTAGTATGTAGTCAATTTGGTTGCGTATTTTCTTATCAGGGCTTATCCATGTGTACAGTCGTCTTTTATGGTGTTTAAACCATGTGTTTCCAATTATCATATCATTGATATTTGCCCATTCTATTAGCTTTTCCCCTCTTTCATTTCTTGTACCTAAATCATAATTCCCCACTACATCCTCCATTTTTCCCTTTCCTACTTTTGCATTAAAATCACCAAGTATTATTTTTATTTCTTGTGATCCAATTTGAGCCATCGCCATTTCTATTTCGTCGTAAAAGTGTTGTATTTCTTCATCACTACTGCTTGCTGTTGGTGCATATACTTGTATAATATTTATGTCTATTGGTTTGCCTTTGATTTTTACCATAATAACTCTATCTGAAATACACCAGTATCCATTAATTGACTTGGCTGTTTTTTCATCTAATATTATTCCTACCCCTTTCTCATGTGTCTCCCCTCCAGAATAAATTATTGTGTGATTGTCAGCTATAATTTTGCCCGATCCCTTCCATCTCATCTCACTAACGCCTAGTATATTCATTTTCATGCTATCCATCTCTCTTAGAACATTGGTCAACTTTCCTAGCTCATTTAATGTCCTAACATTCCATGTTCCTACTCTAAATTTATTTATTTTAGTTAAGATTTTGCCATCAGTAGCTGGATGACGGTCTGGTGTCACCTGTGGCTCATGACTGTCCCTACCGGACGAGGATGCCCTAAGACAGCCATTAACGTCCTTCACTAACTTTGATTTATGTTTTGCCATGAAGTCTTGGGAAGATAATGTGGTGGTTTCCCCTTGCCTTCCACATTCACATGGTGGTCTTTGAGTTGTATTGAGTGGTATCATGGCAAATTATTGCATAAATGTTTCCATTGACGTGGAGTTTTATCATGGCACATTGTTGTATAAATGTGACCATTACAATTGGATAACATAACATGGCAAATTACTGTATAAATGTTTCCATGAAAATTAAGTTATATTATGAAAAATTATTATCATAAACAATATCATAATCATCAACATGTGCCATGCCGATAAGCGTGGGCGGTCATGTTTCACCATCTCGCACGATCACCATAGTCGTGGATCAGCTCTGTATACATGTCTAGACCATACCACGTGGTCAAGCCATCCATATATTTACTACTCTGCCTTCCCCTTGTTCTTTCCCCTCAATCTTGCCAGTTGTCACCAAGTTCCTAATTTATATCTTCTTATAATGTGTCCCAAAAATCTTAACTGTCTGCATCTAATTTCTCTAATCAGTTTACGGTTCTCATTTGCTTCTTGTAGGACTTGCTCAATGGTTTTTTCTGTCTGTCCATGGTATTATGTGCATTTTCCTCAGACACCACAACTCCATTGCCATTAGATGTTTTTCAACTTGTCTGCTCAATGTCCACGTTTCACATCCATACAAAAGTACAGGTTCTATGTAGCACCCCAACACTCTTTTTCACGTTGCAATAGACATCTTTTTATTGGTCAATATGTTTTCCATCTTGCAAAAGGCTAACATCGCCATACTTTCAAGGCACCTCCCATCAAATTTTATGACTGTTCCGAGATAGTTGTACCGATTCACTTGTTTAATAATAGTCCCGTTTACCCGTATATTACATTGTGGTATTCCTTTCTACCTATTGACGACCATAATATGTGACTTCTTTACAATTTAATTCTAACCGTAGTTGTTCACTGTGAACAACAACCACGTCTACTAAATTTTGCACATTCTGTTCGTTGTTTACAATCAAGACATCCTGTCCATTGTCTGCAATCAAGACTGTACCATCCGCATATCTAATGTTATTGATGTTTCGTCCCCTAATGGTGATTCCTCTAATATCTTCTAAATTTCTAAAAATATTTTCACTGAACATGGGAAACAAGAGCTAGAAATATTATACATCCTTGTCGAACACCTCTCTTAATAGGCTGATTCTGACCTACTTCATTATCAATCTTTATGGCAATTTGTTGTTTCCAATATATGTTTTTACAAGTCTGAAGTCTTTCCCATCAATTAAAATATCTGCAAGGATCTTCATCATGTTGACATGTCTTATTTTATCGAAAGCCGTTGTGTAGTCAATAAAGCAAAAATGTAGATCTTTGTTTACTTCTATTACATACCACCAAAAGAAAAGAATGATCAAATTAATCAGAAAGCCACCAACACTAGCTCAAGGCGATTATCACTTTATGGTCAGACCAGAACAAATTATTATTCTGCGCCCCAGAACAGGACACAATAGATCACGCATCCACATGTACACAAAATCAAGATCAGCCACGTGCACATGTGGATTGGCGCCGCAGATAGCAGATCACATACTCCAAGACTGCCCAAAATACAACATATCTAGGCAAACCTTCTGGTCTAGAGAAAAAAGAGTGGAAGATAAACTCTATAGACTAATAAATGAACAAAAAAAGAAAGTGAAGTTTATACAAGATACAACACTGCAGATATGGGTAAATGTTAAATGGGTTGAGTTTGAACTGAGTTGAGTTAAGAACGGACATCACTGCACTCAGGACATTCCCATACGTGCTCCGTCCCCTCGTTCAACAGCCAGCGAAGAGTCATACTACTAATCGTTCCCACCGCTATCTGATTAAAAGTTCTCCTGGTCTTCCCTCTCAGTTTTGAGATTCTTCCAGAACCCTTGCCGATTCCTCACAATCTCATTCTTTCCACATATGGGTTCTCAATGTGTTCCTCCGCCTTAACCACCTGGTCCCACAAGTGCATGACCACCTCCCCCTTGTCCATAGGCAAACTACCACCAAGAGGTGCATTCCCTGCTAGCCTATCAGCCTAAATGAACGAAAGATGAAGAGGAACACGCGCAGCTGATATCGAACCCTTGACTCGATATGTCTGAAAATTGTGAAACTGCCTGTCACTAACCCAGACTTACACAGACGCCAAACTCCAAAAACGTCACTAAACTCTGAGTTAAATATAAATTCTAGAACTGTAGATATATTCTAACGTAATCTCTTGAACCCATTAATTGACTGACAATCATCTCAATCCTGTGGCTATTGTTGTATAAGTTGATGACTGAGTTGTAACTGGTCTTCCTTACCTCTGGAACACTTGCGGTGTACACACTCTGTGTGAAGGCGGGTGCTGTGTCCATCAAATTCTCAACAGCAACAAGCTTATTTATTGTCTGCACACTCTGTTGTTAACATAATGAGCAGTTAAATTCTTATTAGCTGGTGCCCATCAAATTCTCAACAGCAATACGTTTTTTTTATATTGTTTATGAGTACTTCTATTATTATTTGTGGTGTCTGAAAGTTTATCTAGCATGCCAGCATTGCTTTGACTTTTTATTATAAAAACTTAAGCACATACACATTCACACATACTCACACACACACACACACACACACACAAACACACACACACACACACACAAACACACTGTGGGTATGTAAATTGTTGGAACTATCATATGTAAATTGTTGGAACTATCATATGTAAATTGTTAGAGCCATCATATGTAACTTGTTAGAACCATCATATGTAAATTGTTAGAACTATCGTATTTATACGCTGTGCAGATGATACAGTATTGATGGCGGATAATGCACAAGATCTACAATAGTTTGACATTTTAGTAACAGAGAGTGCAAAGAAAGGACTCTCCTTGAATGTCAAGAAAACAGTAACAATAGTGATTTCAAAGACAAATGTGACACCCAAATGTGAAATGAGAGATAGAAGGGAAATTCTTCACCAAGTGAATAGTTTTAAATACGTAGGGGCATTTATAATATCAGATGGAAAATGCACAACAGAGATTGAGATCAGAAAAGGGCAGGCAAAGGCTGCATTTCAGAAAATGAAGACTATCTTATGCAATACGTCACTACCATTGAATGTAAGAAAGAGAGGGCAGAAGTGCTATATAGAATCTGTTTTGATGTATGGCTGTGAATCTTGGAATGTAAATGAATAAACTAGGCAGAGCTTGGAAGCAACAGAAATGTGATTTCTGAGACGAATGTTGCGAATTCCTTGGACTGCCAAAGTAACTAACAACGACTGTCTGAAAGAGGTTAATGGAATTAAAACATTTTATACAACAATAAAAAAAAAGAGGCAAACAGTTTTCTTTGGTCATGAGATGAGAAGAGAGACATTGGAAAACATCGTGACAACTGGAAAGATCGAGGGGAATACAGGCACAGGCAAACCAAGAGAAATGATGCTGGATGGGTTGAGAGGAATATCGTCGGCAGAGTTGATCTAGAAAACCAAAGACCGAGATCTACGCCTACGCCAGCCGGCATATCACTTCGTTATGATGATGATCATGTGTAAATTGTTAGAACTATCATGTGTAAATTGTTAGAACTATCATGTGTAAATTGTTAGAACTATCATATTTTAGTCCTGAGTGCACAGAGGCAAAGGTGGTCAATCTTCCCCTCCCGTAGCGAATGTCAAGAGCTGGCATCAACACCTCATCCGACCTGGCTCATGCCCTTGTCGAAGGTTCAAAATCAGTTGCAGACGATTTGGAAGCAGACCATCTTGCGTTGATTTCGATGGTATGGGCGTCAGTGATCCAGAAAGCAATGGCAAATTACTGAATGTAAAAATTGCCTAGCAAATCACAGCCAAAATATGCTGGGTTTGTTTGCGACGCCCTGTAAAAGACATGGCCTAACTGTCAGTGTTGGAGCCACAGAAGTGTAGTGGATAGTCGTTCGTCTATAGAACGGTGGTTATGGGTTCGAAGCCACATCGGACAGATTATTAAGATTGATCTGGGCTCCCAGGTCGATCCAGCTTAAATTGGGTACTAGGAAATGTCTTGGGGAGTCAGGGCGGCCGAAGTGATGCTGGCCACATCAGCCACTGAGTGTCGATTGGTCTAAACAAATGGGTCAAGCAACATATGCCCAGGGCGTCTTAAGGCATGTAAACAGTGCCTTCACTCTATTTACTGTCAGTGTCTTCACATTTCACATTTGTTGACTGTTTTCTAACGACTTTAATCAATGGGATTGTAAAACGGGGTGTTCTGATGTTTTTCTTTGATTACTGTTAGATCTTACTGTGGGAAAAACTATGGATTATTGCGTTTTCCCAAACTGTATGTCGTGTGCGTGTTTTTGCTAATCACCCAGTTACGTATGAAAGTGATTTTCTTACATAAGTGCCCTAATCACATAGCTAATGTATGCCTTACTGAGAATGTAAAATGAGGGAGAATGACGAGTTGCGTTGAGTGAGTTGAGTCTAGAACCTCATCACAGCACTTGGGATATTTCCACACGCACTGCGTCCTTTTCTTCAACAGCCAGCGAAGAGTCACAATACTAATGATGTCAGTTGCAGTCCCTCTGAGAATTGAGTGGCAACCAGATTTTCTGGTCACTCCCAGCGGCTCCATTCTCCCCAGGTCATGATAATTTATCTTGGGAGAAAATGAGTTGAGTTGAGTTGAGTTGAGTTAAGAATCGACATCACTGCACTTAGTACATTCCTATATGTGCTCCGTCCCCTCGTTCAACAGCCAGCGAAGAGTCATACTACTAATCGTTCCCACCACTATCTAATTTAAAGTTCTTCTGGTCTTCCCTCTCAGTTTTGAGATTTTTCCAGAACCCCGACCGATCCCTGCAATCTCATTCTTTCCACATACGAATTTTCAATATTCCTCCGCCTTCTCCATCGGGTCCCACAAACGCATGACCACCTCACCCTTGTCCATAGGCAATCTACCACCAAGAGGTGCATTCCCTGTCAGCCTATCAGCCTGTTCAATCCCCCGCACCCTCGCATGGCCAGGGTAAAATATCCATACAATTCTCACTATCTGTGACCTCTGAAGCAACGATAGCTATTCCAGACGAAATATTTATTTCTCCACCTTACTAAGCATACTCTTTGAATCCGTAATGAATACAGTGTGTGTTGCAGTAGTTTCCTCTAACAAACGGAATGCCGCTGTTAAGGCTTCCACCTCTGTTCTCATGCTGGAGGTCGTAGTCTCATAGCCAGATTCTCGTTTTTCAAGATTCGTCCATTAGCCTGTGCAATAAAACCCCAACCACAACGTCTGTTTCTCACCACTGACCCATCGGTGTAGACGACTATGTCACCTTGATGTGTGTTACTCTGGATCAGTTGTTGCACCTCAAACTCAGTGCGGCCCGCTGCCCATTCTCTGCAGTCGCGACCCATTGTTACTATTACATTGTGGCAGTCCGTCATATCTTCCGGAACTTCAACCCACTCTTTTTCACGACTGATGTTCTCTAGATCACAAACTTGACGTATATATATTTCTGCCTGTGCCATCCACGATCTGCCTCGTTTTAGTATATGACCCTTAATCTTATCCATGACTTCATGTAGGGGGCGATCCCTATCTGCAGCAACTCTCAGATACCATTTGGCCTGAAGGACCCTATGCCTATCCGTCATTGTTGTTAGCGCCAGGAGAAAATGAGTATTGAATGAACCCATTAGAAATGTAATATGGTGATATGGACGAGCAGGTCAACATATTGGCAGGGTTTGTACCGCTGTGTGGAGTATTGGTGCATGAAAAGGCAGGTGTGGTCAGAGTCCTTGAGATCGTGTGTATAGTGTGGAAGGCAGCCTTGCATCCTGCCACAGTAAGATATCGTATGACCTGAAAGCAAAAGTTATGGAGAGATATCACCGCCCATGCTAGTCAGCAAGGTCATTCGTGAAGAAAAGAATTAACTCATAAAAAATGTGTATTATTGAAAATTGCATCTAGGATATATTACTTCAGAAGATGTAGTTGAAAAAACCATTCCATCTTTCGTGACTTATGTTATTCTAGCCTTACTTTTTTCAAGCAGAATCATGTAAAATACAGGGTGTTTGTAAAATCTCACTACACTTTGTATGTAGAACATGCAAACTGTAAACATACTCTCCAACAAACAGCTGTTCTACATACAAAGTGTAGTGAGACTTTAAAATGCCCTGTAGTGTGTAATTATACACAGTCTACGTTTATCTACGCCTACCTCAGTTCCCGCACAATCCATACGTAAATAAACGTACACAGTAAATGACCTAGTCTGTGAATGAAGCACAAGAATAAATAAGATAACTTTTATTAATAAGACAACATTTCCGACAAGTTCATTTCAGTGCTGACTATTTTACTAGCATGGTATAACTGTATGTACTTAATAATACAATTAAAATGGTGAAAATTACACATTCCTGAACATTATCATTTCTCATGTAGGTGTCTTCAGCAATCATTATATCATTAGCTGCCATAGCCGTTTCTTCCTCTCCTTTTTTTCTTCTTCTTCTTCTTCTTCTTCTTCTTCTTCTTCTTCTTCTTCTTCTTCTTCTTCTTCTTCTTCTTCTTCTTCTATTCCTCCTCCTCCTTCTCCTTCCATTCTTGTTCATCATTATCCTCCACCTCCTTCACACAAGTTGTGTGCTTCATACATGTATGTGTGCTTGTGTCTGCACGTGTGTGTTTTATTTAGTGTGTGTGTGCATGTGTGAGTGTGCGAGAGAGAGAGAGAGAGAGAGAGAGAGAGAGAGAGAGAGAGAGAGAGAGAGAGAGAGAGAGAGAGAGAGAGAGAGAGAGAGAGAATTCTCAAGAACTTGCTAATTTTAACAAAAAATTGAATTAAATCTGCCTTGATGTTCAGATAGTTTGTAAATAATCACATTAACAGATAAAGGAGCTTGCTAGAGAACAAACTGATATTTGTAAACAAAGATAAAACCAATCTGCCTGACCTTTTCGTAGTCGACTGGTGTTAATAAGGTGGCGTTGAAAGCACATGTGCCGCGTGCAGTCTCGTAAGTTACGTTGATTTGTACATCAAAAACATTGCTGGCGCTGTTCACTGCTTTCATGGTGCAGCTGACATCTTGCCAAGTGTACGTCCCAGTAAACAGGAGAATGGCTGAAATATAGGTTTTCTCTTATTTTAGTTTGTGTCTGTCTGCCTCTCTGTCTGTCAAACAAACGTCTGTATGTTTGTCTGTTCATTTGTCAGTGGATATTCGATTATCATCAGCAGCAGCAGCATCATATGCCTTGCAATGTGGCGCAGGCGTCACATGACTCTCTAGAGATATAGGTTCTTGGTGCTCATAACCAATTCTGTTGATGACATTACTCCATATCATCGTCTTAGCCAGGCGCCGGAAACCTATGGCACTCGTGCCAAGCGTGGCGCGTGGAACTATTTTCAGTGGCACGCTACGTGTATTGAAATACAGTATTTGTTATTACCCAAAAATATGACTTTTTTTTAATTACATAGAAACGTATACTGCTTGTAAAACTCTTCCTGTTTTACATCCCTTCAAAATATAAGTTGTTAGACACTGGAAGCAAGAATGTGTGATCTAATACAAACTAACTAAAGTTAACAAAGACTGATCTTGGATAAATTATATTTATGTTCTATCCTTCCCCTCCTTCAACACCACTCCCACTACCAACTATATAGTTCTCTTGGCTGCCGCATTCTGATGACATTACAGGTCGTTGACAGTAATAGAAAAGTTGAGGTTGTTATTAAATTATACGGTGTCTTTAAACTGATTCAGAAAAGGCAACAACTTGATACACCCTCATTTCAAGATTTCTAACAAAACGAATATGGATTAGACCTTGACTTACATTGTTAGTCACGCTGAGTAACTTTGTAACAATTTGTCGACTCAACGCTACAAAAAGATTGCCCAGCGGAGTCTTAGATCATCAAAAAATAATTTCTCTCCTTTTGCCTTTGCCTCTTCTTCCGCTGATCTTTCTTGTTGTGATGTTCTTCAGTGTCTCTCTTCTGTTTATATCACCAAAGAAGAGTGTTTCTTTCTTAGAGTAGCGGATCGGCCCCGGGAAGGTTAACCCGGTCAACAAATGCCCGCAGAAGTCGGATGTGTCGGCCTAACGGCGCAAGAACGCAGCTCTGCTGTAAACAGGCACAACGCAATCACATCCGAAAAAAAAAACTCCGGATGAACGAAGAAGAAGAAGAAGAGTAGCGGATCGTGGTTCTACTTTCATTAGTCTATCCCAGACAATCATTGTTAGTTACTCTTACTGTCGAAGGTATACGCAACATTCGTCTCAGAAAAATAAAAAAATGTTTTTTGCATATCCTTTACAGGACGTTACAGTTAACCCCATAATTTTTTGGCTGTTAGTGATTTATTGTCAAGTTTACGTTCAGTAGTTTGCCAATGTTTTCTGAACGACCGGTACTCATACCATTTTTTTTTTTTTTACGCAAGGTGGTCTGCTGCCAAATACCCGTAGCTGTGTTTCGAACGCGGTATTCGGGATTACGGATTACGGATTAGGAATTACGAATTGCGAATTACGAAAGGAGTCTCCGTGGCGAAGTAGTCAAGCCGTTTGACTCGGGCTCCGAAGGTTGTGGGTTCGATTCCGGGCCGCGTCCTTCGGTTCACGAGTTACATTTTTCGGAGACTCCTGTGGGTCGTCGCTAAAGCTACGGAGTTCGTGCTTTGTGCGACGAAGAGACCGAGCCATAATGGATAAAATCCCGGTGCAATGAAGTTGACCCTGTCGACTTTTAAGCGACTTTTAATTGCGTCTGTAACTTCTTCGCCACAAAACCGGCTCCCAAAAAGCAGGTTGTATACAATTGTTCAGTACGCTCTGTATGACATTCAATGAAGTAATTTATTACATGAGGTACATTTCACTTTCTGTAACGCTGGTTGACCCTGGCCTATTCTACTCTTACTCTGCCTCACATCTTCCATCTGAAGTTACGATTGTCCCCAAATATTTTAATGTATTAACTTGGTTTAATATTTTTCTGAAGTTATGATTGTCCCCAAATATTTTAATATATTGACTTGGTTTAATATTTTTCTGAAGTTATGACTGGCCCCAAAATATTTGAATGTGTTAACTCGGTTTAATATTTTTCTTTCTGTTGTAATATGATTGGTAATATCAAATTTTGGTGTTATCTTTTTCTTTGATGTCAGCATTTTTTTCTGATTTCTTGATATTCAGTCAAAGTAACTGTTTTCTCATCATCTCTGATAACTTGAAGGAGAGTATGTCTGTGTTGTTGTTGTTGTTGTTGTTGCTGTTGTTATTGTTGTTGTTGTTGTTGTTTTTACATTAGTGGGTAAGTGTCTTCAACCGGTCTAAAACTAGTGTATAAATGCGCCGTGTTTTCACGAGTGTAAATCAATGGCATGCTGTCTTACCTGCCTGATTCTCTTGAACTGACACCAGGCCTGGAGGATCGATGGTTATTTGTGCTGTAACAATTATACAACTATTAGCCGTGCTGAAATCATGAAACAAACAGTTACCTGCGCTGACATAATTAACTCACCTCTCAAGCTCAACCGCACAGATCACCTTACGTTTATTATTATATATTATGCTTCTTAGCTCTTTTCAGCTACACTGTTATTACTTTAAACCAGTGTTTCCCAACGTGGGGCCCACGCCCCACAGGGGGGGGGGGGGCAATTTGACTGTTAAGGGGGGCAATTCGAAAATGGAAGGAATCGGCTGAATATAACAAAACGGGGAGACTTGAGACTGAAGTTAACTAAATTGGAACCTGACATAAGATCTCTTTGCAGCAAGCATCAAGCGCAAGGATCTCACTAAATTTAAATAATAAATAATTACTAATAATTAAAATAATATAGAAAAATCTTTCATTAAAATTATTTTGTACTTGAATTTCAGTTCTCCATTATATGTTTTGAAAATTTACTTACTGTGTTTGCTCAATAATTACCTAGTGATTTCTTCCTAAAACCTATCATTCAAGTTTCTTTAGTGAACATTTCAATTTTTGAATATTAAAAATAATGTATATGTTGGGGGGGGGGGCATGGGGCGGGGGAGGGGGGCAATATGAATTTTAGAAAGGCTTAAGTGGGGCATGGTACAAAAAAGGTTGGGAAACACTGAAACCATTCTACCCCAGTGGTTACTTTAACTCCTTATGTCCTCTATTGTTATTAACTCATGCATTTCCAATCAATGCTTAGTCTACGCTGCATGTGCTAAGGATAGAAAAGGTTGAACAAATAAATGATCAGAATAGAAAGAGTTAAACACACAACTGTTCAGAATTGAAAGAGTTTGTTTTTAATAACAATTGTTCGGGATAGAAAGAGTTTAAAAAAAAAAAAATTAAAAAAAAACAATTGTTCAGGATAGAAAGAGTTAAACAAACTACAGCGTGGGACAGAATATATAATCATATTCAAAATGTTTAAAACATGGTACTGTATGTGTGTGTATGTGTGTGTATGTATGTATGTGTGTGTGCGTGCGTGCGTGTGTGTGTATGTATGTATGCGTTTGTGTGTGTATGTCTCTGTGTGTGTGTGTGTGTGTGTGTGTCTTTGCGCGTATGGATGTATGCATACGTGTATGCCTGTGTGTATGTATGTACGTTCGTATGTATTAAGTATGATTAAATTAATTATTTATTATAGTTTACGTAACTAACAACGATTGCCTGGAAGAGGCTAATGAAACAAGAGCATTGTATACAATTGTCACCAACAGCATTCTTTGGTCGTGTGATGAGAAATTACGCATTGGAGAACATCGTGACGACTGGACAGATGAGTAGGAAAAGAGGCAGAGCAGGACTGAAAGAAATGATGGTGGATGGACTGAGACGGTGACATGGAGGAATATCATCAAGCAGAGTTGATCTAGAACACTAAGAATGGAGATCTATGGAGAGACGTGAACGCCTATTCCACTTATCAGAGCAGGTGATGATGATGATGATGATGATGATGATGATGATGATGATGATGATGATGGTGATGGTGATGATGATGATGATGATGATGATGATGATGATGATTGATGATGATGATGATGTATTTACGTAGGCTAGGTTAAAAAACTTACCAGCGCAGGTGGAACATAAAATAAAAACCATAATGAGGAACACGAGCGACTGCATAATTCTCTGTCTTGGAGGATGGTTGCACTTCACAACAATGTATGTGGGGATTTTTGATCCAGACTTTCGTATGATGTTGCCGTTTTTATGCTTCACAAAATCTGTGTATTTAAAATTAACAAGTAAGCTACAATCCTGAACACTATTTATTCTTATTTTGCATATATTGCCCTTTTGTTTCCCTGTGTAATCCCCACTAAGAGTGACATAGTTATCCCACCGCTGTATCGGGGTTTCGAACCTGAAGCCCATATATGCTCTGTTGACTCCACAACATATAATTTTGAGTTAAAAATCTACCCAAAGTATTTCAGGATCCTCGCCGGTGCTACGGAGTTCTCGCACTGAGCTGAGAAACTCGGGACTCAGGCTTGAGTTAGGAGTAGAACGGAGCACGTATGGGTTACACCCGTGTTCCATGATGTTGATCCGTCGACTAAACTAAACTAAACCAACCAACAATCGCACCTCACTTTCAACCCGTGTATCACCAGCAAAACGTTTAGGCCAAGATGAGCTTTTAGTAGACCAAACGGATTAAATTCCTGCAACTGATAAGTTGAGATTGTAAGGCGGGTGTTGATTTATTTGCCGCCTTAATTGTTGCATTGTAAGGCGGACGTTGACTTATTTGCCGCCCTAATTATTACATTGTAAGGCGGATGTTGACTTATTTGCCGCCCTGATTGTTACATTGTAAGGCGGATGTTGACTTATTTGCCGCTCTAATTGTTACATTGTAAGGCGGATGTTGACGTATTTGCCGCCCTAATTTCGCCCTAATTGTTACATTGTCGGTGTTTGTAGCTTAGGGGTAGTGAACACAGTTTCACAATTCAGACATGCCAGGTTCGAAGTCAGTCACAGACGATTTGGGAGCAGGCCACACTGCGTTGATTGTCACTACTGTATCATATCGGCCGTTCAGACAGAAATGGCTACCTGCTGAACGTAACATTGCCTAGAAAATCACAAAAAAATGCAAATACATTCAGTTGTTGATTGTGACGTCTTGTGGAGGACATGTAACACACTTGTCATTGTTACATTGCTGAACTATGCATTTTAATGTCATGTTTGCAGAGCTTTTAATTAACATGACTTTATTTTTCTATTGCAATGCATTATGATCTTTCCTGACACTAATAATTTACTGTCCTCTTAATTTGTCAGCACACATGCCGTTTGATCAGCTTGTATCATTCTGAATCAGGACCTTTTTTGGGTAATGTCCAAAGAGGCCGCAATGCCCGGCAGTCTGTGCTGAACGTGGAAGCGAGAATTCAATACTATTATTATTTATCGCTGAACTTACAGAATGTTACAGTGTTTGAGGGATGTAAAATATAAATATGTGGATACTACTTCCCACCATCAATTGTTAGAAAATCTAAACGTAGTACTGTCCTGTAGATACGCTTATAAGACACTGGCATGTGTAGATAATGTCTAGCACAGATTAAGGTAATTCCGAGCTAGGACATAAATTATGGCCATCATCAACAAGCACCACAATGTAAAGTCCAAGAACCAAGAACATGTGGAAAAGGCTAAATAGGTGACTGGTTTCAACTACCATGTAACAGTGGTAAGATCGGAAGGAACATACCCTGCAGAGGTTAGGACAAGAATTGCCATAAGAATTCTTTTGCAAGATGGACAAGATTTTAATAAAAGGTTGTCAATTGAAGTTAGAAAAACGGTGCTGAATTTGATTGAGGTGAGTCAAGAACCGACATCACAGAATTCGGGATATTCCCATACCTGCTCCGTCCTCATCTGCAACAACCAGCGAAGAGTCTCTATAATAATGGTACCAGATCCAGTCTGATTATTTGTCCGTCTGGCTTTTCCTCGGAGTCCTGAATGTCGGCCCGGTCCTCTTGTCATTCCCTGCAGCACCATACTCTCCGGGTCGTAATGATCAACCGTGCGCATTTGATAATGAACAGATGTGGTTCATAATTCAATACGTCACCCATGTGAAATAAAATTGCCAATGCACTAGTAGGCTACAGGTACAAGAGATACTCATTTAAGGAAAGTTTTATTGCTGGACATGAGAGACTGGGACCAGTGGCTGTACAGGAAATGGAGTCGCAAGAAATTCATGCCGGAATCCCGGATTTGTAGAGTTATGATGATGTTCCACAAGAAGATGGCATGACTATATTTGAATAAATGTAGAATTTTTTTACATGAATAAATGTAGATTTTTCTATCTAAAATATATATATGATTCCCAAGGGCCCCGACAACATCTGCCTTATCATGCGTCGATGCCCCACCGAGCGGTACAGATCCAGCCAAAACAGTGTTATGAAGCAATGTAGAGCCTATTCTGTTGCAAACCTGGACAATAAGCAAGCAAACCGAGAAGCGTCTGGTGGCGGCAGAAATGAAGCTTTTGATGAGAATACAAAGAAAACATGCAATACCATGGAGAGACAGAACGCCAAATGAGGCAGTCCTTCGAGAAATAAATACAAATCTCAAATTGATTAGAGAAATTGAATGTCAACAGTGAAGATTGGGGTGGGGTGGGGGGGGGGGGGGGGTGGCAGCTATGACGAGAAATACATGTTAAATCTGTGTGACTACTAGCGAGATTGATGGGGAAAAGAGCAAGAAAATGACAATGAGATAAAGAATTAGCTAAGTGTCTAGGTCTGAATAAGAACATAGACCTGATCCTAGATTCTGGTGAGTGTATGAGAAGATAACATTTGATCCTCCGCGACGTGGAGCATGATGGTGATGGTGCATGCTGTTGGTTGTGACGTAGATCGGCCACCTTTACTTCCTAGAAAAGTTGCTGGCATGGAATCTTAGGTTAGGTCTATCTGAGAAAGCAAGTCTATGAAAAAGAAATCCCGGCCTAGAAATGATTCGAAGACATGGCCACAGGGCCATGCAGGCAAGCATGTTAGCCGCTGCGCTGAAGCAGTGAAGCGGCTCCGACAACTTCCACAGACTTTCAAATTTGTTTTTTAATTATTTTTTTCGCTCGCTCGCTTTGGACTCAGGCGTAGTCAATAAACGCTACGTCTTTTAGCACTGGACTGAATTTTGCATGCGGATTAGCTTTCCCTATTACTAGGGCCCCGCGCCATCAGACGAACCCACTACGACTTCAGATGTACTTGTAATTTTCGTTGCCAAGTCAAGGACGAGAAGTCAACATTTTAGTCTAACTGGTCGGTATATGGGCTGAACCCCCTACCTCAGCATTAACACACCTGTTGTTTAAGAACGAGCGCTCTCCATTCGTTCATGCTGACCTGCAGACTTGAAATAATAGGGACTTATTCTTGTACACAGTTTGTCTATCGTAACATTTTACAGACGACGCTACTTAATGGCTTCAAACAATCGCATATTATTTGTTTGTCTGAAGATATACAGTTATAAACTGGCTTGCTTGAAATACTTGAACTCATGCCAGGGACATGTCTCGGCGTTGTGATTTATGGGACATCCGCTACAGTGCCACAAACGTATGCCCTATCCTAGTCATAGTGCTAATGCCAGGTCTTGATGTTTCAAAAAGATTGATATGTTCAAGACTGTTTCTAACGTTAGAAAAACATGATATATGCAGATGTTGATTGTCGTATTCTGTTCTGTATGTCTGAAACGCCTGTTCCGTCAGATGTTATCTGGGTGCCTAAGTACGTGAAATTATTTCAGTAAAATCAGTAAAGGACCCTAATACACAAGCCTTAAGGTGCAATTCCCGCTCTGTGGCTAAGGGGTTACGAGTGCAATTCGTAGTCCCGCATACCACATTCGAAACACAGCTGCGGAATATTTGGAAGCAGACCGCCTTGCGTTAGTTCCCTTACAAGGGTATGAGAGCAAGTCGCCCAGAAAGCAATACCAAACTATTGAATGTTAACGTACAAAGAAATCACGAACAGCCAAAGATGTTGAATATGCAACTAACTTTAACGCGCATGGGGCATGTGATACTTGACCCATATTGTATAGACCAATCAGGGCCCAGTGGGGGGTGTGGTCTGTATCACAGGGCGGTCTTTACTTCCCAGCACCACCAAAGACGCATGTCTCTAAGAAGTTGTGATAAGCTGTCTTTGTGTCTTAGCCTTCTTTCAAAGCAGTTAGATCAGTGGTTCTCAACCTTTTTTGGCCCGTTCCCCCCTTCACCATATTTTCAGAACGTCACCCCCCCCCCCCTTTTCGTATTTCCTACCTACAAATTTTGCCCGTGTCCCCCTTCACCATATTTTCAGAACGTCATTCCTCCCTTTCGTATTTCCTACCTAAAATTCCCGCCCCGCCCCTACACAGTATATGTAATAATGGAAGCTAAATTTAATAGCACATACTAAAACAAGTCTAGACGTCCACATACAACATGATTTGTGGGTCTACTTACTGTATAAATTGAATTTTAGA